>JAGPOW010001409.1:188769-232472 GCA_030014935.1 Caiman crocodilus | reverse complement strand
CCACCCCTCAATAAGTCTCCCACACCGGTCACAAAGGAGAACTTTATTGATTACAGGGGGTAGGGCAGAAACAGGGTAAAAGGTAGAGCAATATCATAGGAATAATAGAGGACTATCAAGGAATTCCATAGAGCAAACCAGAGTGGCTGAGGTAGCCGTTTGAACACGCATCTGAAATACTGTACTCTGAATATCTAATCAGATCTCGAGTAGCTTACTCACTCTCATCATCCAGAGGTGGTTGGTGTTTCCTCTGGAGGCAGGCCACTCCTGGGACATGCGGTGATGAGGAGAGAGCCAGATTCAGATTCACCTGGATGACCTCATGGCTAATGGTTCCCTTCTTCTTGGATCGGGGCCTTTTATCCCCTCTCTGACCTCAGCAGCCCAGTCCAATCGAAGCTGCCCAAACTGGTCACAAGCTGACCCATTTCCCAACCATCCCTGGCTACCTGGGTCCCTGCTCAGGGCCGGGTCTTTCCCCCACCCCTGCCCAGGTGGCCAGAGCATCCCCTCCCAGGCACCAGGCTTTTGTCATGCAGACCAGGGAGAGATATCCCCGCCCTGAGGGATTCAACACCAGCCTCTCAGGCTGGCACAGAGAGAAGTATCTGGAGAGGGGCACTGACAGTGGTATTTCTGCCACAGTCTGAACGGTGACATGCCATAACCCTGCTTGAGTAAATAATGGATCTGCCCATGGCTGTTCTCCAATAATACTGTTTTATGCAGGAAGAGATGATGGCCTTGCTATTTGCTGTCCTCAACTGCACCCTTTTCCCATGTGAAAAGGTAAAGACCTTCTCCGAGAGCTAGACCAAAAGGTAACTGTCTGAAAGAAAGCCACAGATCAGCAGGAGAGTCAGGGACCAGAAGGCTGGATGTCATAGTTAGCCCACTAACCCTAATCTATTTTTGCAGACAGAAGAAAGCTGGGACTGATTGCAAATAAATAAGAGGAGAGTTTAAAGAGGAAATACAGAATGGGGGATAACTTATTCAGCCATAGCAGTGCTGGCCTGGAACTGGGGGTTCTGGTGCATCATAAATTCAGTGGGAACCAGCAACATGAAGACGTCACTCAAGCAGCGGACAGAAGTGTTGGATAAATAAACACAAGCATTGTCTGTAAGACACAGGATCTGGTAGTATCAGTCTTTTAAGCAGAGGTTAGAAAACTGCTGGAATAGTCCATCTATTTCTGGGCATTGCCTTTCAAAGAAGAATGAAGAGAGATGGTGGAAAGGATCCGGAGGTGAGTGATGAATATCATAGAAAGGCTGGGGAACAAGTTGCATGAGGAGAGATGCAAGGAATTTTAAGGTGAAACTTGGGAAAATGGAGATAAAGAACAGCGGGGAACATGAGGACTGTTTTTATATAGGGAAACCCTAGTCTATAAGACATAGAGATAAATTGTTTTCTTTGCCATACAGGACAAGAGCCAGTTGGTGTTTATAGGTAGGCTTTGGGAGGCGTGTGGTGGGGGGGCACTTTAATTAGCTCAGCTCTAAAAACCATGCTAATTAAAAGCATCCAGAGCATTGCATATATTAGCATTTCTGCACTGAAAATGGTGGCAGGCCACTTTGAAAGCTCATCAAACAAGCTTTAAAGTGCCCTGTCACCATTTTTTAGTGTAGGAACGCTGATACCCATAATGCTGGAGTCTGCTGGAGTTCAGTAATTTCAACGCTCCAGCAGACTTGATTCATTCAGTGTACTCCAATGCAGAATATCAGCATGTCAGAGCAGCCTCCCTGTATGTTTGTATGTGCCTGATAATTTTTAAAAAAGCTAAGGAGAGTTAGATCACAGTTCAGGAAATCCTCCAAAACTGTATGATGGACCATCTTGCCTTTGCAGGGGTGCACTCTCAGAGGGTGGAGGGTTTCACACAGGGGCAGACAGACTCCTGTCTGTGGTGGTTCAGAAGCAGGACATGCTGCATCTTTGAAGAACATTTCTCTTCCACATGCACAACTCCCAGAAGGTCTGTGTGGATGGGATTATTCAGATATGATAGCTGTGAATCCCTCTACAGAGGCAAAGGTCTCTCTGGCAGAACTGTGGCTGTCCTGCAGGGAGGAGCCTGATGATGAGAAACTAGGCAGCACCCACCTTCATTTTCCAGGGAGGACCCAAGCGTGCAGAGCAGAGTGCATATTACCCCAATCTGGGGGAGCATCGCCAGCACAGCCAGTGACAGATGGGGACATGGGCATTAGCATGCGTGGCCTGTTGCCTCCTGGCAGTGAGTAAGTCCTTGCTCAGACATTAATCCCTGCTCTGGTATCTGAAGAACACAGTGTGTAACCCAGTGCCTTGGAGCTGCATGTCTCTTGGACTCTTTTCCAGGTTGTCTGTCTCCCCACAGGACTCCTGGATGCTCGGATCAACCAAACGCAGAGCCTGGTGCTGAAGAAGGGGGATTCAGCCCAGCTGGAATGTGAACAAACTGATGGGCACAATTCCATGTTCTGGTACCGGCAGGATCTGGGCCAAGGTCCACAGCTGCTCTTTTATTTCTACTATAAAAAAGAAAGAGAGAGAGGCAGTGTTTCTGATCGATTCACAGCAGACATGTTGGGGGAAAATGTCTTTCACCTGAAAATCACTTTGGTGGAGCCCCAGGACTCGGCAGTGTATTTCTGCGCTAGCAGTGCAGACACAGTGAGTCAGAGGCACCTGCTCCCTGGGCAGAAACATCCTTCCCTTTGACTGCAGCTTCCTGCTGAGAGCCGGGCTCCTCCAACCCACCCACTAGGGAAGGGCATCACTGTGTGTGTGGGCAGGGCAGGAGCTGAGGGCAGAGAGGGGTGAGTGCCTCTCTCTTGAGTTACGGGCAGCGTGGAGGGACAGCTCCAGTTGAGCACCCCCTGCCCCACAAGACATTCTCCAGTCCAGTAACTGCTCAGCTCAGTCAAGCACCGAGCATCCCTATACATCCCTGCCTTTTGACTCAGATCAAATGTAGTCCCTGTTCTTATCTGGCAGGGAAGACAGACACCATGATCACCAGGCCAAGATCACCTTGAAATGGTGTTGTGCAGTTAAGGGTGGAGGTAAATCCAATGCACTGGGGGCAGGCCCCACTCACAAGAGTCTACTATAACCTCCCAATGAGAGGATCTCAGCTACATGCTTTATTTTCAGGAAGATAGAGGATTTCTTCCTAGCTTGCTCTTTGACCTTTTGGCTAAGGACAAGCAAAACTTGGGGACATCTGAACTCCAAGGCCTCCACGCTTGGGGCCTGCATGTAGGATGCCTGACATGGATTAACATAACCAAAGGGTTAACTCCTCTAAGGGGGTTACTGAGCCTGCACCCTTGCAGGCTGCCTTTGCTCCCTGTGGAGCTCCTCAGCCAGTCCTTAGAAGGTAAGACTCTTTGCGCCAAGCCAACAAGCAAAGACAAGCCTTTGGCCTTTGTCCAGGCAGCAGCGGGGGTTCTGGCCCACAACAGCTGTGCGGCCTCTTCCTGGGAGCAAGTTTATCTGGATTTCAGTTCCCCTCCTGCCTTGAGACTCCCTCTCCCAGTTTGTTGCTCTCTGCTTTCCCTGCTGGAGTTTGAAGCTGCTAGAGATACCCGCTTATTACCTAAATGCTCACAGACTCCTGCATCAGGTCTGCCTACCCCCCTTAAAGGGCCAGGCTAGCCTCTATGGACCTTGACTGCCTCCTCCCCCTGCCCCTGCAGCTCATCCCCATGGCCCTTGCAACCAAGATAGCACCTGCAGTATGGGGGGCTGTGTTAAACCCCTGGCTGTTGGCTGTGCTGGCACCATCCTCTGCAGGAGCAGCGTTGTCTGAGTAGCATAAGTCTGATGAGAATACATGAGCCCCAGACTGCCTCCAAGACAGTGCTGCCAATTCCAGTCACCAGTAGCAAGGTGATGCCCTGGATTTGGTGTCACCAGGGGAGCACCCCCTTAAAATCCAACAGGGCGCCCCCTTTATGTGAGAGCCTGAGTGCATGCCTTCAACCGCTGCCCACTAATTACACTGCCTCATGCCAGAGAAACACAACATATGGCAAACAGAGGAAAGAGAAAGGACACAGGTCAAAGCCCACCTGGCTGCAGAGACTCAAGGCCTGCAAATCCATGAGTAACCACAGCATCACTCCTGGGACCAGCATTCAGTCATTAGAGGTCATTGAAGGTGGAGTAAAATCCTGTGGGAGATCCCTGAGAGGAAGGTTTTCTGTGTGGTCACCCCCCAGCTGCCAGAGCTGTCATCATGGGAGCACAAAGAAAGAACAGTGGGCCGTCCATCATCTGCCTTCCTGTGGTATTTATCCACTGATATAAAACAGAAGAGATATTCAGTGTATAAACAATACAACCCAGTCATGCATAGGTATGCATGTGTATGCACACCCGTGCACACAAGCACACACACTTAGCTTGGTGTTATGAGCTTTGCTTATACTTCCTTACTAAGCACTGGTCAGACCCTCCAGGCCCTGCCTGCCTCCACAGCCAGAACCCACTGTGCCCAGTGATACCCTGGACACAGTTTGTGCCCAGGGCTTCAAATCTCTCAAGAGAAGTGAAGGTAGATCTCTGCAAGCCAAGAGCAGTGCCCTATCAGCCATGCTAGTCAGGACCACTGGGAGGCGATGGAGCTCTAAGACAAGGGAACAACCAGAGATGAAAACAAGCAAGGATTCAGCAACATCCCCAAGACTGAGCTTAGATTTGGAAGGGCAGTGAGCGAGGCTGCACCCAGCTACAGACCACACCTGGAGGGGCAGAGCAGAAGTAGGAGATGCACTGAGTGGCATTGTGCTTCTAATTGCAGATGGGATAAGGTCCCTTATCTTGCTGCTGCCTGTGTTCATGATACAGCTCCCATCACCTGCCTCTGGCAGAGGACACCTCTCACCCTGCACTGGAAGGCAGCTGGGGCTGCACTGGCTGGAGAGGACTGTTCTCTGCTACCAAGCTCTGTCCTGAGAGTAAGAAACAAGGCCAACATCTCCCATGGGAAAGGCAAGGGGAGGAGGGGGCTGAGGTGCAGGAACATATCACATCTTGGCCAGTGTGTTGACTGAGCAGAAGCACCCAACTCACTAAAAGCCATATCCCCATGACCACATAACTCCTAGCAAAGACCAAGTTTCTTCAGTGGAACAGGTTGTGAACATGGGGAGCTGGACCCAGGGCATTCATCCTCTGCTCCACCTCCCCAGAAGGACTGTTCTTGCCTCAGTTCCTCCCACTCAGGCTCTTGCAAAGCTCTACCTCCTGGAAAGCCCCCAGTGCCTTTGCTGCCTGGTGCAGCTTCCTGCTTGGGGCCCTTCTGTGTAGCAGGCACCATGTGGCTAGTGATGAGGGTCTCTTGTGGCTTGCAGCTGCTGGCAGGTAGGTTTGGGGGAGCCCTGGGGGGTCCAGGGCAGTGCAGAACTTCTTGCTGTGGCATCTCTCCTTATTACTACCTGCCCTGAACTGCTGAGCAGAGCCTGGTAACAACCCCCAGGGGAGAATCCAAGGTAGAGACAGAAAGATATTTTCATTTGGGGTAGAGATGTGCTGGAGCTGGTGAGAAGGGGGATTAAGTGAGTGGAGGAAGGAGGGAGGAACCAGCCCTGCCAAAGGGGAGACTCTGTGGAGAAGGGCTCTGACCCATTGGTTACGACATGAATACTTAGGGACCCAGGGATCAAGGCCCTGAGAGTTGTGCCAGGCAGGAAAGGGGCGTGGACACAAGATGGTGTTGAGGAGTGAGCAGGGCAAAGGAAGTTTGCAAACATACAGTGATTTGGAACTGGATCCTGATATACACACACAGCAGCTGAGAGGTGGCATCCACTCCCTGACCCCTACTCACCCTGTCTATCTCCTTTGTAGGTGCGTGAACTGGGGTGACAGTGGCTCAGGAGAAGTTTGTCTCCATTGAGACTGGGACCAATGCCAGCCTCCACTGTGAGCATGATGACAGCACCTACATTACTATCCTGTGGTATCGGCAGCAGGAAGCTGCAAGAGGGCAGCTGGAATTCGTAGCCCTGAATGTAGATAGCAAAGAAGCAGAGATAGAAACTAAAATTCAAAAAAAGGTTCAAATTGACCTGAATGAATACCCTGAAGGCCTCCCTGGAAATCAACTGTACGACAATTGCCAGCAGAGAGACAACTATCATAGCACAGGCAGAGGGATCAGGCCCTGCTGGGTCTAATAAGCTAAAAAAAAGATGGCCAAGGCTGTGGTAACTGGGGAGAAGCAGACATCTCTTTTTACTTTGGTCCTCACGGGGAGCTTTTACCCTTGAGGGAAACAGCAGACCTGTACCATGCATGGAATAAGAAGCACCGAGGCAACTTCCTGTGCACAGTGGCCAGCACCCTTTACCCCTCATCACTGACAACTTTTCCCCATGGTGAAATGAGTGCCTGGACCATTCCCAATCCCCCCCTCATACCTGTTTCTTTCTTCTCCAGCAGAGATTGTCAGCATCCAACAGCAGAGTCCACCTCCTCAGGCCCAGACCTGCAAGCTCATCATGACCCCTACTCATAACTATACCTCTCTCCCACCTTTTTTCTTCCTTGTCCAGCACAGTGTCCATGGGGTCAAAGGCCATGCATGGACGGGCATGGTAGGATATCATGGACGAGCCTTAGGAAAGGAAAATCAGGTAAGGGCCAAGCCAAGACCCAGACTTCCCCAAGCAGATTTCAGTCACTGCAGAAAGACAGTAGTAGCTCAGAGCTAACGGACAGATGGAGTAAAATGAGAAGAGTCCCAGAAGTCCTTGAAGGTCAGAACAGTGGAGGCTCAAGTCATGGTATGCTATCATATGGGAACACACAAGGAAAAAGCAGAAATGGATGGGGTCCTTCTTCATTCATGGAAAAGCAAAACAGATCCATATGACCAGCTGAAGGAAGGGCATTTCTACACGAAGGTTGCAAAGGGACTACAGTTTCCAGGGTCCACATGAGGATTTCTCAGCAGCAGTGCTGATATGTGAAGCCCCATAGTCTGGACCTGGTGGTGGGTGGTCTGGCCTAGGAGGAAACCTGTGCTGCAGATCCATCTCATAGGGCGAAATTAGTTTGAGTTCCCTGATCTAAGGGAGAGGAACATGCCCATGCCAAAGAGGAATGTAAACAAAGAAGGGGAAGGTCAGGAGATTTTGAGAAGTAAGGAAAGTATTAGCAGCATTTTGAGAAATGTGCAAGAAATGAAGTCAGCCAGACTCGATGAAGTTTAGTTCAAGGTGTGGATGGACCTGAGAAAATTCTGGATCCACTATCAGGAATACTTGCATGCCCGTGTAAAATAACTGGGGGTGCCAGAGGACTGGAGGCATGTTAAATAAGTGTCTACTACTAAAAAGCAGGAAGAGGAAGACTTGGGAAAGTGCAGAACTGGGAAACTATTAGAAGGAACTAGAAAGTATTCAGTGGAAGTGTTTACACGTGTTATTAATGCACATGACTAAACTCCACGACTTATTGCTATGGAGTTTATTGCACCCAGGTGTGCTATTTGAACATGCACCCAGGAACAATTAACTCTGGAGCAATACGCTCTAATGTGTATTCATACGCAACATGTGGAACCAGGTGGGAACAATCCCAGCTGGCAGGGTGCTCTGGGGGTCAGTCTGCCACCCTGGGGTTGCTCCCCCTGGCTCAACATGCTGCAAAGGGGCTGGCTGGGACACAAGGCTACTTCAGCATGGGACTAGCCAACAGGCAGCCCCCGCACTGAAGCACCCGTGTGCCCTAGCCAGCCCATCCAATGTGAACTACTATGGAGTTTTTTTACTCCACAGCAGGATAATACTTGTATTTACAAGTACTGTCCTGCTGCAGAGTAAATTTGCGACTCTAGCCTAATAGCCCTGCATGTATATGATGGCTACAAAATGGTATTTAGAGGTTTGCTTTGGGGAATTGGCTTGTAAGTAAAGTAGGCATTGCATTAGAATAATGATCCAGAAAAACAGCACGGGTTAATTGGTTTCAACAGCCTGTTTGTGACAAAGTTTCCTTCAAGACCCACTCTGTATGAAGCCAGCAGACACATGGGCTGGGAAATTGACATGTGTCATGCTGTTCCCTAATATGAGATAAGGTAGAATTAGGTCACAGCACCAAACTGCAGAGCCCTTGAGATTTCTAACTTTGGTGAACAGACCAAATTAAAAGGATGGGTAAATAAGAACATTAAGATGAGTGCATATAATGGGTTTGTAAGAACAAAGGAATATGCTGAAAAGACAGCACATGGACAGTACGACAACCACAGAGAAACTAACTAATGACGCTGGGGAATGAAGAGCTATCAGAGGGAAGAAAGAATACAAAAGAAAAGATTTCAGAGCAACAAAGGGTCCCTGAGAAGAGATCCTGAGGCCACAGAGGGCAAGGGGCATACCACCAGCCCATCTCACCCACCCTGCTGGGGGAACAGGGGGTAAGCCTTGGCCCTCGCCTTCCAGGATGCAGACACCTGACATTCAAAAATGAACCTCAGGGTGAAGCTTGTATCCTGGCCAGATGTACCTTCCCTCTTGTGACAGCCCTAGGAATGGTAGATATAGAATTGTTTGCATTATTCTTATATGCTATCACTGTATATCAATAACATGTGTCCACTATTGAATGGGGAGGTTGTGGTTGGTCTAAAAGTTTGGGTCTGCCCAGAACAAGGTATCTGGATCATCAACCCATTACCAGCAGTGTAGACACGGACACATTTACTGCACAGCTAAGTTATCAACTGCACAGTAAATGCCACATGTAGATATGCTCAGTGTGTAAATGTCTGCTTCATTGCTGATTCATTTCTCCCTGCCCAGCTCCCCAGTGTTCCTTATCTATCCAGGAGCTTCAGCCACACCTCGCTTCCATCCCTCTGTGGTCTGTGGGGTGATGTGCCATAACCCCCTTCTAATAAACCCCAGTAGACTGTCTATATCTGGACAGTGCTTTTTAAGAAAACTGCAGGAATGGTTGAAAGAATCCAGAAGGGAGTGATGAGAATTATAGAGAGGTTGGAATGGAAGATGCATGAGAACAGGTTGAGGGAATTTGATAGGTGAAACTTGGAGAAATGGAGACAATAGACATGGGGAACATATGAGCTCTTTTCATATTTGAGAAATTCTGCTGCGTAGGACACAGAGACAAATTGTTTTCACTGCCATAGAGGACAAGAGTCAATGCTTTTAAGTACAGAAAAATAGAGCTAGATCACATTTCAGGAAATCCTCCCAAGTTTGCCTTTGCAGGGGTGCATTCTCAGAAGCTAGAGGTTTCCAACCAGGGGCTGGATAGCACCTGTCTGGGGTCGTTCAGGAGCAGGACATGCCACATCTTTGCAAGCATTTCAGGTGACCCCAAGGCCTCTTCCACATTCACAACTCCCAGAAACATTGTGTGAAAGAAATGATTCAGACATGGTAGCTGTGACGCCTTCTCCAGAGGCACAGGCCCCTCTGGCAGAATTGTGACTGTTCTGGGGGAAGAACCTGGAGATGACAAACTAGGCAGGGGCCACCCCCATTCTTCAGGCCCATGGGAGGACTCAAGTGACGAGCAGATCTGTGTATTACCCTGTGTTAAGGAGTGCCCCCAGCCTAGTCAGTCACAGATTGGGATGTGGGCAGTTTGGTGTGTGGCTTGTTGCTTCCTAGCAGTGGGTAAGTCCTTAATGAGACAGGAATCCCTGAATAGAGCACCTAACCCAATGCCTTGAAGCTACATGTCTGTTGAACTCTGTTCCAGGCGTCTGTCTATCTCCCCACAGGACTCCTGGATGCTCGGATCAGCCAAACACAGAGCCTGGTGCTGAAGAAGGGGGGCTTAGCTCTTCTGGAATGTGAACAAACTGATGGGCACTATGCCATGTTCTGGTACCGGCAAGATGTGGGTCAAGGTCTGCAGCTAATCTTTTATTTCTACAATGAAAAAGAAACAGAGAGAGGCAACATTTCTGATCGATTCACAGCATCCCAGTTGGGGGCAAAGGTCTTTCACCTGAACATCTCTGCTGTGGAGCCTCAGGACTCAGCAGTGTATTTCTGTGCCAGCAGTACAGACACAGTGAATCAGACACACCTAGTTCTTGGGCAAAAAACTTCGTTTTGACTGTAGCTTCCTGCTGAGAGCAAAGCTCCCCCAGCCCACCCAGCAGGTGAAGGCAGGGCATCACTGTGTGTCTGGGCAGGACCGGAGCTGAGGGCAGTAAGAGAGTTAAGCACTTTTCTCCTGACTCACAGGAATTGTGGGGCAAGAGGGTGCTCCAAGTGATCGACACAAAGAATACATTCTCCAGCCCAATAACAGCTGCCTCTTGGAGCTGCCCCAGAGGACACCTCCCCCAAAGAAAATGGACTTTTCAGAGATTAGCAGCATCTAGCAGCAGAGCTTGCATCCTCTGGTCTAGAGCTCCAAGCTCATCTGCATTGGCTGGCACAGGCTGAGCACTGAGCAACCCAACACAGCCTTGGGAGAGGGGTCTTAATAGCAGCCCTCAACTACCTGAAAACTGGTTCAAAAGAGGATGGAGCTAGACTTTTCTCAGTTGTAGCAGATGACAGAACCAGAAGCAACAGTCTCAAGTTGCAGCAAGGGAAGTTTAGGATAGATATTAGGAAGAATTTTCTCACTAGGAGGGTAGTAAAACACTGGAGCAGTTTACCCAGAGAGGTGGTGCAATCTCCATCCTTGGAGGTTGTCAAGACAAAGCTTTGGCTAGGATGACCTAGTTGAGGAAGGTCCTACATCAAGCAGGGGGTTAGACTAGATGACCTCCTGAGATCCCTTCTGATCCTAATTTTCTATAATTTCTATGAGACACAGAGAGTTGGGCCTTGCCCTCTCAGTTCAGAGCAGTGACTCTCTTGGGTTACACCAGCC
The DNA here is from genome assembly GCA_030014935.1 of Caiman crocodilus. Lineage (NCBI taxonomy): Eukaryota > Metazoa > Chordata > Crocodylia > Alligatoridae > Caiman > Caiman crocodilus. The sequence goes on along the minus strand of JAGPOW010001409.1, from coordinate 221,591 downwards.
ACAGTTAGTGTGTCAATTCACATGGGGTGACGGGACAAGTGACTGAGACACACACCTGAACAGGCCTGCAGAGTTGCATCTGATAAGGTGCTCCTCTCCTGCCTCCAGACTGTTCCCTATCCCAGTTCATTACTCTCGGGTCTCTCTGCTGGAGTTTGAAGCTCCTAGGGCAGAGGTGGGCAGAACATAGCCTGGGGGCAGAATACAGCCTACCAACTACTTGTACCCCACCCAGCTCTTCGACCTATGAGGGTGGGAGTGAGCTGCCCACATATAAACTCCCCCACAACATACCCTATTGTGCCTCATTCCCACCCTTGGGGTGGAAGAGCCTGGCTAGTCCAGCACACAGTTGCTGAGCAAGGCTGCTGCTACTGCTGCTGCAGCCATCAGAGAACCTGCTCAACTTCCCTGGCATCCTGCTCTCCAGGTAGCAGGTAGGGAAGCAGTGGGGGCAGGGGAAGAGCTGGGCAGGAGTGTGGGGTAGGGCTAGCAGCAGCGCAGAGCCCACGCCCAGGGCTTGGTGGCAGTGTGAAGGTCCAGTGGGCATGGAGTGGGTGTGAGGAAGGGTGGGGACTCCCCTACATTCCCCGCATTGCTCACATCCCTGGCAGGCAGCAGGACCAGCAGGCAGGGGTGCTCGGTGTGTTTGTGCCAGGCAGGCACTAGCACCCAGTGGCAGCAGGTGTAACAAGAAACCTTTTTGTCTGCCCCCCCACCCAATGTGAAGCTCCTCCATGTGGCAAAAGCCCCTTTTGCAGTATTTGCCCCCTTTTGGGGATGCTTTCTCTTTTCTACCTTTTCTTCCTTCCTCTCTCTTTTTATTTTATTATATTATTATGTTTTTTATATAAGGTGTACTTTTAGTGAAAATAGAGCATGTAGATCCTTTTACAAATGTACTTTAAGTTTAAAAGTAAATTGTAGCATGTAACAATGTTAGCAAAGGCAAGAATCTCTGTATGGAGCGACTCACTGAATGAATCATGGTTGACTGTGTTACACAGTAGCTAGTCTGGATAAACAAGTTAATGAGCAGCAATTAACACCTACAAAACTACAGAACAAGGAGAGGAAATCAATACAGAGCCAGGAACATCCTGAAACTTCACTGTTAAAGGTACAGAAGCCCCGGTTTGAACTAATCAACACCGGAAACAGACCTTTGTAGCTGAAATACCCCCTGATCAACCACTTCCGGAACTCTATTCATCACAGCAGTGAATCAATCAAAATTCATCAGTGGACTCCTGAGACTGCACATACCTGCAAACATGACCCCGGGGATGACAGCTGCCTTCCAGCAGCTGCCAAAAGGGATGTCCCTCGAGGTCCACAACCACTGAATTAGGTAAGCCCAAAAATTGGGGAGTCACCAAACTCTGCCAGAGAGGGATAAAAGGCAGTGAAGAATGACCCCCAATGGCACCCTCTTTGACCTAACCTGCATTCTACCTGTCCAGCCAGAAGGACCAGCTGGCAACCCCCTGCTGAAGCAATATTGCACTGAAAGAACCCTTGACTGGCCATCAATGGCTGACTCCAGCGCTTGGGGATAGGTATGTCTTGACACCTGTGCTTAGTGTTCATAGCTAGCTACTGTGAATATGTGTGTGTTTGGGGGGATCAGCATCAAGGTTTATGGTCTGACTTTTGCATCTGTCCAATAAATTAGAATTTTATGATGATCCCATGCGTGGTGCTTTGTAGGCAACAGAGGGAGCAAAGGTGATAAAGGCAACCCAACAATGCTGTGCTCTTTGCTGCCATGTGTAGGACTGGCTGCAGCCACATGCTTCCAGGTACCAGTGCCTGCACCAGGAATGACCACCCTGAGTGTCCCTACTTGTTGCTGCAACTGTACCATGAGAGGAGTGGGGTGGAGTCCAAAAGGAGCATTTTGGGGCAAGGGGAGGTATTTCCAGTAGCAAAGGTCACAGGTTAAGGGGTGGGACTTTCAGTTGCAAGGTGGAAAACAGGGGGCAGGGCATCTGTCAAGGGGCATGGCTACCCATGTGGCCAGCCAAAGCTCACCAAAACTTGTTAAGAGGCCTTCTGCCTGAAATAATTGCCCACCCTGTTCTTTCGCGATTCCCTAAAAGCCCACAGAAGACATGTGGGACTGGGCTACCTATTGCTCTTAAAGGTCCAGGATGTCCTATTTCAGTTCCTTGCTGCAGCCCTGTCCCCTCTGCCCCATGGCAGCTCACCCCCATGTGCCCCCACGTGCCACAAGGGCAGTGCTGTCAATTCCAGTCACCAGCAGCAAGAGACTGCCCTGGATTCAGTGTCACAGCCATGCAGAATGCCCTTAGCATCCATTTTGGCACCCACTCCATCACTGGCAACACATAGTGGGTGCACATGGGTGTACTTGCGCCTCCTGAGATCAGCCTTACACCCCTGGAAGCACCAGCTGTGAAATCAGAAGTGCACTTCTGGGTTTGCTGCTGGCTCTGCAATTGGCTGGCTGCTGGGAGACCCCCCTGCTTCTCCTGGCTGCTGAGTGACCCCCCCACATAGGTGATCTGGTGTCCTCCTGACTTGGAAGGTACTAGTTACCCATGCACTTTATGTCAGAGCTGGGGCTTATGCCTCCACTTGCCTCCTGCTAAATACACTAGCATATGCCAAAGAAACGCAGTATGTGAAAAGCAGAAAAGAAAGAGGACAGATCAAATCTCCCCTGGCTGCAGAGGCTCAAGGCCTGCAAACCCAAGAGCAACCTCATCATCACCTTGTGGGGGCCGAGAAACACTGGCAGAATGGGGTCGCTGATGGAGTGTGGAATTAGAAAGCTAGACTCGCAGGTTGTTGGAAGCAAAAAAATTTTACTTACAGTCCTTAGGCTATAGGCACGTTCCTTGAAGTTACAACATTCAAATCAGGAACTCAGGCACACAGAAGCTCACACTCACTCAGGGTATGGGGCATCAGATGAATCCAGCGGGCAGTCATTGTTGGTTGATTAGGCCTCCTTTGTGTCTTGGAAACACACATGGATGTTTCCTTATGCATGTCCCAGCTCTCCTCCAGTTTGGGCAGGCATCACCCAAGCCTCTTATTCGGTCCGCTAGCCAATCGCCAACCAACACATATGCATAATTTAACGTGAACCAATTGCAAGCATGCACTTGCTGGTGCAGCCGCAAGGTTTTGGTGGGCTCTGACAGTGCACCGAAACTTTTCCCGCGCTGCAGGAGAAACTCCCTGCTCCTGTGCTCATAATGTGCTCAACACAAGCTGTGCTGAGGCATCTTTTAACCATTATGCACAGACATGCCTCCTTGCTGAAGGTGAAGTTGTGTTTGCAGCACATTCGGACCAGTTACATCACACTCACACTGTTGTACAAGTTGACTTCGCAAACAAGCAAAAACAAGAGCGGATAATGAAGCAAGTTCGTTCTCTAATGATCTAATCAAATAATATCCTAACAAAACACAACTACACATCAGTATATTTGTAATGAACAGTTCAATCATCAAAATTTCACTGGGTGTTATCGCATCCCGGTTCTCAAAGGTTCTTCCTCTTTTCAAAAATTTCTCTCTTATCTGGTCTGCACACACCTAGCAGACTCACAGAGATAATTCGTTCTTTTCAAAAATCTTTTTTCGTCTCCAATCCAGTCTGCACACATTCTGGTGGACCTGCAGAGAAAGAAATTCTCAGGGGAAAAATTAATTAGCTTATTGAAAGAAAAATTAATCATTATCACAAGATGACTTTTTATCTGGCTCATCTTGACACTGAAACCCCATTTCATAGGCCAGGATCCATTGGCCCTCATCGCCTAACACTCTCAACTGCTACTTGGTGAGCCTGGAGTATCGCATCAGAAACCTAAACATTTTGCGCTCCTCCGGTGTCCTCTGCATTGGTTGAAATCATCGCAGGGTTGACTCGTGTGCTCTATGTTGCTCTGGGTCACTGAACTCTCTTTGACCCGGCTTTACCAAGGCTTGCAGTCGTGGTAACTGCCTCAAGAAATCACTTGCAGGCTGTCTGGCTAAGGGATTCACAAAATCTGGAGAATAACCGCAGCTATTCTTCCGTATACTTCGACACGGGCATCGATACTTGCCAGCATAACTGGAACAGCTCCCGGATCTTGCAGGTAACGGTGAGGCCACAGTTCCTGCTGCTGGGCTGGTGACAGTCCCAATGCATGCCGTCTCGGGTTCCACGTGCAAAAGGAAACTCCGATGACTGCTTGTAAGATCTGCTCCCCATTGACCCTCGATGGTCCTCCTTCATGCCATGCATAGGCTCTCTGGCTGGCTTGACCTGCAAAAAGTGCTGGAAGCAAGATTGGCCAATAAAAATTGTACCTGACCATGCTGACATCAGCAGCGTGTCCTCCGCTCCATGAGGCTCATCTGACTAAAGAGCTTGCCTCGTTCCGATCCACAAAATCGGATCCAAACTCCATAACCAGGCGTCCGATCCACATAGCCAGCTTTTCCGCTGTTCTTATTCTAGACCTTTTACACAAGGCCTGAATTTTAGTTCAGGTCCTGACATGACAGGTGCTGGCAGTAGTGCAGGCCGCACTCATCACCTGACCCTCCGTCGCCACAGGGTACTTGGCTGCTCGAGCTGTCGCTGCATCTGGTGAGAGACTCAGTTGCAGGATGCTTTTCATTGGTTTCTGGTTACGGCCCAAGGATAAGCCCGTTGCCTCCTGGTTACGGCCCAGGGGTAGGCCCATGGAAATGCCTTGAGGTGGAGTTGCTACTTCCGCCCCGATGCTCTGGGGTGGAGTTGCTACTTCCACCCCGCCGTTAGCTCCTCCTTTTTCTTTTTTCCAACCATGGCGGTATGTCTCGTATGGAGTCGCTACTTCTGCCCCGCCATGGGGAACTCCGCCTCCTTCTCAACCCTTCTGTGGCGGCCCCCTTCCGTCTTGCCGCCATCTTGCGATGATGGGGGATTCTGGCTCTCCACAGCTGCGACCCGCTTAACCGTGTGTACGGCGCGCAATCAGGCTTCCAACTCAGTCCTCTCCCAAAAATGGGTTGTGATCGTGCTGAGCATTACTCGCAGCATTCTCCCCTTCTCTAACACCGTGCCAGTCCCTTCAGATACGAAGTGGCTTTCCTCCACCTCTCCGTGGAGCTCCAAAAGCTCTGGCTGCCCTGATTCTGGTAACAGCGTGTCTACATTTATCAGTGCTTGTCCTTTGCTCTCCCACATGCAGCGCATACAGCAAGCAAACTCCCGACTGAGAGCTGCGTCTTCCTTGCTCAGCTTCTGCTCAGCTGAGGACTTGCCTGTGCTCCCGGGGTTTAAACCAAACCTGCTTGCTCCCCATTACACATTCGAAGGCTCTCGGGTGGAGGCTCACTTCCCACTCTTTCGCTGGGTCCCCTTCTCTCTTGAGTGAAAGGCAACAGCTCACAACTCTTCCACCCGTTCCACCCGCTTGATGGTAAGCGATGTGCGTTTCCAATTCCGTGGTGTCTAGCACGTGGCGTTTTCTAACGCACCAGGGACAACCCTCAACTAATTTCAGCTCCATCGCATTTTTCCAGCGTACTGTTCATGATGCCATGTGGGGGCCGAGAAACACTGGCAGAATGGGGTCGCTGGTGGAGTGTGAAATTAGAGCGCTAGACACGCGGGTTGTTGGAAGCAAAAAAACTTTACTTTACTTACAGTCCTTAGGCTGTAGGCACGTTCCTTGAAGTTACAAAACTCAAAACAGGAACTCAGGCACACAGAAGCTCACACTCACACAGGGTATGGGGCATCGGATGAATCCAGCGGGCAGTCGTTGTTGGTTGATTAGGCCTCCTTTGTGGCTTGGAAACACACATGGATGTTTCCTCATGTGTGTCCCAGCTCTCCTCCGGTTTGGGCAGGCATCACCCAAGCCTCTTATTCGGTCCGCTAGCCAATCGCCAACCGACACGTATGCATAATTTAACGTGAACCAATCGCAAGCATGCACTTGCTGGTGCAGCCGCAAGGTTTTGGCGGGCTCTGACCGTGCACCGAAACTTTTCCCACGCTGCAGGGGAAACTCCCTGCTCCTGTGTGCATAATGTGCTCAACACAAGCTGTGCCGAGGCATCTTTTAACCATTATGCACAGACACACCTCATGTGCATATACATGCATGTAGCACCCCATGCCTGGCACCCCTACTCCTACTCCCTCCAGCCCCTTGCAAGCTGGAACTCTGCCAGCCTGCAGAGTGCTCTTTGTGAAAGTGCAAAATGTGTGGGTTTCTCTATTAAAATGAAAAATCCACCATTTCCTTGGGTAAAGGGGAAAATTCACATTTTTCACTGTTTTTCTGTGGGAAATGGAAAACCTAGATCCCTGCAGATCTCCTATCACCTGCCTCTGACAGGGGTAACCTCTCACCCTGCCCTGGAAGGCACCTGGGGCTGCTCTGGACAGAGAGGATTGTTTTCAACTACCAAGCACTGCCCTGAGAGTAAGAGGCAAGTAGAGATATCCTATGCAAAAGGCAAGGGAAGGAGGGGGCCGAGATGCAGAAACATGTCACACCTTGGCCAGCTTCTAGTTAACTTCTTCCCATGGAGCAAGCTGTGTGCATGGAAGCTGGGCTCAGGCTATTCCCCTTGTGCCAGCACTTCCAATTAAACCCTTTTCAGAGCTGTGTGTGTCCAGGGTCTGCCTATTAGGCCTGTGCGAGTTGGCAGTGATCTGATCCAGCTTCGGATCTGGCCGCTTCAGATGGCAGGGATCTGATCTGGAGCTCCGGACCAGATTTCTGCCTCAATCCACCCAAAACTTTGGAGCTACCTCAGAGATCCGGCCATGGGGTATAATGGGGAATCAATGAAATATCTATAACTTTGTTGTTTTTTTGTCTGATTTGAATGTACTTGCAGGGATGGTGGTCTCTGCTGAGAGCATGAAACCTGCCAAGTTTCAAGAAGATCAGTGCAGGGGTTTGTGGGAAACTGTACCCCAAATTCTTGAAAGCCAAATTCCTATCACGGCTGTGTGTTACAACACAAGGGGGTCAAAACTGACGGGCTGGTAGCTCTTACTGAGGCCACAAAGCCTGCCAAGTTTTAAGAAGATTGGTGCAGGGATTTGGGGGGAACTGCACCTCAAGCTGCAGACAAGCAAAACTCGTGACATGGTGACCCTGTGTGTGTTAAGTCACAGCGGGGTGACAGCTGCAGGGATGGTGGCCGCTGCTGAAGCCACAACACCTGCCAGCTGTGGAGGAGATCAGTGTAGGGGGGTTCTGGGGCCCTGCACCCCTAGCTGCTGACAGGCAAAATTCATGCCAGGGGTGCTTCTGGGACTGTGTCTTTCTTGGGGCACTTGATTGTCTGTATTGATTCTTTCCTCTCCTTAGTCTGGTTTTGTAGGTGCTAATTGATGACAATTAACTGGCTACATTAGCTAGGTCCTGTGTATTGAGCTGGTCCCTGAGTGAATCGTGATTGACTGGTAACTGGTAAGACACTAGCTTACCAGCCAGGCCATGCCCCAAGACAGAGACAGTTAGCCCCACAAGCATCCATGGCATAAGTTTTGTCCATCAGCAGCTAGGGGTGCAGGACCCCAGAACCTCCCCACACCAATCTCCTCCACAGCTGGCAGGGGCCACAGCAAGGGCCACCATCCCTGCAGCTGTTACCATGCTGCGCCTTAGCACATACAGTGTTACCCATGGCACGAGTTTCATTTGTCCACAGATTGAGGAGTTCCCCACCAAACCCCTGTACTGATCTTCTTGAAACTTTTCAGGATTTGTGGCCTCAGCAAAAGCTACCAGCCCTGCAGTTTTGAACACCTCCCTCCCCCGTGCGTTGTATCATAAAGAGGTGACAGGAATTTTGCTTTCAAGAATTTGGGGTGCAGTTCCTCCCAAACCCCTAAACCAATTTTCTTGAAACTTAGCATCCTCCATGCTCTCTGCATAGTCTACTACCCCTGAAAATTGTATCCAAATCAGACCAAAAACAACAATGTTATAGATATTTTATTGTTTCCCCATTATACCCTATGGCTGGATCTACGAGGCAGCGCCGAGCGGCTTCAGGAAGCTGAACAAGGTAGCACTTCGACCCAGATGTGCTGCTTCGGCCCCTGAAGCATCCAAAGCTTCTCTGGATCTGAAGCTCTGTCCGAAGCCTCACACGGCCTTACTGCCTATCACCCTGGGAGAAGCAGCTGCAGGACCTTTCTCCAGGGCTGGGTCCAGCTGCACACCCTCTGGCTCTGCTTTCCAACAGGGCCTCTCCTACCCCAGGTCCTCCTACTACCAATCCCTTGCAAACCTCCACCTCCAAGAAAGACCCTGCCTCCCTTCCTGGCTGGCTTAGACTCTGGAGTGGGTCTGGTGTCTGCAGCAGATGCTATGTGGCTGGTGCTGGGGGTCTCCTGTGGCTTGCAGCTGCTGGCAGTTAGGCCGTGTGGTTGTGGGTGTGCTGGGGAGTCCAGGGCAGGGCAGATCTTGCTCTGGCATTTCTTCTCACTACTGCCTGCCCTAAACCACTGAGCAGAGCCTGGTGCCAGGCTCCAGGGGGAGAATGTGAGGCAGAGAAATAAAGTGGGAGCTGTTTTCCCTTCCATGATCCCTGCTCATCCTGCCTCTTGGGATCTCCCTTGTAGGTCTGTGCACTGGAGTGACGGTGACTCAGAAGAAGTTCATTGCCATCATGAACAGGACCATGGCAAGCCTCCCCTGTGAACACAATGACAGTAACAACCATGCAATCCTGCGGTATCGGCAGCAGAAAGGTGCGGGTGGGGAGCTGGAGTTTGTAGCCTGGCAGATAATGGGAAACGAAGCAGAGATAGAAACTAAATTCAAAGAAAGGTTCATATGGAAGGAAACAAATACTTTCAAGTTCTCCCTGGACATTATGGTTGGAGCAGCTGAAGACTCTGCAGTGTATTTCTGTGCAGCTAGCAAAGCGCAATGTGCCCTTCCTGCCTCACAGCTGTGCAAAATCTAACAAGCCCTGCTCATCTTCCCTCCCTCCCTCCATGAGTCAACCACAGTCACAGTAAAGTCTGTACAGCAAAAGTGAAGCTGAGTTTCTGTCTCCCTAAGATTTATATTTTTGGGCAAAGGGCTGGGAGTAAGTGTCCTGGAGGCTCAGCACCAAAGTTCCCCTGGTGAAGGGCAATAGAAGGATGCCCTCAAGCTTCACCAACTAAGCAGGATATAGTTTAAGGAGAGACACAGCCCTCCTGCAATCATGTGTCTCAGGATATTCCCACTCAGGGACACGCAGAACTCTTCATTCCCACCATGACACCGCCCTGGGACAATTGCCAGCGGAAACACATGTCACGGCAAAAGCACAGGACTCTTGGTCCTTGGATCAAATAGATTGAAAACAGTTGTGGCCAAGGCTGTAGTTGCTGGGGAGGGGCAGACATCTCCATTTACTTCTGCTCTACGAGGAGCTAGTTCTTACCCTTGGAGGAAATGGCAGATCTGTGCCATACACAGAAGAGAAAGCAGTGGTGTAGCTCCCTGTGCACAGTGCCCAGCATCCCCTCACTGATGACTCTCCTGCAAGGGGGCAAAGTGCCCACTTCATTCCCAATGCCACTCTTAGGCATTTTTCTCCCTCCTGAAACAAGCTCTCCACAAGGTCATGGGATTTGTTCTGTTGGAGTAGACCACCCGAGGGTGGTGGAGCAGCTTCTGTCTTGAACTAGGTACAAGCCAGTAGGACAGAACAGAGTATGGACATGGAGGTAGTGAGGAGTCCTTGGGGGATCAGTCATGTTTGGATAGCACAGATGACCCTTAAGAAAGGAAAGCAGGCCAAAGACCCAGCCAGGGCTCAGACTTCCCAGAATAAATTTCAGCCAGTGTGGACAGAAGGTAATTCAGGGCTGATGCACAGACAGAGTAAAGTAAGAAGTGTCCCAGACTGCTGGCAGTTCCTAAAGGGCAGACCACTGGAAGTTCAATGTCAGGCGATCTCTGTTGTGGGGGGAAGGGGGGTATAAGAGGAATCAGCAGAGACTGACAAGATGCTGCATAGAGCCAATGGAAGGAAGGGCTAGTCTAAAGGAAGGTTGCACCAGGGACCACAATTTGCAGGACCCACATCAGAGTTCAGCAGCGGGAGCAATACTGACTCTTTGGCTGTAGGTGTCAACTCAGTGTCTCTTGCAGCCATGATGGGAAACCCCACAGCCTAGATCTGGTGATGGGTCATGTGGCCTGCAAGAAGCCCTGTAGTCCTGAACCAGGCCACATGAGTTTGAGGACCCTGATCTAAGGGAGAGGAGCATGCCCCTGCTACAGAGGAATGCAAACAAAGGGGAAGGATGGGAGATTTTGAGGGGTACAGGAAGTGAGAGCAAATTTTTGAGAAACGTACAGGCAGTGAAGTCAGCCAGACCTGATGACATTCAGTCCAGGGTGTGGACAGACCTGGGGAAAATACATTTTGAAATAATTGCTAATAATATTTGCAAAACAATGAGTGATAACTGAGTTAGCCAGAGGACTGGAGATCAGGTAAATTAGTGGGAAAAGGAGGACTTGGGTAATGTAGAGCTAGAAGTTGTTAGAAGGAATTATAAACTATTCAGTGAGTAAATATTTGCTTCACTGCTGATTCAGGGCTCCCTGCCCAGCTCCTCGGTGTCCCTCACCAATCTGGGGGCTCCTGCAACATCTTGCCTATGTGGTCTGAGGAAAGATGTGCCATAACCCTGCTTGAGTATAGCCTGGATCCTATTGCTGTTGTCCAATAAATGTTGGTTTGTTGAAGATGAGCTGATGGCGTTGATGTTTGCTGTTCTTGAATATACCCTTTTCCCTTGTAAAGAGGTAAAGACCTTCTCCAGGAACTAGACCAGAAGGTAATTGTCTGAGAGAAAGCCACGGATCAGCAGGGAGAGTCAGAGACCAGAAGGCTGTGTGTCATAATACGAGGAGCAAGGGCCTTGCCCTCACTCCACCAACCCTGACCCATTTTTGCAAGCAGCAGACAGCTGGGTCTGGCTGCAAATAAATAGGAGAAAGGCATAAAGAGGAAATGCAGAATGGAAGATAACTTGTTCAGCTGTAGCAGTGCTGGCCTGGAACTGGGGGCTCTGGTGCATCACAAACTTAGTGGGGATCAGCAACATGAAGATGTGGCTTAAGCAGGGGACAGAAGTGTCAGATAAAGAAACAGAAGCTTGTCTGTAAGACACAGGATTTGGTAGTATTGGTCTGTTCAGCACAGGTTAGGACACCGCTGGAATAGTCTGTCTATATCTGGGCATTGCCTTGTAAGAAGAATGCAGAGATGGTGGAAAGGATCAAAAGGTGAGTGGCAAAGATAATGAAGAGGCTGGAGAAGAAGTTGCATGAAGAAAGTTGGAAGGAATCTGGTAAGAAAAACTGGAAAAAAAGAGATTAAAGATACTAGGAACGTGATGGCTGTTTTTACACAGGTAATTCAGTACTGCAAAAGTCACAGAGACAAGTTATTTTCCCTGTCAAAGAGGACAAAGGCCAATGAGTTAAATAGAGATAAGCTGAGTTAGATTACATTTCAGGAAATCCTCTCAAACTGCAGGATGGAGCAGCTCGCCTTAGTAATGGTGAAGTCTTAGAGGCTGAATGTTTCCAACCAGGGGCTGGACGGCACCTATGCAGTGTGGCTCAGAGCAGGACATGCCAGGTCATGCAGAACATTTCAGGTGACCCCAAGTCCTTTTCCCACACACACGATCTTGACGCTGTGTGTAGAAGTCACGATTCAGACATGGTAACTGTGAAGCCCTTCCCAGAGGCACAGGTCCCCTGGCAGAGCTGGGGCTGTGCTGTAGGGAGGAGCCTGATGACAACCGTGGCAGGGCCCACCACCTCCTCCAGACTCAGGGGAGGACTCGTGTGTGCAGAGCAGAGCTGTGTATTGCCCTGTCCTGGGAGAGTGCCCCCAGCCCAGACAGTCGCATATCAGGATGCGGGCAGTCTGGTACGTGGCTTTTTGCCTTCTGGCAGTGGGTAAGTCCTTAACAAGACACGAATCGAACATGGCACTTAACCCATTCCTCGGAGCGTTGTGTCTGTTAGACTCTGTTCCAGGTGTCTGTCTGTTTCCCCACAGGACACCTGGATGCTCGGATCAGCCAAACGCAGAGTCTGGTGCTGAAGAAGGAGGGCTTAGCCCTGCTGCAATGTGAACAAACCTATGGACATAATACCATGTACTGGTATCGGCAGGATCTGGGACAGGGCCCACAGCTGCTCTTTTGTTTCTACCATGAAACAGAAACAGAGAGAGGCAACATTTCTCATCGACTCACAGCAGCCAGGTCTGGGGAGAAGGTCCTTCACCTGAACATCTCCGCCGTACAGCCCCAGGACTCAGCAGTATATTTCTGTGCTAGCAGCAAAGACACAGTGAGTCAGAGACACCTGGTCCTTGGGCAAAAACCTTCTTTTTGACTGTAGCTTCCTGCGGAGAGGAGGGCTCCCTCAGCCCACCCAGCAGGGGAAGGGGAGGAGATTTTTTTTAAGAGAATTTTTTGTGTTCCCAGTGAAATCAGCCAAATCCAAATCCAGGAGTGAGTCAAGAACTGTAAGTGGCCCTACTACCGGCAAACATCCTCCCCCCACCCCCACCTGGGGCTTCAGATGTTTCCAAATCCTTTGGCAGACAACCCACCTGCAGGCTCAAGGCCGGAGGTTTGGACGGATGCGCCCAAGTTTCACTTGCCCTGAGCCATAAGGCCCCAGGAGCAAGCCAGGAAGGGGTCTCCCATTTCCATAAAGTGGGTGTAAAGCCAAGATCTTCCCACTCAAGCAGCAAGTGGGAGGTTTACTATACATTACCACCACAGGTACTACCCCATGCCAGAAAAGTGGTTATTCCTGGGTGTGACTAGGAAAACTGCCCTGATGGTCATGGTATTTCCTCTGCTGGGCAAGGGCATGGGGAAGGTAGCGGACAAGGCAGGAGCTGAGGGCAGTGAGAAGGATGAGCATCTTTCCCCTGAGTCAAAGGACGTGTGGAGCAGGGGAGGGATCTCCAAATGTCCCCTCCCCACACACAAGAGACGTTCTCCAGCTCACCAAGAGCTGCCTCTGGGAGTTGGCCCAGCGGCCACCTGAACTTTGCCCCCGACAAAAAAGATTTGCAGCATCCAGCAGCAGAGATTGTCTCCTGGGGCCCAGACTTGCAAACTCATCTGTATTGGCTGGCACAGACCAAACACTGAGTAGCCCCACACAGCCTTGGGAGACACAAGAAAGGTGGGTTTTTTCCTCTCATTAAAGGACAGTGAAGCTCCTGGGTTACACCACCCACAGCCAGTGTGTCAATTCACTTGGGGTGATGGGACGAGTGACTAGGACACACACTTGGCCAAGCCAGCAGAGTTGTAACCAGTAAGGTGTGCACCCTGGACACTGCTCTGAGCTGCGGTGTCAGCACTGCCAGCAGTTGAAGGGGTAGGGATCCTCAAGGGGTTAGCAAGCCCGATGCCTTGCAGGCTGCTTCTGCTCCCTGTGGAGCTCCTCAGTCAGGCCTTAAAATACAAGACTCATTTGTTGCACCAAGCAAATAAGCAAGCAAAAACAGCCATTGGCTTTTCTCTGGGGAGTGGGAGGCCCTTTGCTCTGACCTAGGACAGCAGTGTGATCTCTTTCTGGAAGCAATCCTGCCTGGGTTCATTTCCCTTCCTGCCTCCAAACTGTTCTCTATCTCAGTTCACTGCTCTCTGCTATCTCTGCTGGACTTTGAAGCTCCTAGTGTTGTTCATCCTTAGCAAGCAAAAAATGATTGCATCCATCAGGGGTGAAGACAGAAAGGAAGTGGGAATCAAAAAGGGCGGGAGAAAAGAGAACAGGAGAAAGAAAGGGAAAAAGAGAAAGGGAAGAAAGAAAGAAGAGGGAGATGGAGGCTAGTTTGTGTGGGTATGCAGGTGACTTTAAGCCCAATCTTTGCTCTGAGCAATCTGCTGCAGCGCGGCAGGACAGTGGCAAGGACATTTTTTCTGGCCATTTACTTCCTCCCTGCCTGTGCCATGCACTGTTGCTAGAAGGCCATTTCTCTGCTCTGGACCAATGACCTCCAGGATGGATGGTCACAAGCAATGTGCTCCTACAACTCTGGGTCAATGCCAAAACTCTTTAGGTACACCTTTAAGGTGTCCTTCTGCCACTTCTTTGGTGTGCTGCAAAAATGCATTCCATCTGACAGTTCGCTGTAGAAGATTTTCTTCAGCAGGTGAGTGTCTGCCGTTCTTGAAAGGTGGCCAGTCCATCTTAGCTGTGCCAGTTTCACTAGGGTGTGGATACTGGGGAGAGCTGATGTAAGCACCTCACTATCTGGAATGTTGTCCTGCTCCTTGATGTTCAGTACCCTTTGCAGGCAGCACAGGTGGAAGTGGTTTGGTTTTTTGGCATGATGCTGATTGATGATCCAAGTTTCACAGGCATAAGGGAAGGTCGGGAAAAGGATGGCTTTGTAAACCTTGAGTTTCCTTGGCATTCCAATGCCTCTGTGGTCCCAGACCAACTTACAGAGTCTGCTGAAGGCCAGGCTGGCTTTTGCTAATTTTGCGTTGACCTCATCATTGATGTGGACAGCACAGGAGACATAGGGAAACTTGTTGACCATTAACAGTTGGCCTTTAACTAAGATGCATGGTTTCTGGGGTGCTGTGACAGGTGCAGGTTGAAGCATCACTTTGGTCTTCTTTGTGTTGATAGTGAGTCCAAAGTTGTCGCAGGCTGATGAGAATAGGTCCATGGACCATTGCACGTCAGCCTGTGAGCCTGCGCATAACACACAGTTGTCAGCAAAGAGCAAATTGCAAAGCTTGGCTGTCGGGACTTTGGAGCTTGCTCGAAGCCTGCGCAGGTTAAAGATGTCTCTGTCAAAATGGTGTGTGATCACCATAGCAAGGTCATCATCTTGGAAGGCATCCGACAGTATGGCAGAGAATACCGTGCTGAAGAGGGGAGGTGTGAGCACACAGCCCTGCTTGATGTCATTTGTGATCGGAAAGGGGTCAGAGCTATTTGCAAGGACATGTGCTATCATGCCGTTGTGGAATTGTTGAACCATATTGATGAATTTTTCAGGGCATCCCAGGGTGCTGGGGGTCTCCCGTACTTCTTCATGATTTCCCAGAGGCCTTCATGGTGCACTGTGTCAAAGACTTCGGTTAGGTCAATGAACATGAGGAGAAGGTTGATGTTCTGCTCCTGACACTTTTCTTGAAGCTGCTGGGCCACAAACACCCTGTCCAGTGGCGACACATCAGGGGTGCCTGGGGGTGCACATGCACCCCCAAGAGCACCGGTGCACTCCCCTAACTGGCTGCACACTCTCCACTTAGATGATGGGAGAGGGCAGGTGGGAACACCGGTGCCCCCCCTGCAAGCGCTGGCCAATAGTTGGGACCATTGCAGCTGCTTCCAGGAGTGGCTGTGGCCACTTCTGGGAGCGGCTGCAGCAATCTCCCGGCGCCTTGCTCCCACAAGCAGCTGCAGCGAGCACAGTGATTGACCACAGAAATTAGCTGTTGCAGGATCGCCCATGGGGAGCCCCCCCACACCCCGGTTGGTGAGACTGGTCACAGCATCAGTCACCTATGACCATGTCGGTGTTTCCACGTCCTTTTCTGAAGCCACGTGGACTCTCAGGCAGTAGGTCGTTTAGACGGTCAGTCAGCCAGTTGAGGAGGACTCTTGCGAGACCCTTGCCAACAGTGAGAGGAGGGAGATTCTCCTGTGGTTGTCACAGAGTTGGTGATTTCCCTTCCTCTTGTATAGGTAGACAATGGAGGCATCCTTGATTTCTTGAGGGACTACCTCCTGTGCCCACATACTGCAGAAGATCTTGATAAGTTTCTCCATGAGGCTGTGACCACTTAATTTGTAGACCTCAGCTGGAGTCACTTCAGCTCCAGAGAAGCTCCTAGTGGGATTCCCTAAATGCCCAGAGCAGACACGTGGGTCTGAGCTATCTGCTGCTCTTAAAAGAGCAGGCATCCTTATCACAGCCCCTTGCTGCAGCCCTGCCTCCTCCACTCCACAGCAGCTCACCCCCAAGTACCCCCACCTGCCACAAGGATGGTGCTGTCAATTCCAGACACGAGCAGCAAGGAGCTGCCCTGGATTCATTGTCACAGCCGGGCAGTGCCCTTAGCATCCATTCTGTCACCCACTTTATGTCAGAGCCTGGGACTCATGCCTCCAGTCTCCTCCCACTTATCACAGTACCACATGCTGGAAAAAACACATGTGAAAAGCAGAAAAGAGAGAGCACAGATCAAATCTCCCCTGGCTGCAGAGCCTAAAGGCTTGCAAATGCATGAGCAACCCAAGCATCACCCTAGGGACCAGTTTCTGATGTGTCATCATTGGTTACTGGAGGTGGGATAAACTTGAGTACTGTGTGGTCACCGACAGCCATGAGGGATGTCATCGTGGGAGCACACAGAATGGACAGTGGGCCGTCTGGCATTGGTCTTCTCGTCCACTGATATAGAACGGAAGGGAGATTTAATGTATAAACAAACAACCCAAATACATGCATGTGAACATGCATGTGCATGCTCACACACACACAACCTAACATGGTGCAATGAGCTTTGTTTGCACTTCCCTACTAAGCTTTGGACAGTCCCAGACCCTCCTGCCCCATGTCTGCCTGCACGGTCAGAACCTACAATTACCCACTCTGTCCAGGGCTTTGGAGTCCCTAAAGGGAAGAGAAGGCCGATCTCTGTAACACCAGACCAGTACCCTAAAGGCCATGCTTGTCAGGGCCACCGGGAGGTGCTGAAGCCCCAAAAACAAGGAGTGAAATGGTGCTGCCAACAACAGCCAGGAATGAAACCAAGCAAGGATTCAGCAATATCCCCAGGAGTGAGCTTAGATATGGAAGTGAAGGGAGAGGGGGGGCGGGGCGTTGCACCCAGCTGCTGACCAGACTTGGAGGGGCAGAGCTGGGCATAGGAGAGATGGGAGATGTACAGAGTGGCATCGTGCTTCTAATTGCAGATGGGATAAGGTCCCTCATCTCCCTGCTGCCTGTGCTCCCCACTGCCCACCTCTCACGGGAACACTTCTGGCCCTGCACTGGAAGGCACCTGGGGCTGCTCCAGATGGACTGTTCTCTGCTACCAGCTTCTGTCCTGATGGTAAGAGGCAAGGCCGACATCTCCCATGGGAAAGGCGAGGGGAGGAGGGGGCTGAGGTGCAAGAACATATCACAGCTTGGCCAGTGTGTTGACTGAGCAGAAACACTGAATTTACTGAAAGCCAAATCCCCAATTCCTGGTCAGCTGTCTTTAATGGAGGAGGTTACATACATGGGAGATGGACTCAGGCCATTCACGCTGTGCTAGCAGTGACCAAACCCTTTCTGGAGCAATTTGGGCCAAGGGTCTGGCTATCAGCCTGGGAGAGACAGCTGCAGGACCCTGCTCCAGAGCTGGGTCCAGCTGCACATCCTCTGGCCATGCCACCCAAAAAGGCCTCTCCTACCCCAGCTCCTCCCCCCGTTGCAAAGCTCCACCTCCAAGAAAGACCCTGCCTCCCTTCCTGGCTGGCTTAGACTCTGGAGTGTGTCTGGTGTCTGCAGCAGATACTATGTGGCTGGTGCTGGGGGTCTCCTGTGGCTTGCAGCTGCTGGCAGGTAGGCCTTGGGAGATTGCTGGGGTGTCCAAGGCAGTGCAGATTTTGCTCTGATGTTTCTTCTCACTACTGCCAGCCCTAAGCCACTGAGCAGATCCTGGTCCCATATCAGGGTGAGGGGAATCAAAGGCAGAGAGAGAAAGGGGATCTTCAGCAGGGGTAGAGATGAACTGAAGCTGAGGGGAGAGGAATGGTGTGGGTGGAGGAAGGAGGGAGGGACAGTGACCAGCTGTGCCAGAGGGAGCCCTGCTCTGACCCACCAGTTTGGGCATGACTGCTTGGGGACACAGAGATCAGGGTCCTGAGAGCAGATGTGCCAAGCAGGGAAGGGGCATAGACATATGGTGGGGATGCAGAATGGACAGGGTGAGGGCGGCTTACAAATACAGGTGGTGACTTAGGATCAGATCATGATGGGCACATGGAGCAGCTGAGAGGTGTTTTCTTCTGAGTGGCTCCTGCTCACCCTGCCTCTTGGGATCTCCCTTGTAGGTCTGTGCACTGGGGTGACGGTGACTCAGAAGAAGTTCATGGCCATCAAGAACGGGACCACTGCAAGCCTCCCCTGTGAGCACGATGACAGTAGCTACTATGTGATCCTGTGGTATCGGCAGCAGGAAGGTGCAGGAGGGGAGATGGAGTTTGTAGCCCGGCATGCAGTGGGAGGTGAAGTAGAGATAGAACCTAAATTCAAAGAAAGGTTCACATTGAATCGAAAAAATACTCAGAAGGCCTCCCTGGACATCAGGGAAACAGCTGAAGACTCTGCAGTGTATTTCTGTGCAGCTAGCAAAGCACAGCGTGCCTTTCCTGCCTCACAGCTGTGCAAAATCTAACAAGCCTTACCCATTTTGCCTCCTTCTCTGCACATGAGACAGCCACAGTCACAAAAAAGGCTGTGTGGTGAAAGCAGGGCATAGTTTCTATCTCTATGGCTTCTATATCCCAGGTGTGAGAGTTGGGAATAACTGTCCAGTAAGTTTAGCCCTTATTTACCACTGATGAGAATCAGGAGAAGAAGGAGGCCTTGCAGGCTTCTGCATTAAACAGGATCTAGTTTAAGGAGAGACACAACCCTTGTGCAATCATGTATCTCAGGATATTTACAGTCAGGGGCATGCAAAACTCTTCATTCACACCATCACACTGTCCTGGGATGATTGCCAGCAAAGACCTGTGTCACAGCAGAAACAGAGGGCTCATGGTCCTTGGATCTAATCGACTGAAAACACAGTTGTGGCCACGGCTGTGGTTCCTGGGGAGGGGCAGACTTTTCCAGTTACTTTTCCCTTACAAGAACTGAGCTCTTAACCTTAGGGTCAATGGCAGATCTGTACCATTCACAGAGGAGAAAGCAGTGGTGTAGCTCCCTGTGCATAGTACCCAGCATCCCCTTACTCATGGCTCTCCTACAAAGGGGCAAAGTGTCCACTCCATTTCCAATGCCACACTCAGTAATTTTTCTTCCTCCTGCAGCAAGCTCTCCATGGGTTCTGGGGTGGTGTCAGGGGGCTGGGTTTTTTGGAGTGGGGTTCCGTTTTAGACCACGTACAAACCGGTAGGAAGGAACTGGCTATGGATATACAGGTGGTGAGGAGTCATGGGGGAGGGGGAAGCAGTCATGTTAGGATTGCACTGATGACCCTGAGGAAACGAAAGCAGGGGAAGGGCCAAGCCAAGGCCCAGACTTCCCAGAGTAAAGTTCAGCCAGCGCAGACAGACAGCATTACAGGGCTGATGCACAGACAGAGCAAAGTAAGCAGCGTCCCAGAATGGTGACCGTTCCTAAAGGGCAGGACACTGGAGCTTCAATGTCAAGGGATCTCTGTCAGGGAAGAAGATAAGAGGAGGCAGCAGGGAATGAAAAGGAGCTATACAGAGCCAATGGAAGAAAGGTCAATTTTAAAGCAAGGCTGCACAGGGACCACAATTTGTAGGAAGTTGTTAGAAGGAATTATAAAATATTCAGTGTGTAAATCTTTGCTTCACTGCTGATTCAGTGCTCCCTGCCCTTCAGCAATAGCTTGAAAACATAGCTGAGGCTGAGGCTGCAGATGGTCAGACTTCTCCATTTACTTTCCTGTTCACTGGAAATCTTAACCTTGGGAAAACGGCAGGCCTGTACCAGGCATACTGCAGCAAGCATTTTGGCAGCACATCTACCCAGCTACCTTGTGCATGTCTGTCTTCTCCCTATCGACACCCACCATAAGGGTTAATGTGCCCAGTTCATTCCCAAGGCCCCTGTTAGTCAGTTTTCTTCCTTGTCCAGGTGGCTCCCCATGGAGAAGAAGGGCTTGTTCTAGCATAGAAAACTGAGGACCACCTCCCCAGTGCAAACCACTAGGACAGAACTGGCTATGAATTGGAGGTGGTGAGGAACCCTGGGCTGAAACTGTCATGGTAAGATAGCACTGGTGACTGTTAGTGTAAGAAGTATGAAAAAAGCCAAACCAGAGCATAGTACTTCACAAAGAAGATTTCAGCCATTGCAGGCAGAGAGTATTTCTGGGTTGATGGACAGGCAAAGCAAAACAAGCAGTGTTCAAGGGGGTAGGCAGTTCCTAAGGTCAGAAACCTGGAGGCTCAATATCAATTATTCTAGCTCAGGGTGCAACATAAGAAAACTACCAGAGACTGACATGGCTATGCAAGGAGCTTCTTAGCTTCCTGGAAAGCAAGGGAGTCTGTGGAAGAAAAGACCTGTCAAAAGGAAGTGTGCAACAGAAGCGTGCAACCTGATGTGGTCCTTATTTGGAGGGACCACATGAGGAAAGTGAAGGTGAAGCTGAGTTATCACTGACAAGAAATGTCAGAGGCATCCCAAAGGTGCTCTTTAAATATATTTAGCAGCAGACAGAGATCTGAAAACCTTAGGTCCACTGTTCTACAGAAAAGGTTTGCTATGTAGGAAGGGCACAGGCAAAGCAGAGCTGGCCATGGTGTTCTTTGCTTCAGTATCTGCAAGAGGGAAAAAAAACACAACAAAAACCCTGTGATCCTAGATCCTAGCTCCATTAATCAAAGAATCATGGAAAAGTAAGGCTGGACGGTATCCAATAAGGTCGTGGGGGCATAAAAGTTGTGCTCACATATGAGAAATATTGTATAAGATTCAGAGAAGAGTATTCCTTATGCCATATAGGGCAGGAGCCCCAGGGTTTACATTCAGCTAAGCAGAGCTGGATCACATTTCAGGAAATCCTTTCTAACTGTCAGAACAGTGAAATGATGGGACAACCTGCCTTTGCAGAGACGCACACACAGAGGCTGCAGGGTTTCAAGCAGAGGCTGGAGGCACCTGACCAGGGTGGATCAGGAGCAGCACATCCTGCAGCTGTGCAGGGGATTGGAGGACATGACTGCTGAGGTCCCTTCAGTCTCCATGACTCCATGAACCTGTGTGGAAGGGATGATTCAGACATAACCATGAAGCCCACTCTAGAAGCAAAGGGCCCTCTGGCAGAACTGTGGCCATGTTTGGGGAGGAGGTTTGTAGCAAAGCACAAGCTGGTTTCACCTCTTTCCTTCAGATTCAGGGTCAAGATATGTTCCACCATTCTGGTATCTGCAGGACACATTGACCCATCCCTGTAGAGCCTGACAGTCTCCATTGCATGTGTCTGTCTGCCTCTTCCTACACAGGACTCCTTGATGTTTGGATCACCCGGACGTGGAGTCCAGTGCTGAGGAAGCAGGACTCAGCCCAGCTAGGATGTGAACAAACTGATGGGCACACTTGCATGTTCTGCTACTGGCAGGATCTGGGCCTGGGTCCATAGGTCCATAGCTGCTCTTTTATTTCTACTATGGAAAAGAAACGGAGAAGCAACATTTCTGGTCAATTCACAGTGGCCAAATCCACGGTGAAGGTCTTGCACCTGAATATCTCTGCCACAGAGCCCCAGGACATGGCAGTATATTTCTGTGCTAGCAACACAGATACAGTGAGTCAAAGACACCTACTGTCGGGCCAGAAACCTTCTCCCCTTTGACAATATCTCTGCTGAGAGCAGGGTTCCCCCCAGCTTACTCAGCACAGGAAGGGGAGATTGGAGGTTGAGGCATTACTGTGTGTGTGGGCAGGACAGCGGCCAAGTCCAGTGAGGGGGATTGAGAGACACTCTCCTGACTCACAAGAAGTTGAGAGAAACAGTGGAAAAGACCCAAGAGACAGGCTGCAGCTCAATATGAATTTTCACTTGGGCAGTGCCCTGTGGCCCTTACCCTGGCAGCATCAGAGAGCAGAGCCCATCTCCTAGACCTGCATTCACTCAGCTGGGTCATGGAATCATGGACAATGAGGGCTGGAACGGGTCTCAGGAGGTCACCTACTTCAACCCCCTGCTCCAAGCAGGACTGTCCCCAACCAGATCATTCCAGCCAAGGCTTTGTTGATCCAGTCTTTAAAAACCTCCAAGAATAGAGATTCCACCACCTCTCTAGGTAAGCTGTTCCAGTGCTTCCTAGTGAGACCATTTTTCTTAATATCCAACATAAACTTTCCGCTGCAACTTGAGACCATTGCTTCTTGTTCTGTCATTTGCCAGCACTGAGAACCATGTAACTTCATCTTCTTTGGAACCACCCTTCAGGTAGTTGAAAGCTGCTATCAAATTCCCCTTCAGCCTTCTCTTCTGCAAACTAAATACACGCAGTTCCCTCAGCATCTCCTCATGAGTCATGTGCCTCATGTTCCTCTAAACATTCCCATTGCCCTCTGCCGGACTGTCTCCATCTTGTCCTCACCAGTACTGAATAGAAGGGGATAATCACTTCCTTTGATCTGCTGGCAACATTCCTGCCAATGCAGCCCAGTCTGTCATTGGCCTACTTGGCAACAAGACCACACTGTTGACTCATATCCAGCGTATTGCCCACTGTAACCCCCAGGTCCTTGTCTGCAGAGCTGCTGCTTAGCCAGTCAGTCCCAAGCAGATGGTCTGGCAAGCAGATGATCTGCTCTTGCCCATGTGGTAGTGGACAGTGGCATTCCTGGATAACAGACACAGACAAGCCTTGTGTTATTTCACTTGGGAGAAAATGGCCTCCTGACCCCAGAACTGGCAATCGCTTCAACTCTCAGCATTTGAGCAACATGCCCAGCAGTTTCAGAGAGGTCTTTGCAGTGCCATATGGGAGCACCAGTACATCCCTTCACCCTCCACTCCTCAACCCCATAGAAGGTCCCTATTGCTTCTGAGGCAATTAGACATCTGAAATTAAAAAATGAAGAAAATTCAAAGTCATGTACAGTATTCAGCAGGGACCAAAACATTTCTGCTTGTCCTTTGGCAACTGAGTCTAGTTATCTTATGTCCTTTAAAAAGATTATAGTTTGCCCTAGGCTGAGGATGTTTTCTGCTATTGGCTGCCCATGCCCCACATGGCTACAGCATCCCCCAGCTGGGTAAAGGATGCTAAAATTGCTGCTCCCCTGCTCCCAGGGGCCAGGTCTGGAGTTGAGCATTGCCAGGACATTGAGTAGTGGGTGCATCACATGGACATGCAAGCTAGGGAGGACTTGGGCCTGCCAGCCTGGTGCCTTGGAAAGTGCTGTTCTTGTTCTTCCCTCACAAACAGGGAAGAATTGGAGGGTATTGCAGAAATGGATGGCAAATTGGGCAGCAGTGACCACAAGATGATTGAATTCAGAATCCTGAAGAAGAGCAGCAGAGTTTGAATCCCTCAAGGAAGTGATGGCCAGGTTCCTCTGGGAAGCCATTTGCATGGGGAAAGGAGTCCAGGACAGCTGGTTTTATTTTAAAGAAATTGTACTAAGGGCACAGGAACAAACCATCTTGATGTTCAGGAAGAATAGCAAATGTGGCAAGTAATCAGCCTGGCTTACAGGGAAATCTTTGGTGAGCCTGAATACATAAAGAAAGCTTACAAGAAGTGGAAGCTTGAACAAACAACTTGGAAAGAGTTTAAAAATATTGCTTGGGCAAGCAGGGATGAAGTAAGGAAGACCAAAGCATAATTAGAGTTGCAGCTAGCAAGGGATGTGGAGGGTAACAAGAAGGGTTTCTACAAGTCTGTTAGTAAGAAGAGAAGGATCAGGGAAAGTGTGGGTCCCCTATTGAATGGGGTAGGCAACCTAGTGACAGATGATGAGGAAAGGGATGAAGTACTCAATTCTGTTTTTACTTTGGTCTTCACAGCTCCCAGACTACTGCACCAGGCAGCACAGATTGGGGAGAAGGTGAGCAGCTGTTAGGGGTGAAAGAACAGATTAGAAACTATTTAGAAAACCTGGATTTACAAGTCCATGAGGCTGGATACAATGCAACCAAAGGTGCTAAGGGAGTTGGCTGATGTGATTGCAGAGCTGCTGACCATTATCTTTGAAAACTCGTGATCGGGGGAGGTCCAGGCAATTGGAAAAGGACAAATATAGTGACCATCTTTAAGAACGGGAAAAAATAGGATCCAGAGAACTACAGACCAGTCAGCCTCACCTCAGTCCCTGGAAAAGTCATGGAGCAGGCCCTTGAGGAATCCATTCCTAAGCAGCTGGAGGAGAAGAAGGTGTTCAGGAACAGTCAGCATGGATTCACCCAGGGCAAGTCATACCTGACCAACCTGATTGCCTTCTATCATGAGATAACTGGCTGAGTGTATGTGGGGAAAGCAGCGGATATAATATACCTTGACTTTAGTAAGGCTTTTGATACTGTCTCCCACACAATTCCTTCAGGTAAGCTAAGGAAGTATGGGTTGGACAAATGAGCTGTAAGTTGGATAGAAAGCTGGCTGGATTGCTGGACTGAACAGGAAGTAATCAATGACTCAGAGTCTAACTGGCAGCCAATATCAAGTGGAGTGCCCCAGGGGTAGGTCCTGGGGCTGGTTTTGTTCAATATCTTCATTAATAATCTGGAAGATAGGATGGATTGCATCCTCAGCAAGTTCCTAGATGACACCAAGCTCAGGGGTGTAGTAGATACACTGGAGGGTAGGGCTAGGATTCAGAGTGACCTACACAAATTGGAGGATTGGGCCAAAAGAAATCTCATGAGGTTCAACAAGGACAAGTGCAAAGTCCTTCACTTAGGATGGAAGAATCCCATGCACTGCTACAGCCTGGGGACTGATGGCTAAACACCAGCTTTGCAGAAAAGGACCTGAGCATTACAGTGGACAATAAGATGGATATGAGTCAACAGTGTGCCCTTGTTGCCAAGAAGGCTAACAGCATAGTGGGCTGCACTAGTAGGAGCATTGCCAATAGACTGAGGGAAGTGGTTCTTCCCCTGTATTTGGCACTGGTTAGCCCACATTTGGCATACTGTGTTTTGGGCCCCCCACTATAGAAAGGATGTGGACAAGTTGGACAAAGCCCATCAAAAAGCAACAAAAATGGTTCAGGGCCTGGGACACATGATTTATGAGGAGAGGCTGAGGGAATTGGTTTTATTTTGTCTGCAAAAGAGAAGACTGAGAGGGAATTTTATAGCAGCCTTTAGAGGCCTGAAGAGCAAGCTGCACAAGGTAAGGCTGACAAATACAAGACTGTTAAGCCTAAAAAAGAGAAGACTTCAGGGGGATTTGGTAGCAGCTTGCAGCTTACAAATATATCTGGAGTAAGCACCAGGGGCTAGGCAAACACCTATTCACTGTTACCAGGTTTGTCCATCCCACCCGGGTGTGCTAATTTATTAGAGTTACTTTCTGGGGTCTCTGTAATTCTATCAGTGTACTGCTTGTGTCACTTGTGCTTCTATACAGACCTTTATTTCTCCCTTCTACAAATCCTCACCCGCAAACGCTACCCTGCAGGGCTTAGTTTCAACAGGGTTGTGTTCCTCCAGCCGCAGGATCGGTCGAGCACACACACACAGAGTTTAACAGAGGATGTCCATGCAGGCAGTGTCACTCAGCACTTCCAAGCTGACACCCTCATATCCCACTGACTCAGCACAGAACTTAGCTCAGCAGGGAAACAATAAAATGCAGTCAGACACATGCAATGCAGATTAACAGAGCACATCTGAGCAGACAGGGTCAATCAGCACTTCCAAGCTGACACCCTCACATGCCACGGACTCAGCACCCCCCAACCTCTTGTCACAACTGTCCTAGTAGTAACTCCTTTGATGAGCAGACCCCATCAGATTTTGGGGCTGTGCGGGGATCTTTGGTTTAGGTAAGAGGAGTGTTGCTGCAGAGCAAATGGGGAACTTGAGGAAAAGAAAGAGTAAATGAGGTTCAGAGAGAGTATGGCAATCTTGCATGACCATAAAAGTTATTTTATTGCCAGGTATATGAAACTTATAACGATATTAGTAGCAATCGCTATACAAGGATAGGTAACCAAACCAAACGGTTACAATAGTACATGTTTTCAAATGGGTATTTGGGAAATCTAGCTCAAGTTTGATCAACAAAAGCCAGGTTTAGAAAGCTATGCCAGGAGTGAGAAAGAAGGGGAGAGAAAGATTGATTAAATCAGATCAGAGGCTTAGAAAGTGGGTTTAAACAAAGAGAGAGAAAGAGAGCTGGGGTCTCACCACTCAGGGAAGCTTGAACTGGTTGAGGTTCCCAGGTGTTTGTTGGAGCTCATAGATAAGCTGTTCAGTTTAGGGTCAGGGTGCTTGAGACAAACGGAGCCTCCAGCACAATCAGTGGAGATATTCCAGGCAGGAAAGGAGAAGGTGAAGTCCCAGTGGAGCTGGTGCAGCTTTTGGCTCCAAGCACCAGAACAGGAACTTGAGTTTGGGTAACGGTTCTTGTAGGGAAACAACAATGGTTGAAGGGAGAAGACTAGATATGTTTACAGGTAGATAATGGAGTATACCAGAGTTGGGGGGGGGGGGGGTTATGCTGAACAATAGGAACTGATCATTCCTGGCTATGAGTGGCATTACTCAGAGGAAGCTCACAATGTAACCAGGCAGATTCAGTATTTTATGTACCAGTAAAGGATTCATCACCAGAATTAGTCTGTTATTTGCTAGGCTGGGTTTGTGCAGGAGTGGGTTGATTAACATCTGGAGCAGAGATCCTTCATCATGCAGTGCTCCCATGCTTCTCCGGTCCCAGAATTCAGTGTGGTCCTTGCCTTGCCTTGCAATTTCTGTTCTCCACTCTGAATGCTACTGGAGGTACCTCCCTGTCCTATCTTCAATGCAAATGAGACTAGGGGAGTTGCCTGTCACCCTTGCCCAGAGGGGCTTAGGTGTGTCTCCCACTGCATCTTCATTGCTTCGTCATTGGTTTTTGTAATTCCTTCTTCTGATCAGTTCTGGTTCAGGCAAGGGTGGTGGCCAAGCAGTGACCAGACTCTGGAATAGACTCCCAGTGGGTATTGTGCAGGCACTAACCTTGGAGATTTTCCAAAGGAGACTAGACTCACACCTTGCTGGAGTAATCTGACCCCAGCATTCTTCTCTTGTCCTCTGATCATGTGCATGACTCTCCTCTGGACTCTTTTAAACTTCTCCAAGTCCTTTCTGAATTGTGGAGCCCAGAATTTGTTGCAGTACTCCAGCTGTCGCCTCACCAAGGCCAAGTACAGTGGAAGGATGACATCCTGGGTCTTGCTTGAGATGCACTGGTAGATGCAAGCCAGAGTTTTGTTCTCTTTGCCAGCTGCGGTATCATGTTGGTGGTTGATGTTCATCTTGTGGTCAGTTATGAACCCCAAGTCTCTTTCAGTCACGGTGTTAGCAACTGTATCATTGCCAAGCCTATAAGAGTGATGTGGATTGTTGGTTTTTTTTTTTTCCTGAGGTGGAGCACCTTGCATTTCTCCATATTGAATGCTATCAGGTTTTCATCCACCCACCTTGCAAGCCTATCAAGGTTGGCCGGGATTACCAACCTATCCTTAAGTGTGGATACTCTTCCCCAAAGTTTGGTGTCATCAGCAAACTTGGCCAGTCTGCTTCTGACACCAGAGTCGAGATCATTTATAAAGGCATTAAAGAGTACAGGTCTGAGAACAGCACTTTGGGGCACACCACTGGTCACTGAGTGCCATCAACCATCTACCTCTCTCTGGGTCTGACCTCGGATCCAGTTCCCCAGCCATCGTACTGTAGTGTAGCTGAGGCAGCAGTTATCCAATTTTTCCATGAGGATATCATGGGACACTAGGACAAAGGCTTTTTTAAAGCCCAAATATATTATATCAACCTCTTCCCTTTTGTCCAGGTGATATGTCACCTGTTCATAGAAGGAAATGAGATTGGTCAGGCAAGACGATCCCACAACAAACCCATGCTGGCTGTCCATCAGAATGTTGCCTTCTGTTATCCTGTCAAGAATGGTTCCTTTGATAATTTTTTCCCAAATCTTCCTAGGGATTGAGGTCAAACTGATTCACCTGTAGTTTCCTGGGTCTTCTACCCTCCTTTTCTTGAAGATAGGCACCACATTGGCCCTCTTCCAATCTTCAGATACTTCACTCAAGCACCACAAGTTCTTGAATATCCTTGCCAATGGCCAAATTATGATGTCTGTGAGTTCCATTAGCTCTTGGGTGCAGTCTATCCAGATCAGCTGACCTGTGGGTGTCCAGCCTCTCAAGGTGCTCCCTCACAAGACCTAACACCAATGGTGGGCATACATTCACCCTGGTCATACCTCATCATGTTAGGCAGGGTAGTCCCTTTGTGCTGGTGAAAAACGAATGCAAAATAACCATTAAGTAGATTGGCTTTTCCTGGGTGTCAATCACCAGCTGCCCTGATTGGTTTAGCAGGAATCCAATGTTACCTTTGTTTTTCTTCTGATTCCCCATGTGCCTGAAGACTGACTTTATTTTCTTTGATTCGCATAGCCAGTTTGAGTTCAGTTGCAGCCTTGGCTTTCCTAGTTTGCTCCCTATAGGTATGGACAAGTGCAGAATACTTCTCCTTAGTAGTGATTCCTGAATTCCATCCTTTGTACACCTCTCTTTTTAGATGTAGGAGGTCTACGAGTTCCCTGTTAAGCCAAGGGGGTTGCTGAGCCCATTTACCACCTTTCCTATGGGTTGGGATGGATTTACCTTGTGATTCTAGGATCACTTCCTTAAGGATTAACCATGCATCATGAACTCCCCTCCCTGTCAAATCTTGGCCTCTCAGGGCCTCAGGAACAAACCTCCTAAGCTCATGAAAGTTGGCTTTCCTAAAGTCGAGGACTATTGTATTGCTGGCTGACTTGCCAGCATTGTGATGGATAGTGAAAGCGATCAACTTGTGGTCACTGTCACCCAGCTTCCCTTCGATTCTCAGGTCACTGATTAGTCTACCCCCCTGCTCAAAGCAGGACCAGACCCAACTATATCATCCCAGCCAAGGCTTAGTTTAGCTGTCTGGGTGTGGGGTGAGGCTGAGGGGGCCAGGGGCAGGTTTCCCCCCTGCCAGGTGCCTGTCCCCACAGCCAGGAGTGGGGCAGAGGATTCCCCAGCCTGGCACAGGATCTCCTGAGCCCTACTTTCCTCTGCTGCTGTACAGGAGAGGAGGTGAATTTCCCCCTCCCCTTCTTTGCATGGCAGGGCAGAGTGGGGCTCAGGAGACCCATACTGGCTGCTTACTCCCACACCCAGGAGGTTAAGTTTCAAGTCATATCCAGGACCAATCTCTCCACTCTCCTGCTCCAGTCTTTTTCACTTCTCATGGGAACAGTCTCTCACTTCTGGGCATCCTGGCCCTGCCTCAGCTCAATTGAGATCTCAGGCTCCCAGCTCTGGCAGGTTTAACAGTAGTCTTTTCTCTGTGCCTCTCCTCTGGGCTTCCAGATCACTTGGTCTTCTAGGGTCCTGCAGACCTCTCATCAGATTGTTCTCTCCTTCTTCGACTCAGCTCCTCCGTAAGCCTGTGAGCCCATCCATTTCCACTCTTTCCTGACTCCTCCTGGCATAAGCACTGCGTTCGTCCAGAGGCTGGGGGGCACAGAGAGCTCCTGCAAGCAGCAGCAGAGCTGTTGGTAGTGGGAGCATGGTGGAGATAAATGGGGAGCTGCCACAGGAGGGAGGGAAGGCAAGCACCATCCAGTGGTCAGCGACCACCCACAGACACTGCTGGCAGCGTCCATCATGGACCACCCACAGACACCGCCAGTGGTGGCAGTGGCAGGGGAGGCGACTGCCCCCAGGCACTGCTGACAGTGGCAGTGGCACCTTTTTGCAAGGGGTGCACTGCCACACTCGGGGTGCACATGCACCCATGTACATCCCCTATGCATCTCCAATGTCTCCTGAACCCCAAGTCACTGACTGCCTCACAACTTTCAGACTGTGGGTTTCTGGCTTTTCATGCTCTTACAAACTTTGACAGGGCTCTGCTCTTTAGCCGAGTTCCTTTGTGGGCTCTATGAGTTTGTTCTCAAACACTTCTCTGGATCTCTCGTTCTAGCAGCTTTCTGGAGTCTCCCTTAACTCTGATGGCAGTACTTTCTTTCCCATGGCAGATCTTAATTGTGTCCTTCTTAAGCTACAGGCTTCACTATCCATTCTCACGAGTGGCCTCTCCTTGCTGTTCTTTTTGCAAACTAACAACACCCCACGAATCTCTTTCTTTCCCTTTCCGACACCCTAGCGACTGTCTTGCTGCATCCCAGTTACAATCCAGCAAACCAATCCAACAAGCCCTGTTTTTCTTATAACTCTGGCTCACAAATCTTTCTCCCCCAAACCCTCCAACTTCAGAGTAACTTTGGGCTCTGCTCTCTGTTTACACAGCTGTACTCTGGCTTCTCAAAACAAGCTGTTACACACTCCTGTCTTAAGCCACTAACACTTTCCCTGCTAAGATCTCAAATCCTCTGCTACTGCCTGCAATGCAACACACAACAAAGAGCAGGTGTCCAGTAACATGCCTTGTGTCCCCCTGCACCCTGCCCTGCCTCTAGTCTCCAGGGCACACTGGATCACAAAGTATCTGTCTCATATCTCTCTCAGCTGGCTCTGAGCTCCCTTCAGCTGCACTGCCTGGATAATGCTCTGTCTTGCCCATACTCCAACAAACACCACGCTGCTCTTGTAACCGTCCACAGAAGACTGTAACTCTTCACAAGGACCCTGTCCCTGTTCATTCACACAGTCTCTTCAGCAGAGATATTGTTTTCTCTGCTCTCTGACAGCTTCCTATTGAACTACAATAGGAGGTTCTTACTTAATCCAAGCGGACCACAGCATGTACCCATGGCTACAACTCCGCCTGAGCTAGGCAAACCACGTCCCCTTCGTCAGCACTATAACAAACCGTCTCCTGCACAAAACTTACAACCCTAGTTGCAATTGCCATATAGCTCTACCTTACTACATGTCTTAGCTAACCCTTTTAGAAAGGGTCGCTCTGTATCAACACGGTCAGGTTACTGCCCTCAACTTCTAGTCCCAGGGCTCCAGTCAGCCATTGCTGGCACTGGACCTGGTCTCAGTTCCTGGGTCAGGGTCCCAAGCCCCACATTGGGTGTCAGTTGTTGGCTCTGGATTTAGGACCCAGATGCCTTCTTCGAGGGGGGTGGGGAGTCTACCCTCAGACCAACCACAACCTTTCCATTTGATAATAGGCAGATTTATTGATACACAGCTGTAACAGAAAAGAAGCAATATAAGCAATCAAGCAACTCTATACAGCTACCAATCCTAGGGCTGTCATCAGAGTCAAGAAACATCTAGCCAGGGCACAGGCTTCACTCTAAGGCTCTCTCTTACGTGTCAGATGGCAGCATGTCGTCAGCCTGCAGGTGGGATGCTAAGGCCCACCACCCCACCCCACCACCCAAGTGGGGTGTATGACACAGACTGGTGGTGTGCCCTATAAACCAATTCCCCCAAAAAGCAAACCTTTAAATACCATGTTCAAGCCATCACCCTATGCTCTAAGACAACATGGCTTCTCACCCTTTTCTCTCCTTGCTGGTAAGCTTTTTGTTTGTTGGTTTGGGGGTTTTGGTTTTTTGTTTTTTGTTTTTTGCAGGGAGGGGGGAGGGAGGGTGTTGCACTGAGCCAACCAAAATCATAGAGCCTGCCATTTTTCACAGTGCACACCCAATTTGGCACCTCCCATGGCATATAAGCACCACTTTGGCTATTTTCTAGTTATGCATTTCCACTCTCAGAAAGGTCTGATTCATTGGCAATTCTTTGTCCTGGAACAGCAAATTGATGGTGTATCCTACAGCATTTTAGACAAGAATATAATGGATCAAACTTCCCACCAGCAGCAGTGACTGACTTCCCGGGAACAAGGGAGAGGATCTGAGAAATGTGGATATTCATGTGTATGGGAGAAAGAGAAGGTAGAAAGGTCGAACAACTGAAGCCTTGAAAAATATCAACATCATTGCAGTACTTCATTTTGTGCCTTTTTCTAAGCATTTAGATACCTCTTAAATTGTTGCTAGACAGACACAGAGTAGCTATAAGCCAGGCCACAGATTAAGGAACTGGATCAGAAATAATGTGCTCCACAACAAAGAAATCCTCACAGTTCCCCACAAACCTCCTCCTCATCCTATTGTGCAATGGAGTTTATTGTGGGCAAGATATAATCTTCTCTTTCAAAACTGGGCACACACACAGGCTACCCCTTTTCCTGATGGTACTGTGCAAACCAGCCAGCTCACTGCTGTGCTCTCTCAGGTGTGTGAGCTCTAAGCAAGAGAAGAGGTGGAACAGGAGTATCTGAACCCTGTTTATTGGCCATGCTGAACATAGCCACCAGACGGCAATAGAGCTCTATGAAAGAAAGCAACAAGAAGCAAACTCAGCAATTCAACTAGTAAAGCGACCAGATCGCTGGTTTGCATCCATAGATGCTTCTCAAGCAATCCCGGGACATCATTCTCTCCTTGTACTCAGCCTTGGTGAGGTCACAGCTGGAGTACTGCATCCAGTTTTGGGCTCCACAATTCAAAAAGGATGTGGAGAAGCTTGAGAGAGTCCAGAGAAGAGCCACGCGCATGATTGGAGGTCAGGGAAGCAGATCCTACGATGACAGCCTGAGAGCCCTGAGTCTCTTTAGCATGGAAAAGCGCAGGCTCAGGGGTGCTCTGATGGCCACCTACAAGTTTGTTAGGGGTGACCACCAGTATCTGGGGGAACGTTTGTTCACCAGAGCGCCCCAAGGGATGATGAGGTCAAATGGTCATAAATTACTACAAGGCCGTTTCAGGCTGGACATAAGGAAGAATTTCTTTACTGTCCGAGCCCCCAAGGTCTGGAACAGCCTGCCACCGGAGGTGGTTCAAGCACCTTCATTGAACA
>JAGPOW010001409.1:176584-188669 GCA_030014935.1 Caiman crocodilus | reverse complement strand
AAGGAAGAATTTCTTTACTGTCCGAGCCCCCAAGGTCTGGAACAGCCTGCCACCGGAGGTGGTTCAAGCACCTTCATTGAACACCTTCAAGAGGAAACTGGATGCTTATGTTGCTGGGATCCTATGACCCCAGGTGACTTCCTGCCCTTTGGGCGAGGGGCTGGACTTGATGATCTTCTGAGGTCCCTTCCAGCCCTAATGTCTATGAAATCTATGAAACTTGTCATGCAGTGCCAACACTTACAGAAGTGGGAAAGGAGAGTGAACTAGGGAAAGAGCAGCTGTGGCAAGGGGTGCTGAGCATGGCTGAGCCTAGATTCATAAATTGTTAGAAGCTGGAAGGGACCTTGCAGATCATCGGGTTCAGCCCCCCAGCTATAGGCAGGAAGACACCTGGGTTCAAGCAACCACAGTGAGGTGACTGTCTGGTCTCCTCTTGAAAACCTCCAGGGTACCACCACCTTCGGAGGACATTTATTCCACAGTCAGGACACCCTGACTGTGAAGGAGTTTTTCCCAGTATTAAGCCTGAAGCAGCCTTCCAGGACTTTACATCAATTGGTCCTGGTCTTCTCCAGGGATGCCCTAGTGAACAGTTGTTCACTGAGCTCCTGATGCACTCCTCTGATATAAGGGTAAGCCGCTATCAAGTCTCCTCTCAACCTTTTCTTCTTTAGGCTAAAGAGGCCCAAGTCCCTCAGCTTTTCCTCATATGGTTTGCCTTGCAAGTCCCTGATTATGCTGGTGACTGTTTTCTGGACCCTCTCAAGATTTTCCACGCTGTTATTGAAGCACAGCACTCAGAACTGGACATGGTACTCCAACTGTGGTCTCGCCAGTGCTGAGTACAGCAGGAGTATCATTTCCTTAGTTTTACAAGAGATGCACTGGTTGATGAATGCCAGCATGTTGTTTGTCCTCCTAGCTACTGCATTGTACTGACAGCTCATGTTCATGCAGTGGTCAATCATTACCCCTAGGTCCCTTTCAGCTGAGTGCAGGTCAAGCTATCACCACTGAGCTTGTATTTATGTTGAGAGTTATTCGCCTTGCACTTGGAAGTGTTAAGCTTCATCTGGTTCTGGTCTGCCCAACTCTCCAGCCTGTCCAGGCCCAACTGTATCAGCAACCTATCTTCTGGCATGGCCATACTGCCCCTACCTTGGTGTCATCTGTGAACTTGGCCAGCAAGCTGTTCACTCCCCCTTCCAAATCATTGATAAAGATGTTGAAAAGCACCAGACAGCTGTGTTGGTGCACAGACTGGGTAGCACTGAGCTGTGGCAGCTATTCTTTGCTAAAAAATAGCTGGTCAGGAACCTGAGAGGGCATGATGTATCCCCAAGGCCTCCCTTCCAAGACCCTGCATATACCTAATATCAAATGTTTACAGTAAGCAGTGTGTAGCGATAGAACCAGCAGCAGGCTGTGTGCATGGCAAGCTGTGCCCAAGCCATAACTGCGACATCAGCATCTCAGACGGTCTGGTCCCTGTTGTGTGGGTATCTGGGTATGTGCTCTGCCCAGCACATACCCAGATAGAGAGAGGAGCTACAGGAGGGGCACACTAGGAAAGGCAGCTACAGGATCCTCATCCAGAGCTGGGTGCAGCTGTGACCCCTCAAGTTAATCAGCAGGGCTGCTCCCACCACAGCTCCTCCTACTTCAGACCTTGCAAAGCTCCACCTTCTGGAAATCCCCAGCATCTTGGCTCCCTGGGCCAGACTTATTCCCCCCGCTAGTCTGTGCAGCAGACACCATGTGGCTGGTGCTAGGGATCTCCTGTGGCTTGCAGCTGCTGGCAGGTAGGCCTGTCCCTGGGTCAGTTCTGGGGACTCCAGGGCAGTGCAGCAGTCTTTGCTGTAGCATCTCTCCTCGCTGCTGCTTGCTTCAAACTGCTGAAAAGATCCTGGTACCCCTCCCTGAGACAGAGGGAGAAAGGGGATGTGTTTCAGGTGGGGTGGAGATGAGCCAGCAGGAGACATAACATGATGCTTTTTAGACCAGGTGGTTTTACCAACCTGTCAGGGGAGATACCCTTCTTCTCAGCCTTGATCGAGATGGTGTAGTTAGAGGGTGAAGGCTTCTCCCTTGGAATGGGACAGACTCTAAAAATACCTTCAAATGTGAGGAACTCAACTACACAATTTAAAGTGATGCGGGATTGCTCTCAGGCTTTCCCTTTGCTTTGCCTTTTGGCTACGGGCAAGTGAGACTACGGGTCACCTGAACTCCAAGGTCTCCAGCCTTGGGGCTTTGCACATAGGATACCTGCCATGGATTTGGGAGCATATGAAGATCCAGGCTGAAGAATCTGGGAGGTAGGATAGTAGCCAGCAGTAGCGCCACACAGACTTGAATGACTGAGCTCAGATCAGTCGATGGAATTCAGAACCAGTTTGGCTGATTTGGCCTGACTTTACATTTCAAAAAAAAAGAAAAAGATGTGCTTGAGCTGGTGAAAATGGTATGGAAATGAGTAGAAGAAGGAGGATGGGACAGTGACCAGCCCTGCCAGGAGGGAGACCCTGTGGGGAAGGCCTCTGATCCAGACCTGCAGGCTCTGCCACATGGACACGCAGAGTTCAGGACCCTGCGAGCAGGGCTATAGAGCAGTAAGAGACATAAACACATGGAGCAAAGGGGGAGTGGACATGGCCATGGGGGATTTGAGATGCAGGTAATGCCTTGGTACTGGGTGCTCACATGTGCAGAGAGCATCTGGGGGTGTTGGCCCCTGTTCACCTTGGCTCTTTGGTTTCTCCCCTATAGGGCTGTGCAGCGGAGTGACAGTGACTCAGGAGAAAAAGTTTATCACCATCCAGAATGGAAACACTGCGATCCTCCCTTGTGAGCACAATGACAACAATTATTTTACTATTCTGTGGTATCGGCAGAAGGCAGGTGCTAGAGGGGAGCTGGAGTTTGTGGCCAGGTCTGTGGACAAGAGTCCAGAAGAAATAGAGGAAAAATTTAAAACATTTGTTAAATTGAAGCGAGAGGATACACTGAAGGCTTCCCTAGAAATCAGTGCAAGAGCTGGAGTCTCCGCAGTGTATCTCTGTGCAGCCAGAGCACAGTGGCTCTTTTCTGCCTCACAGCTGTGCAAAATCCCACCAGCCCCACTCACCTAATATCTCTTTCAAATCACCTCACTCAGCCACAGCTATGTTCGGGGCCCTGCGATTAAGAGGAGCCAGTGTTAGATTCACCAGGACCCACATCCATTGAAAAATGTGCTTGATCAGCAGCCCGGTCCTTATTACCCACTGCATGGTGTCAGGAGAAGGAGGCAGCAGTGGAGGCTTCGGGCTGCTACAGATGCCAGTTTGATAGGGAGGCCATCTCATGTTACACTCAGGCATTCACACAGATTCATAATGCAACTTACAGCTGTGCTATTAATAGCTGGAGCTGTGCAAACTTACCTTCATCCCCTACTTACCTGGATGTTGTCAGCTGGTGCAAACCCCATTCCTGGAAGTTGACTAAACCAGGCTGCACAAGCATGGATGTTCCCTCGGCATGGCATGGTGCCTGCCCTCCTCAACAAATTGTTCCTTACCAGACCCTTTTAGTTGCAGGAGGAAAAACAGAGAGAGGCAGCATTCCCTATCAATTCAAAGCTAGTGTAGGGCCCTATTCCTTTGTATACATCAGCCCCTAAAGTAATGAACTCCTTAGAGATGGACAGCTTTGGGAAATGGAGCCTGTTTCCCATCTAATGAACATAAGCAAGGAAGCAGTAAGAGCAAAGGTAAAGAAAGACTCAGCAACATTTCAGAGCATGGTGATTGATAATGGATGGAAAGGGAAGCAATAACACCCAAGTATGGACCACATCTTGAAGAGCTCAACTGGAAGCAGCAGTACTGTGGAGAGGCAAAGACAGGTGTTCACTGTCTTACTGGAGCTGGGATAAGCACCTAGGTTCCTGCAGAGCCTGTCCTCCCCTGGCAAATCTTCTCATAACTATTTCTCACTGTAGGGGGACCTCTCCCTCTGGACTGAAAAGGTGATGAGGGATGCCCTTTGCTGCAAAGCACAGCTCTGTGAAAAGAATGGCACTATGAAAGGAATGGCATTGGCAAAAAAAATAGCAATGGGAAGAAGGGGTTGAACAGCAGGAACAAACCTTGGATTGACCAAGACATTGACTGAGCAGAAATGGAAGTCTGCCAGGGGTGAGGGGAGGGAAAAGGAAACAAGGGGCCATGTGCAGCAGAGTTCACCCAGTCCACAGCTGCCCCTGCCGTGATCCACATAGGGCTGAGCCCCACCCAGGGCAGCCCATGCTGTGCCCCTGCCCATGCCCACCTGCCCCAGCCAGGGCCCCAGTCCCAGCCAGGGCCCCTACCAGCATACAGCTTTTGGCAGGCTGTTCCCTGTGTGCCTGAAGCCAGCCACATGCTTCTCTGCTTCCTTTGCCACCAGTGAGAGCTGCCCAGCTGAAGCTTCCCCCCACCCACCCACTGGTAGCAGCACAGCACAGCACAGAGAGGAATGAGAGGAGAAACTACCACTGGAAGTAAGACCAACATCTGGCCAGCTGCATGAGGGACAACCCCACCGGAAGCTGTGGTCACTGCCTGGAGCCTGGCTGTTCTACTCCCCTTCCAGCTGCAGCTGGAATTGCAGCTGCTGCTCCTGCCCCCACTACACCACTCCAGCTCCAGCTTCCAGACACCTTCCACCCACTCTGCCTACCTGCCGTGGTGAGCAGCCACCTGCAGGCGTGCAGAGCGGGTAGAAAGCAGCCAGGAGCTCAAGCCAGAGCTCCATGCAGTGGGGCAGGAGCCACCTGGCTGAAGCTTCCCACCCGCCTGTCCTCTCAGAGCAGCACAGCAAGCGCAGGAGCAGCACAGCTGGAGGTGATGGGAGCAAAAGAGTCCTGCAGGCCCGAGCCTCAACTAGCACACAGAGCTTCCGGTACGGCTGTTCCAAGTGTGGCTGCAGCCAACCGGATAATGCTTTGCTGCCCATGGCTCCAGCAGTGGTTCCTCCTCCCACTGCTGCCCCTGCTGCGCTGCTCCAGGTGGGCAGGTGAGTGGGGGGAAGCTTCATCAGGGTGGCTCCATTGGAGGTTAAGGAAGCAGAGCAGCACCTGGCTGGCTGCAGCCATTCGGAACAGCCGCACCAGAAGCTGAGCACTGGTCAGGGCCCAGGCTAATGGGTGTGAGGTGTGGGCTACCCCGGCAGGAGCGGGTGAGGCTCAGCCCCAAGTGGAGTGCTGCACAGGAAGCCACAAGCCAGATCCAGTGAGTTGGTGGACCAGATTCAGCCTATGAGCTGTCTTTTGCCCATGCCTGGTCTATGTAACCCTGGGGGGTGACCCTACCTATTCTCTCACCTGACTAGTGGGATCCTGAAGTGCCTGGTAATTGGCAGCTCTGCCCAGCTCCCTGGATACCCGCTGCAGGTTCCTGCCTTACTATGGGCAAGTTCGGGGATCTGGCATCCCTGGGGGTCTCTGTCCTCTGCAAGACTGGGGCTGTGGCAAATGCGCTCCCTTTCCATGGTGGGTGCATCACTGGTTTTCCCCCCTTCCAAGTATGTTGCCCACAGGATCCAGGGGGCCATGTGCATTTTCTTCTGGGACTCCAGATGGGAAAAGGTCATTGGGAAGAAGATCTTGTACAAAGAAAAGAGGGCCGGGGCCAGGGACATGCTAGACATCCTTCTGTTCCTATGAGCCAAGCGCGCGATCCAGATCTGTAAGCTGGCGATGGGCATGGAAACCAAAACCACCTGCCTGGTGAGATATTTTGCACGGCACATCCTGAGATACTGGGGGGTGGGGGGCACCTCGACCAGTCATGGATCATGGGCTCATCAGGAATCTGAAAGACCCTAAACTAGTTCCACAGGTTTTTGTTTGTATGGCCTGCAGAGCTCAAGTCCCATGACCATGAGCAATCACAAGAAGATCCAAAAGATGGTGGAGTTGTGGGACATCATGTCACCCATGGACCTGCTCCTGGGCAATGTCTGTCAGGCCGTGTGGGAGCGCATCAATGACAAGGACCTGAGCAAAAATCACAGGGACCTGAACTAGCTGGTATCCCACCGAGCCCTGCCAGTGAGGACCTGGAAGCATAGAGAGTGACAACTGGGGAGACCCAGTTGCCCATAGCTCAACTGCCACAGAGCCACCAAGACGACTGACTCTGGCTCTGCACCCGTGCCAAGGACGTAAAGAACAGGGTGAAGCAGCTCTGCGAAGCAGTGACCGGTGTCAGCTGGCTAACCAGAGAAGCGGCATTGTGCAGACACCTCACCAAACACCAGGGGAACCTGCCAGCCCATTTCGACCAGTTTGCATCCTGCATCAGGAGCACCCTGTGGAAAGCCAGGAACTTCCTGATGTACAGGCACATGGACTGTGTGAAAATGGCTCTGAGTGAACTCCAGACCTACTACTAGAAATTGGCAGTAGAGGATGGAAAGGACGTGGCCAAAGCCACCCAGTACAGAGATGCTTGGCACAGGATCTTCCAGTTCCCCCTTGCATGGGGAAGGGAGCTGTGACAGCAAGGAAGAAGAAGAGACAAATGGAATTGAGGACAGTGACAGCAGTAGTGAGTCCTCCAGCGACACAGACAACAGGTGAACTGACTCTGGGACCCCACAGTGGAGTGGAGATGAAGGGAATGGGTTGCCTGGTCTGAGGGACCAGCATTTCTGCGTGTGTGGTGCACAGATGCGGATATTGTAATGGTTTTGGGTGACCAGTGAGCCTTTGTACAGGTGCACGGGAGCATATTGTAGCAGGCTATGTTTTTTTCTTCATGGTGCGATACTAGGAGCGTACATGTATATAACCTGATCTTGATCTCTATATCTATATCTATATCAAGATATATATTCCCCGCCCAAACCTGCCCCCCGCCCAAATAAAAACCTGCTGCAGGTTCCCTAAGCGGAGAGTCTCCCTTGACAAACAAGACAACCTTGCAGACCATTATGAAACGATTTACAGAATTTAATTATTTACAGGATAAAGTAGAACTAATAGAATAAAAACAAATAATACTATATAAAGTAAACCAGGCAATGGCGGCTTAAAGATGAATGGCTTTTCTGATGCACCTTGTACCAGGGGAAGGCATTTAAGTTATCCAGACTGAATAATGAACTGATAAATAAATAGATTGATACACCATGTAATAACCTGTTAAGAGCTTACTCACACACTTAGTTATTAACTATTATGCATAAGGGTAACTATGATAACCATATGTGTGCTGCCTCCTGGGCTTGGTGCCTCAGGGGTCAGGACTGCTGCTTTGTCCCTCGCGTGCACCATAGGTGGGTCCCCACTGCTGGCATCCCTCTGCATGAGTTTCAGGGGTCATGGTGTGGCAGGCAGTGAGTCCTCCACGGAAATCCTTGCAAGAGAGCTTAACCTACCCAGACCCTCATCCCCTGGCACAGCGGGGAGAGGGGTCTGGGCTGCAGGTTCTAGCAATTTCACCTGCTAATTCCTCCCAGGCCCCAGCCCCACCACGCAGAAACCTCCCCCTAAGTGCGTAGGCTAGAGTTCCCCTGGCCCTGCCTGCCACGGGACTTCTGGTGGGTTAGCACAGTGCCCCGTAGCCTCCCACCCAATGCTCCCTCTGGCACATGGCACAGGGAACATGCTCCTCTCCTGGTTGCCCTCTCACCAGCGGAAAGACCAGAGCAGCCCCGTTTCAGTCCCTGGGGGCTCAGCTCTCTCAGGTGGATCCCTCATGAGTTCTCAGAGGGACAGCAGTAGCCATGCCCTTCTCAAGCCTCTCACTACTACCCACTATGTGGCAGGGGCTCTCCAACAGATAGCCGTGGTGAGATCCTTTCCTTTTCCTCCAACCTCAGTGTCCTGTCCACTGTTCTCTCCCCTTTTCTTGTCCTCCTCTTCCACAGGAATACTGCTCCCCCTATTAAATAAGCACTCTTAGCAAATCCAGGGTAGGACTCTTCCCTTGCTTTTATTAACATCAGCTCCCATTCAAAACCACTGCTGGGGTTACATCACTTTCCCCACTTCAAAGTCAGGGGCTTCCCAAGCAGCTTCACTCATCCTCAGTGCAAACAGGGTCCCCATTGGAAGAAACTCTTTTTCCCACGCACTGTCCCTCTGCAAGGGCAGCCCTTCCTGTTCATTCAGGTAGGTACAATTTCAATGCCACTACATCTATAAGGTACAAGTGTACCCTGCCTTTCATATTAATATGCACAGACAAAGGGAAATTCTGGATATTATTAGAATAAATTGTTGAAGAAGTTTCGATAAATTTCAATGAACTGAGGCCAGCTGGGTCTTATGATATTCAACCCATGGTGGTGAGGGTTTAGCTGAAGAAATTTTGGAACCACTGTCAGGAATATTTGCATGGATGATAAATGAAGGTGCCAGAGGACTGGAGAAAGGCTAACCGAGTGTCCGTCTACAATATATAGAAAAAAAAGGGCC
The DNA here is from genome assembly GCA_030014935.1 of Caiman crocodilus. Classification (NCBI taxonomy): domain Eukaryota; kingdom Metazoa; phylum Chordata; order Crocodylia; family Alligatoridae; genus Caiman; species Caiman crocodilus. Next base: position 180,217 of record JAGPOW010001409.1, on the reverse strand, counting down.
TGGAGAAATGTAGACTTGGTAAGTCATTAGGGAGATTCATAAAATATTAATTGACCACATTTACATGAGCTGAGTCGTTTATTGCAGTTGGCTAATTAGCTCTGCAGTAAATGTTTCAGCATCTACACCTGCAGGACTATTAAGATAGAGTAAACCAATTAATTCCACCATAGGTTAGTACTTGTAAACACAAGTACTACTCTACAGTGTAGGTTTTTACTCCACACCAACACACGTTTAGATGCTGATGAGGCTGGCTGGGGCACGAGGGTGGTTCAGTGTAGAAGCTGCCTGCCAGCTAGCCCGACATTGAAACCCTGTGCCCAAGTCAAGCCCTTCACAATGTATTGAGCCTGCTGGAGCACCCAGCACTGGAATGCTGACCCCCCTGGACCTGGGCCAGCCAGGGATGCTCAGACCTGGCTCAATGTACTGCAGTACCAGACAAATGTTCAAACATGGTGCCTAGAAGCAATAAACTCCAACATGATGTGCGCCAGAGTCTATTGCATGTGTAGATGCACCTATTGCATAGCAACCTGGAGGAGAAAGGGATGATCCCTAGCACTCAAGATGTGCTTGTTCAGAGGAAATCATATTGAACCAATCTGATCTCCTTCTTTAAAAGGAATCTGACTTTGAAAATAAGACTATAGTCAGTGTAATTTACCTAGACATTTAGGAGGATTTTGATGCAGTTTTGCTCACTGGTTTCATAACTAAACTGGAATAATGGGGGGTAAGTTGATTTACAGACTGATACATGATGGATTGAAGTACTTCAGACAAGAAATGGGTATATTATTCATGGATGCATGTTAGACTGGCAGGAGATCGGGGATCACAGAGGTGTGTTCTGGGGTCCAGGATCACTCAGCACTTTAGTAATACTTGGATCCAAAGAGAGAGGGTACTTATAAGTGGATTGCTTAGCCTGCCTGCTTGGCAAGGCAGTTCATTTCCTCAGCCACATGGAGATCAGGATCTGTCCCAGACTGTGCAGAGGCAGAGGCATGTGTCCCAGGTGCAAGGCACCTGCCTCCCAGCCACACAGTGATTGGGGCCTGTCCAGATCACCACACAGCTAGGAGGCAGCTGCCCTGCAGCTGGGGCAGCTCTCTTCCACCTCACAGGTAGCAGGATGGGCCCCAATCACCATGCGGTTAGGAGGCAGCTGCCCTGCAGGATAGACAGTTCCTTCGCATCCCCCAGAGCTGCCCCCAGAGCTAGGACAGGTCTCCCTAGCCTGCAGAGATTTGGACAGGTTCTGATCTCTACATGGCTGTGAGGCATCTGCCTGGCAGCTGGAATGGCTTCCCCCGCACCGTGGAAATTGCTGCTTGGCTAAACCCCAGCGGCCCCCTTCTGCCTTGCTGACCACCAACAAATAGCTCTTAGTAAGAGTCTACACATGCACATGATTGCATTAGTTAATGCATCATTTTTCTAGTACCTGTATGTATTAGTACTAGCAAACGGTGCATTAGACTAATTTAATGTGTAGCAATTGATACACACATATGGATAGTGACACTTTACTATGCATTGGATTAGTTTGATGCATGGTAAAGTGTCTCATGTAGAAGCACCCAGTGGGATAATCCTTGCTTACTAAAATGGTTGGCGGCTAGGCTTTTAACATTGCTGACTGTTCCTCCTCAAAGAGACAGAACAGCCTTAGATTACCCTGACGAATTTTGTGGGAAGCACAAAATGAGAAGGGGCAGCAAACACATGACATAACACTGAAACCCAAATACTTAATGGGGGATAAATGATGTAGCAATAGCCCTGTGGACAAAAAAACTGGGGGATCTGGTGTGTTAAACATGAACATAAATTGTCAATGTAAAGCAGTCCCACAAGAAAAAAAATACAGTTTGGGGTTACATAAACACAAGCAAAGCGTGCAAGAGACAGAAGCAGATAGAACCAGCCTACTCAGCAGGATGTCACCGTAGCATTCTGTCTACTTCCAGCAGCAATTTTAAAGAGAAATGTGGAGATGTGGGAAGTAATTCAGAGGCAAGTAATAAAGATGGTAGAGAGACTGAAAAGCAAGTAGTATAAGGTTGAAAAGGCCTGGTACATTTGGTTCCAAAAGCATAAAATAAAGGAAGGGAGGTCACATGACAGACATCACATTTTTTTTAATTTATTTTTTTTTCATTTTCCAAGCCAAATTAGCCCAAACAATTCCAAACCTGTGAGTCAGTCCAGAACCATAAGTGACTCTACTACTAGCAAACATCCTCCACTCCACCTGAGGTTTCAGATGTTTCAGGATCCTATGTGCAGGCCCAAGCAAGAAGGCTCGGGATTCAGATGCTCCCAAATTTTGCTCATCCTCAGCCATAAGGCCCCAGGGACAAGCCAGGGAGGAATCTCCCATTTCCATAAAGTGAGCATAAAGCCAAGACCTTCTCACTCTAGCAGCTAAGTGGGAGATTAACTATACATTACCTTTGCGGGTACTATCCCTGTACCAGGAAAGTGGTTGTCCCCAGGTATAACTAGGAAAACCACCTCAGTGGCCATAGTGTTTCCCTGCCAGATGAGCATAGGATTTCACTTGATCTAAGCTGACAAGAGGAAAGACATTGTCACATATGGGAAAACCTGCATTAAAGCAATGGCGAAAAATTGTTCTTTGCTGCCACAAGAACAAGAGGTCAATAGATGATGATTTTTACATACAGCTAAGGAGTTAGAAGATACCTCAGAAACTGCTTCTTAAATTTAAGAGCAGTAGGAGGATGGAATGACTTGCTTATGGAGGATGTACAGTCTCCATGACTGAAGTTCATCAGGCAGACATTAAACAAGCACCTAGCTGAGATTAGGGTTGCAGGGAATTGCAGATGACTCCTGAGGCCTATTCCATCCAGATGTCTCTGTGATGCTGCATGCAATGGGGCTGATTTAGGCATGCTAAATTGAACGCTCCCTCCCACGCAACCACAGGCCCAGGTGCCCCTGCCAGAACTGCGGCCACCCCCCTCTTGGGAGGAGCCTCAAGACAAGCCACAAGGACGACCCACCTCTTTTCTCCAGGTTCAGGGAAGAACTGAAATGTGCAAAGCAGGGCTGCATAACACCGTGTGCTGGGAGACTATCTAGTGCCCAGTCAACAAGATGTGGACCCGGCTACTCTGGTGTGTGACCTGTTGCCTCCTGGCAGTCAGTAAGTCGTGGCTGAGGATGGGGGGACGCAGTACATTTGGAGCCTGTTCAGAAGAGGAGCATTTCAAAACGGCAGCAGCTCATACTTCCTAACTGTAATGTGTGAAAAGAGCTGAGGACTTTCAAACATAGGAAAACTGCTGCAGTGTTAACCCTGGAAGAAGGAGCATTAAAGTTAGAGCAGTTCTGCTGTGTTTGAGTCTTCTCGACTCATTCCCACATACAGGACATATTTCCTGCTGCCTTTTTGGTATGTTCCCCTTTAACAAAAGGTTCAAAAAGTACGTGTGTCCAGACCCTTAGACATGAATCCCTGTCCTGTACAGACCTGTCCCCTGAGTGCTGTATATATGACCGTCTCTGTCCCATGTGTCTGTCTCTTCCTCCACAGGACTCCTGGATGCTCGGATCACCCAAACGCAGAGCCTAGTCCTGGGGAAGGGGGGCACA
>JAGPOW010001409.1:116625-163046 GCA_030014935.1 Caiman crocodilus | reverse complement strand
TCCACAGGACTCCTGGATGCTCGGATCACCCAAACGCAGAGCCTAGTCCTGGGGAAGGGGGGCACAGCCCAGCTGCAATGTGAACAAACCTACGGGCATCAAACAATGTTTTGGTACCGACAGGATCTGGGCCAAGGCCCACAGCTGCTCTTTCAATTCGATCATGAGACAGAGACAGGGAAAGGCAACGTCTCTCATCAATTCACAGCAAAAAGGTCAGGGACGAATGTCCTTCTCCTGAGTATCTCTGCTGTGGAGTTGCAGGACTCAGCAGTCTACTTGTGTGCTAGCAGTGCAGACACAGTGAGTCACAGACACCTGCTCCCTGGGCAGAAACCTCCTTCCCTTTACTAAGCTAAGAGCAGGGCTCCCCCACCCAACACTACCCAGCACAGGAAAGGGAGCACAGGCAAGGTGTAGCTCTTTATGCAAGTAGATTGGGGGATGAGGGTGACAAGTGGGTAGCTCCCAGCCAAATCCCACGTGGACATGTGCTTCAGTCCATGCATGACCTGTCACCAGGATAGGGCCTTTTGGCCACCTGCAAATTAGCCTCCAAGAAAACTGACTGTCCAGAGACTGGCAACTCTGAGCAGTCTAACCTATCTCCCCCAACCCAAACTTGGAGATAGACCTAACTAGGCTAACACAGATGAAGCAGTGATCTGCCCTACAAGGCATTGGCAGACCGATGGTTTGAATTCATCCTTCCAGCAGGGAACAGTGGTCTTCCTAGGTAACAAACAGACAAACTGTAGGTCTTTTCACAGAAGGGCAAACTGCTTTTCTGACACCAGAACTGGTCATTGTTTCAACTCTCAGCACTTGACTGTAACTGTTCTGCCAGGCACTGGATGGCAGTAACAAAGGCTGGTTTCAAATGTAGGAATTTACCACAAACTTGCTCTTCTGCTTTAAGCCCCTGCATAAAAACCTGGCTAAGCAAACTTCCAAACTTGCAAGCAACATTAAACTAAAACATCATTTATTGCAGAGGAAAAGAGGACAAACACACAATCTTAAAGAAAACCTTGATAATTATATCTTGCCTGAAACCCCAAACAGTTAAAAGACTTTTGCATTGCTAGCAACCCACCCCAGTGGGCTTGCACCTAGACCAGTCCATTGGGAAGGGAGACTCAGGACCCAGGACCACCTACACAGTCAAAAGCAGCAGATGTTGTGTAGGGAGGCCCACCTTGGAGGACCCTGCTCCTCACCTCAGGGTGTTGCCACTCTGCTCTGGGGGCTGTACCACCTATGCCAGCCAAGGGGCAAGTGCTGCACAGGGAGCCCTGCACCAGTTACTGCTGCTCCCCTGCTGTGGATCACCAGTTTGCCATGAGGGGTCACCACCATTTCACTGCTGAAGCTGTCAGGAGACTGCTTCACCAACACATATTGGTATCACTTTGCCACTGCCAGTCTTCTTCATGTTGTCTTATGCCAGGGGTGTTCAATCCTTGGCCTGCAGGCTAGATCTAACCTGCGGTCCCATGTCATCTGGTCCGTGGGACTCCCCACATGTCCAGAAATTTGGTGGCAGGAGAGCAGGCATTGGTCCCTCACCACCAAATTTCTGAAGCCATGGGGAACCCTGGGCCCTGCATGATGGATGGGGTGCCTGATCCAGGGCTAGGCAGTGGTGGTGTCAAACTCCAGATCCAAATTCCAGCACATGGGGAGTTGGGAGGAGGCAGCAGAGGGCCCCAGAGCCTAATCCCAGTGTGGGGAGGAAGGAGGGGTAATACCAGGTCCCAAGGGCCCATGCTGGGCCAGGCAGGGACAGCACGGGGCCCTAGGGCCTGATTCTGGAACACAGGGCTCGACCTGGCCCACAGACCCGTCCTGCCCTACTGATGCATCCCCAGAATCCCTGCGTTGATAGGCGGGACTACTGCCCCCTCAGCCAATCAGCAGGAAAGGGTGGGGCCACCATAAGAAGACAGGGAACATGGTGCTGGCCATGGCTTAGTGCTGACTGTAATAATAAAATATTAATTCTCTTTCGTTTTGCACTTGCAGTGACGCTGATTGCCACAGAGAATGTGGCATAACCGATGCAAAGTTCAAGCACCACAACCCCCCACAAGGATCCAGTCTCACTCCAGCCCAGCTCCATGCTTGCAGCCAGGGGCACACATCGTATCGGGACCTCACCTACACCTCATCAGCATTCAGCACAGACACTGGGCACCCAGGAATCTGCCCTGACCACATTCTGGTCTGAGCTGGGTTGAGTGGGGTTGGTGGGCCTTGAATGCCTATGGCAGTGTAGCCAGCTGCCCTGTGGGACCTTTCCTTCCTTCCCTGGGAGACAGAAAGGTTTGCCCATCCTGGAGGAGAAATAACACCTTAATGAGCTGGCCCAGCTGCTCAGGAGCTCAGAGGGCACTCTGCTCAAAGCTCCTGCATAGCAGGACACTCCAGGGACAAACTGGGCTGCTCCGTGAGTGCAAAGGCAGTAACAAGTGCCTCCTCCCAGTCCCACCAGCGTTCCAGCAGATACAAATGCACTGCTCCACCTGCCAGATCTCAAAGCCATTATTACCTTGTGCAGAGGCAACGCAATGGGGAGGTATGTGCAGATCAACTGCCCAGCCCTGGCCGCTCATTTCCCCCAGGGCCTGGGCCCACTTGCACACACCCAGCCCCAGGTCGGGGAGCTCAGGCATGCAACAGTGCTGCCTGCATGTGCACTGCAGCCACAGATCGACCAGCTCCTGGGATCCTGCACCTCCCTCCCTGGCTGCCTGGAAGCCTGCTCCTCCTGGCGGTGCACCGCCCAAGCACTAGGCAAGAACCATACCCATGGTTGAGCACAAACAGAACCATGAGCACAAACAACTGACATGCATTTCCTCCAACGGACTGAAAAACAGGACTTTTTGCAGCCTGTTCCTCACTCAGGAATGGACGAGGGACAAATGGTTTAAAAAAGAACATAAAACAGGACCAGTGGCCACCCTACCCACACATTTCGCCTGTGGGGCCAGAAGGTAGAACACCGATGTTATACGCAGCCCCATCTCTTTTAGACCCTGGTCACCTCAATAGCAGGCTCTAGAGATCCCAGTTTCTTTAGAAGTAGTGAGTTTCAGATTTCTACCTTTCTACCAAGTAGTACATTGACTTGTCCTCACAAATACTCTCCCTTTGAGAAGCTGATGGCCCCTGAGGCCACCTAGGGAATAATTCCTGCTTAGAGATTCATGGGCTTCTCACCCACACCGTTTCTGTGCTAGAACAGAGGGCCATCCCCGCTGTTCATCATTATAGTGAGCTCACAATGGATGCTGACACCTCAGTGACCTTTTTGCCACTTCCTCTTTGCAACATTTCATTTGCCTACAAACTTCACCATTTTGGAAGGGAAACCCAGTGGACACCAAGATTTGATCCACCTGCCCTTTATGTTATAATCCTGCTAGCTTCTTGGGTGATCCTTCAGCCTCCTTGACTGAGTTCTTACTTTCCCCTACTCGTGGGATCACTTCTCTCTCTGCCCCTCAGCAGGCTTCTCTTAAATCTGCTCATCATGATGTCACTCATCCCTATTCTCCCTTCTGGTCTCCAGCATATGATCTCCTTAATATGAACTCAACTATTTCCTGATGCACATTTCATTCCACGTAAACATTTCTCCAGTTTTGCTCCCTACCCACTGGATGGGTATGGAGGTTTATTTTTTAGATGCATTCAACCATTGTTTCATTCACCCTACCATCTTCCTGACTTCAGCCTATCATAACTAACTACCTCATTCTTTTCAATGTAAATGTTCCCAAGGTTTTGAATCTTCTGCATCTGATGGGTATGCTAACAAAGGTTTCTTCTGGTATGCATTCAGCCATTGTCTAGTGAGAAGCATTTTTGTCATCTGAGCTGACTACAAACCAAATGATAAATTCTAGATTAGATTAGAAAACATTACACAACACACATATATATCAAATAACACAATTCATACAAACATATGCATGAGAAATATGAACCTAACTTATATGAGCTGATGATAGAGAGCAAACTCAATAGCAGTTAGCCCAACTTGGGAGAATCTGCATGTGTGAGGAAACTATGCCCCCACCTTAAAAGACACATTGCAGATTAAATAGCCCTTAACACTCATGTTGCAAACTTAACTTTCTTCTTCTGGAGCAACCCTGGGCATTGCTACCATCCCCTCCAAGGTGCTGATCAAGCTCCATCTTCAACCAATTGAGGCTCCTTGTCCTTGCTGTCTGTATGCAGGTCATTCCACAATTCCACTCATCTGCAGGTTAGAATCTTCTAATTTTTAGTTTAAATGTACCCGTGGCCATTTTGCACTCTATGGGCATTTATCGATGTGCTCCAGGAGTCAGGGGTGGGTGGTGGGGCTTTAATTACAGTTGCTCTGAGCTGCTCTAATAAAAGTGCCCAGACCATCACATGCATCAGCATCCCGGTGCTGAAAAATGGTGGCAAGGGCACGTTAACTAAAACTTCTCAGTGCGGGGAAGCTGACACATGACTCTGGTATCTGCTGCAGTGCAGTAATTACCCCGCTCCAGCAGACTTGATTGATCGAGTCTGCTCTGACACACTGTAATTACAGTGAATCAGAGCAGCTTCTCTGCATGTGTATAAAGTTTTCCTCCCCTGGATTTTACCCTCACCCAAATGTGGTCAGAACTAGTGACTGTGTTTCCCTCTTCACCTCAGGGTTACTACCTGAAACAAGACATACTATCTGAGTCTCTTTTCAGAACATGGACTCTCCATCTCACCAGTCATCATAGTGGCCTCTGTAACAGGAGATCCCTTCTCCCTGTTAGTTGAAAGAAGGAAGAAAAGGGTAGCAAAGCAAATGCTGCCTGGAATAAACATAGTTAAGAGGGCCACAGGACCGACTCTGCAACTTGCAGACAGTTGCTGACTAAGGGATGAGCAGCACCTGAGCCTTAGGAGCAACAAGGCAGGTCAGGTAACTGGAAGGAGAAAGGGCAGTATAAGCCTAAGCCTGGATCCCAAGGTTCAGACTGGCTCAAACCCTCACTATGGAAGCTCTGCAGACACACTACATATGGTACAATAATTTATGTTTTGTTCCAGGGTGAGGGCAAGAGTAAGGGTCTGGACCTCCAAAAGACAATTAGTCTTGGACCTCCAAAAGGCAGCTAGAAAGTCCAGTGCTCTGATAGAAGGTATAGGCAAGACTGAGACCAAGGGACTGATACCCAAAACAAGTGACCAGCATTAGAGGGATCACAGGTGGCGTGTCTCAGAGACACCCTGTGTTGCGAAGGGCTAAGGTCCATACAGAGCCCTGCCAGGGTCTGGGTCCCAGTGGGCAGTTACAGCAAAGGTCTAGTGAGACACGCTGAAGCCTGGAAGGTCCAGCCAGTCCAGAAAGGAGTGAGGGAGCCCTGCTCCTGTTAAGGTGCAAGGATGAGATGACTGGCATCCTAATAATGAGCAGGGTAGGGCAAGGCACCAAAAACCAAATCCTGGATATCTGATATAAGCCTGCTAAATCTATTAGCATTTGACATCAAAGCATGGGATGGGAAGGAGGAGGAGACCTGATAGAGGGAACTGGAGTAGAATAGGCATAGGGTGGCCCCTAGGGGCACTGCAGCCATCCCATGAGGCACAGTCCATTACAGCCTCCTGCTGCATCTCTTTCAGGTTACATTCATTTTTGGAGCAGAGCTGATCAGAGCTATATGTGGTATTGCAAATGAGGCATCATCAGTGGCTAATAGGAAGGCAATACTTCCCAGTCTGTCCTAAAAATAACTCACCTGGTAACACCCATTATTGCATTAATGGTTTTCATAACTACAGCAAGGTAGAATAGGATTATCCTACAAGTGAAAAAAACACCCAATCCATCTCCTCCTTTAGCTTAATGGTCCCTAGTCTAAGAAAAGGCACTTGGTTCTTGTCCCTACTGACCAAACATGGTCATATCCCTTGCAGGCCTTGCAACTCCCAGAAATTAGGCAACTTTCACAGGAGGGCAATCCACATTGCTACAGTTAGGGGTCTCAGATTAATGGAGAGAATTTGCATCCTCCAGGGGATGATCTAGAGCATCTGGGTGCTGATTAGAGAGGCACCTAAACCTAGTCATGAGAAGATGCTGGGTATGGGGGTGCAACAGATTAGATGTCTAAATCCTAGTTTCCCAGTCCCTGGGTCCTGCTTGTTCATTTCCTGTTTTCTATTCCATGGGCGATGATTGATGGCTTTCTGGCTTCATTGTTGTTTCTGGTTTCTGCCTTTTGGTTCCTTGCTCCAGACTTGGGCCCGGACGCTTTGTACTCCAGACTGTTTTGCAAGCATTGAAGAGAATGCATCCCACAGTCAATCCAGTGCAAGACCACTGTCCACCTTACCCGGTATGGAGACTCCTCTTTCAGTAAACTCATTATCACCTCCTTCAACCTGCTATTTATCTATCTTGCCATTATCGTATTAACCTCTATCATTCTGCCTCAGCCAGTGTCTCTCTTTTCCCTTCTTTAAATGTTATTTATCTGCAATTTTCCAATTGCAGGCTATTTTTCCCAAAATATCAGATTCATAAAAGAGCCTTGGTCTTTAAGTTGCAATTTCATGGGTGATTTTTGTCCATATACTAAAATAGAAAGTATAATGGGACCCAGAATCCTAGCAGCAGAGACAAAGCTAAATCCAAAGGCTGTAACAAACATGACTTCTGAAGACCTGGCAGGTTTGGGAAATCACAGAAACCTGCCTCACCAGACTGAGAGGACCTGAGAAATATGTGAGAGAGAGAGAGCAAATAATCAGACCCCATTAGACTTCAAGCACCCAAAGCCTTCAAAATTATGCACAAAGTCAGGATCCATATGGATAGGAGATTTTATCTCTAAGCATTTAGAGAGTGCTAGACTAGCAGCCAAGAGACTCAAGATAGACAGACATGCAGAGCAAGAATAAGTCACAGCATTGTTATTTATACATCAAGGGATAAGTTGTTAACCAACTTGTATCTGAAATACCCTAGTCTGTAATGAAGAAATGCCGCAACGCCCCACAATATCCTGCACACCTCCTTTACCTCACTGCTGTGCCCAGGGCTTTTGGAATACATCACACAGTGCTCCTCTATCAGCCAGCTTTGCCATGGCCACCAGAGGGCAATGAACCCCCAATGAAAGGAAGCAAGAAAGAAGCAAACTCGGAAGGACTCAGCAACAACTCAAAAAACAATTAAAGCTACAGAAGGGAAGAATGGGAAGGAGAGTAAAAGAAGCCATAGGCAGATGTGGGAGGGCTGGGCCCTGGAGAGCTGGGCTAGTGCAGACTCTTTTGCGGTGCCTTGTTGAAGAAATCAATATTTGACAGGTGCAAAGATAATGAATAATGCCCACACTTGCCTCCAGCCTGTCCTGCTCCTGACACAGCTCACAATAATCTGCAGTCAAGATGTGGGGACCTCTCACCCAGCACTGGAAGGCAGCAAGCATATGATGCCCACCTACAGTTGATCTTCCAAAACAATGCAATCCCAAGGTCAAGTTTATGCTGATGAGCCTGTAGTGGAAGCACCAGGAGACTTTCTGGGGAGCTAGACACAGGCCATACATGATGCATCACCATCTCAAACCACCCCCTTCCTGAGGTGCTGGTATTTAGATGTGGGCTCTGCTCATCACACTGGAGAAAGCACCTGCAAGATCCTGGTCCAGGTGTGGGTCCACCTGCACCTCCTCCAGCTACTGCTCTGGCACATCAGCAGAGCTGCTTCTGACACCGCTCCTCCCCTTTCCTGTCCCTTGCAGAGCTCCTCCTGATGGAAATTGTTAGGATTTTTGCTCTGGCAGACACTGCACTCTGGTCCTGGTCTGTGCTGCAGATACCATGTGGCTGGTGCTGGGGGTCTCCTGTGGCTTGCAGCTGCTGTCAGGTAGGTCTGTCCCTGAAGGAGCACTGGGGCCTCTAGGACACTGCAGATGTCCTTGCTTTGGCATCCATTCTCTTTACTGCCTACCCTGAACCAATAGTACCTGTTCCTGGGATAGACTTAGTGCTAGAGGGAGAAAGGGGGTCTTTTCAATGGAGAAATTGGAGAATAAGGGTTTTTAGCATAGAAGAGGATGTTCTCTGTTGATTCTGAAAGCTTCAGTGCAGAAACTTATAGCAATCAGCAAGCAAGACTGTGAAGGGAAAAGAGGGACAGGGGTCAATAAGCACTGAGCAAAAGAAACAGGGACAGAAGGTCACAGAAGTGATGCTTTCAGGTGATAAAGCCTTCTAAGAAGGAGGATTATGCTGCACAGGCAAGTATATGGGAAAGCAACAAAAGCGGGTGGGGAAAGGGCTGTGGAGGAAGGGAGTGCCTTGGTAGATAGAGAGTGGGGAAGACAAGTATCACTTCCAGAGGGGAAACCTCAGGTGTAGGTGTCTTATTGTCTAACAATTCTTATGTTGCTGGAAGAGACATGGATCAAGCTATTGAGGTAAGAGTGGAGGGGACCTTTGCAGGTATAAAAAAGCCAGAAAAGTTATCGGGCAGTTCCATGGATTTAGCGATAAAGGAGCTTGATTTGGCCCATGGTCCTGATGTACGCATAGAGCAGCTTTGAGGCTTTCCACTTTGCAAGGCCCCTGCTCACTTTGTTCCTTGGGATCATCCTTGCAGGTCTGTGCACCGGAGTGGTAGTGACACAAAATAAGTTTGTAACCATCCAGAATGGGGCTGATGCAAACCTCCCCTGTGAGCACGATGATGACACTTACGACACTGTCCTTTGGTACCAGCAGAAGAACCAGGGACAACTACAATTAGTAGTCATAGCCATAGGTTTGGGTAATGAACGCACTGAAGAGAAATACAAGCCCAGATACACCATAGAACGGAAGGTGATGCTGCACAACTCCCTGAAAATCAATCCTGCTACAGTCACAGACTCTGCAGTGTATTTCTGTGCTGCCAGTAAAGCACAGTGGGTCCTTCCTGCCTCACAGCTGTACAAAATCCCTGCAGCCTTGCTCACATCTCAGTACACCCCAGCAGTGCACACTGTGTTGTGGTGGAAAGGGGTGGGAAGTCAGTTATACTAGGCTTCAGGAAAGGTGTCAGATCAGCCCTTATTTAGCCTCTAAGCAGATACACAGATCAACCAAACCCAAAGGCTGGTATTCATGAAAGGAGAATGAATAAAACATGACTCCCAATTCTATGTGCAGGCACTGGCAGCATCAAAGGAAGGGCTGGAAGCTGGTCTGTTGTCCCTATAATGTTTCTAACACTGAAAGGAAACATGTTGATGTCTAGAGTCATTTGACCTGAGACTATGCTTTGTCTCTTGAATGTTGCACATGTGAAACCAGAAGACCCGGCTGTGTTTTTGTGTGCCAGAAGTCCAGAGACAGCACTTCAGAGTTGTCACTTCTCTGTATTAAAATTTCCTAACCCTCCTGAGTGTCATTCCAGAGGGGGAAAAATGTTATCCTTCCCTCCCCGGCCAAGCAGAGAGTGGTGGCTTGGATTCTACATTAGCTCTTGAAGTGATGGAGATAAATAATGCTAATACTATTGCCAAACACTATGTATTCCCCACAGAGCTCTATCTTCACCTCTAAAATCCTCTGATCATGGCCGACATACCATATCTCCAAACTGCTGAGTTCTGTGCTCAACTCACCCAACAGTTATGCTGTCCTGATCTCACTATCTCACTCCTAGTTTCCCAAGCCTGTCACCATCCCCCTCCTTAATAGACAGTCAGAAGTCCTGCTTCAAGTACTCAAATTCTGTTCTCCAGTCCTCACAGGTTACTCTCTACCCTGGCCTTGAAACTTCAGTGGATAAAGTTAGGCCTCTGAGGGCATTTGTACATGACAGGGTTTTAGTCCTCAGGGTTGCAGTCTATGCCCCCTAAATTGAAACGTTAGGTTTTATTTTTTTCCATCACTGAGTACCCACCAGTGATCTTAACTCTCATGAAATGCTCAATTCACTATTCACAGCAAACTACTGCAGGGGTTGCCATATAACAATCCACCCCCCTGATCTCCTTGTACTAAATTACAGCAGGGGGTGCTGCACACTGCTAATCCCTGCTACAGACAGGTGATGTCTATTTAATAAAATGGCATTTAATTTTAATTCATTACATTAATTGTGACAAATATCTTTACACATATTGTATATATATTTTACACCAATTTTTAATTTATTTTTATTTTTATTTTATATTTTTTCTTTTCATCCCTGCCTTAATTTTTATTCTTATCTTAATTTTTATTTTCCTATTTCTATGTCATCAGATACACTTTATTCCATGTCTAAGTCTGCTTGGGTTTTTTTTTTATTTCACCCAAACAACCACACCTTTGAACAGGGTGCTGAAATTTTCCTATTGCTTATCATTATATAAATCTGCAGCGTGTGGATTTCTTACATATTTCCTCATGCACATATTGGAGACTTTGGTGCACTGATTGGAAGCCTCGTAATGCCCTGCCTACATTATTTCACAGGGGATCCCAGTCCTTGGGCAGGGGAGAGGTGTCACAGCCGAGACAGACCCGGGAGGAGTCTGACTGTGCTGGGAGGGCAGATTGAGCTCTGTGAGGCTGGCAGAGCCATTCAGAACAGAACTTGGCTCTCTCTTCCTCCCACCGCCGAGCTGCACTCTGAGCAGCTCCACCAGCCCATGGAGTGGCGGTGGGAGGCAGCAGGAGAGCCAATGACAGAGCCGCTTGGAGTTGGCTCTCCCCAACCTCCTGCTGCCAGGCTCGGCTCTGTAGGTCTAGTGGAGCCAGTGGGAGTGCAGGTGGGAGGTTGGGGAGAGCCACAGCTGTGCTCTGCCTCCCACCGCTGGGCTTAGCTCCTTGGGGCTGATGGAGCAGCTTGGCGTGCAGGCCTGGCTCTTCCCCACCTCCTGCCACCAGACTGAAAAGGGTCCCATACTCTCATCCGTGGTCAGAAAGCATCTGGCATAGCAACCCTTCTCTCAGTGGCTCAGTTAATATTTATCTGTCCTTGGTTCCTGACAAAAATTTGTCCCCGTAAGCATACTCTATGGAGTCACAAAAGAAGAAACAACATGTGCCTGTCTTGGCAGAGCAGCCAGATGCATCTCAAAGCAATGGCCCCAATTTTCTAAGCAATGGCCCCAACTGGGGCCACAATGAAGCGGAAGCTTTGACTGATAATTGGGGAGAATTAAAAGTTATAACACAGCTGAAAAATAGATTAAATGAGCCAGTCTATGCATCCATTGCCAATCTAATGAAGGAACATGTCTACAATAGCGACTGGGTCCAGTGCTGCAGCAAGATTAAGTCCCTAAAATATGCTTTCCATTGGGCCAAGGACCATAATTCTCATTCTGGGACTGAACGCAACGTATGCCCGTTCTATGGTAAACTTTTCACCGTTCTCTCAAAGGACATAAGAGAAGCTTGCCTATAATCATTCAGCATGATGGGTATGCCAGAGGCACCCACAGCATCACCTAGTCAGCAGAAATTCACAGCATGTCCTGACACTGGAGCGGGGAGTGCAATAGCCACTACTCAGCCTTCAGTCAACCAGTTGGAGGTGGGGGGGTGAATGTTCACAGCAACTACAGGAAATGGAGAATCAAGATGAAGAAGTAATCCTGAACATGACTACAAGCTCCCTGGGGTCTTTCCTGAATATCCCAGAGAAGGAGGAGGAGGACACATCAGACTCTACAAGGATCCTGACCCTGGAGTTGTACTGCACTCCAGAAGGATTGTTGTCAATGCAGAAGATGCTCAAAGACCTGGGGACTTGTAAGTTATAGGGAAGGGATATTAGATCATTTTGGGCAACTACGGCCTATGTGAACAGGAGTGAGGGAGGGGATTAGCGTTGGAACCAGCAAGTATGTCTGCTGCTTTCAGTCACAAAATGTTTTGCATACATGGGAGTGGATATGCTGGGCCACCTCTTAAAGTTGCTGGGTTTTTTTCCTGTTACCAGCTACTGCATCTGCTGGAATTTTGGCACTTGCACCCAAAGTTTGGACTCCAGCACGTGCCAGAGCTGAGCAAATGTGTAAGCACCACCATAAGCAGTGTCAGTCAAGAAAAGGCATGTCAGAGGCTTTGGTGATGGCCTCTCAATCATGAGTACAGGTTGCAGATCATTTGGGTGATGAAATGTGCAAGGCATTTCTGAAGATTGGAGAGAGGCAGCAGGTCACTGTGACTTCATGGCCAGCACAATAATATTCCTCAAAATGTCCAATAACTTCTGTTTGAATGCCAAGCAGAGCCAGCGTCAGGATGCAAAGTTTAAGCAGGACCTCCTTAAACAACTGACCACAGGCCCCATTGTGACAACCTCATTGACAGGCACTATTCCTGCAACTGAGGGGCACCACTCCGCTAGCCACAGAAGAAGAGTACCGGGTTGCTTTAAGGATGAAGGGCATGGTGAAACAGAGGAGACTTGGGGAGCAGGGAAGAAGTCCCAATGGTGGGTATTGAGTTCTTAGCCATGAGTGCAGTGCTGATGCTTCCAAAGGAAAACCTAAGCAGGGTTGAGACACAAGTTGCAAGAAGGGGGAAAGGGCCAACGATGGTGCTGGAAAATTTACCTGTGAGTTACTTGTTCATGCTTCTATAGCAAAACCAAGGGAAGGTTGAGACAGAGGGTGCAAGGGTGGGGGGGTGTCAATGATGGGTGATTTTTTTTAGCTGTGAGTTACTTATTCAAAGGTGTGGAGGGGAGTGGAAGGGGAGCGATGGGTGTTGGATTTTTAGCTGTTGGGGGGGGGCGTTTCTGTTCTGCCATGTTTTACTAAAAAAGCCTTAAATTACAGGTTTCTCTCACTTTATGCTGTACATATGTTCTTGGAAGACGGCACACAACTCAAATTCACATAAAGACTACCCACTTTACAATGTGACAAATAGAGATACGTTGCAAGACAAATGACTATACTGACTCCCAGACCCATTTCAACCACTCTTTCAAGACAGTTTTGGTACTCACTGTTGCTTGTAGGTGTTATACAGTGTCAGCCTCTTCTTGATGGGCACCTTGCCCCCAAGCAACATCAGAGTGAGACTTAGGCTTGGGTGCCATCTAGATGGTATGGGGTGCTGCTCCTGCTCTCCTGCCACGTCTTCAATATTCTTTTTTTAGGGAGGTAGGTCCCTTCAGGTGGCCCCCAAGGGGAACAAAGTCTGGACCCCGGTTCTTTCTTTGTGGGGCTCCAAACCTCCCCTTTACCCCACCCTTATTTCTTTCATGGCCCAGACGAACACTGCACCCTACAGGTCTTCTCCTGGATGATCTTTTTTTGTACCCAGCTCACCTGCCTTTGAACCGATTGGGCCCTCCAGGCCTGTTCCACCTTCCCCGCAGCCAGTGCTTTAGCTTCAGGCCAGCTGGGGGCATATAAGCCTGTCCTGTCTTTGGGCTAGCCAGGGCTTTTGCTAAGCCAAACAGAGAACAAGTCCGGTCCCTGCCAGCGGACTCCTTAGGATCCCATCTCCCAGTGCCCCTTTGAGGCTCAACTAAAGGAAAGGGGGGGGGGGAAATGAAAGAAAAAGGACAGGGGACTCATTTGCCCCTGTGTTCCAGGTGACTATGGGGGTGGGCTGCCATCCTGTGCTCCACCCAGGCCTGGTTCCTCAGTTTGGCCCTTTTGGACCCCAAACTGGCCTGGGGTCTCTCTCTGCCTGCCCCAGGCAGGTGGGGTATGCAGCTCCCTCACCAGGTTGTTCCTGTCACCCCACTGTGCCACTTGTGGGAGGTAGCCGCTGCCAGCAGATGCCTTCCGCCACTATACCTGGATCCCCTTATGGGATGGCTGTGTCACTTTCTGGAGATCTTTGCCTCCACTGGCTCGGTCTTCCTCCCTGGATGCTCACCAGAGTCCTCTGGCTGTTGACCAGCTCCCCCTCTTTCCCATTCGGCTGGGCGATCCTTTTCCTGGTGGTCAGCATCTCCCGATTGGCATCCTCTTCTCCCTCTGCCAACCACCCAGATGTTTTCCCAGCTGCTATTTGAGCATCCCACATCTCTTGGAGGCTCCATCCCTGCCTTTCATTGATCTACAGCTGCAGGCAGCTCTGGAATCATGGCACCTGTGCTTGTGCTTCTTCTCAGTCATCGCTCATCAGGATCCCTGCAGCAGGTATTGGGACATGTGGGGTGGGGGACCAGGACCCTCTAGATGGGCTTTCTCTGCCCCTCTCACATTCACCAGCAGCAGACAGTATGCACATGCACAGGGCGCTATCATAATGGGGATGGCAACTACAGAAACACGTGTCACAGACAATGAGTGAGGAGCACAAATCCACACAGGACACTTTATTTTAGTACATGTCACTTCTATAATGGACCAAACAAAGCACTTAACTGCAGGCTTCCACCACACTGAACACATAAGAGTGAATTTACCTCACATACAGCAAATTTTGGTATTAAAAGTGTCATGGGATAAGAGCAAATTTGTACATACAGAGCCCTCCAAAATTGAGGGAGACCTGTAATTTCAAACGAATTTTCATCCATGTCTTTCTGTTGATAGCAAATGGTTGCAGTGGCATGACTTCCCACATGCCCTCTGGGCCCAGGTTGCACTCCCCACTGCATGCAGAGAGGCAGGAGGGAAACAGTATGATATTTTTTTATCAAGCTGCCCATTTTCCTAGACCTGTGTGAGCAAAGGTCTCTCAAACTCCTGGGAAGGTGTCAATTCCAGCAACGATGCTGTCCAGTGGTGGGGGGCAGGGATGTATAGAGCTATGACAAGTACTGTCTAGCCAACATTGAAGGTTGCGTGGCATCCCTGGCTTGCCCTGAGCACTGTCACAGCTCAAGGTCCTAAACCAGGAGTGCAGGTGTGCCCACAGCACCAGCAGGATCAGCAGGAGCAGGGCAGTTGCTTGGGCTACCCTCTGCCTGCACAAACGGATCATTGCCCACCGACCAGGGGACACTTTGCAGGGGCACACTCAGGGTGTAACCATGGTGTAGGGAGTGGGGCTTTCCCCCTGGCACCTCCCAGGAACAGTGCCCTGTGGGGAGGGTGGAGACATGGCCAGTCCCTCACCTTAGTTGTCTGGAAGTCCCATGCACCCCAAGCCTGGATGCAGTGGACTATGAAGTAGTATGGCTGCTGGAGAGTGGTTGGCCTGCAGGGAGAGAGGGATGGAAGTGGGGCCTGTTGCTGAGGCAAATGGGGAAGGGGAAGAGCAGCCAGGCTGTCTGTGGCCAGCACACAGTGTGGTGATGGTCTCACAGGAGCAACCAGGGGATGGGTGGCTTGGCTGGCTGTCAGGTGCCTGGGCAAGGTCTTGTCTTCCCAGACAGTTTACCATGTTCCCTGGGCATCTTTACACTACCGACCTCCAATCTGAAGCCAAGCACCACTGTGGCACCGGTGCGGTGCAACTAATATCTGCAATGTTGCAAATTCACACAAAAGGCCTTTGTCTCTTGCCTGTTCAGGGCCAATATCTGGATATAGCGTTGAGGGAACAGGGCCCTGGGAGAGTGCTGCCGTAGGGTCACCTGCTAGGACCCCTTGCTGAAAATGCCCAATCATACACCAAGGACTGAACCCTGCTCCAGCAGCAGGTTCCAAGCCATGGATGGTGAGCAGTGGCCTCTGTAATCAGGTCTGATGCACTGCACTCAGGATACTTAACATGAGCACATGAAGCTTTAAATCATTCTCCAGGCCGCGCACTCAACTGGGGAGCAAGGTTGGGCATGGGCTTTCAAGGCCGGGGCTTTAATTATTATGACCACAGAAACTGCAGACTCTACTCCCCCAAAAAGTCCACCTCTTGAACAAAGAGAATATGAAGTAAAAAAATTGAACAAAGCAAATAGAAAACTTTATTTACAAACAACAACAGTTAAAAAGGAAACAAATCACAACAACTTTTTTTAAACGCTGATTCAAAAGTACTATAAATAACTATGGATCACTCAACTATAACTATACTATAACCAGGAATCCAGATTTTCTGTTACAAATGGACAAATGGAAAAAAAAACACATGGATCTTCCCTTTTACCCAAGAAAACATGGATTTTTCATTTTAACAGAGAAACATATGGATGTTGTTCTTTTGCAAAGAGGTCTCTGCCAGTTGGCAGAGAAGCTCCTACCGGGGGGGGAGAGGAAATTCAGGCTTCCCTCCCGCCATAGGGAGGGAGGGAACTAGGCAGGACTGGGGATGGGGCTGATACCCAGCCAGGTGGTGCATGGTGTTTGGGGCCCAGGTACAGAATGCATGGCCTCAAGGCTCCAGCAGGAAGTGGGTTGGGGCTACATGAAGGTCATCCAAGGGAATAGTGGGGCTGGGGCTGCTCCTTGCTGCTGTGCATACTCCTCAGGGGAAAGAGGGGGGCATATACCCCCTAGATCTGTGCACAGGTTGGGGGCAGGTGAGGGCTGCCTGCTTAGGCTC
Source organism: Caiman crocodilus (assembly GCA_030014935.1). NCBI lineage: Eukaryota > Metazoa > Chordata > Crocodylia > Alligatoridae > Caiman > Caiman crocodilus. The sequence goes on along the minus strand of JAGPOW010001409.1, from coordinate 146,612 downwards.
CCTGTCCTGCTGCCCTTCCCCAGAGCCTCTGAGGCCCAGGAGGCAGGACCCAGGTGGCACAGCAGAGCAGAGATGTGTGGGGAAGCTCCTTGCTGCTGAAAGTCCCATGCTACCATGGTGAGATGCTCCATGCCCACCAGGTAGCAATGGGATGGCAGAGTTAGGATGTTCCCATCCTTGCTCTGGGGTAGGCCAGTGGAGCATCACCAGGATAACGTGTTGCTCACAGCATCAAAGAGCTTCCCCACTCTGCCCTGCTATTCTCGGTCCTGCTCAGTGGGTCCCAGAGCCCCAGAGAAGGACAGCAGGGTGGAAAGCCTAAGCCCACAATGGGCAGCCTGCACCTGCCTCCAACCCATGCACAGATCTAGGGAGCACGTGCACCCCCAGCCCTCCTGGGAGTGTGTGCAGCAGTGGAGAGCTGGTCCCCCCTGGCCAAGCCCCCAGGAGGCAGCTCACACCTTACCCTCACACAGGCTCTGCTCTGCTTATGCTGCCCTTGAGGGAGGGGGGGCAGGCTGTTGTTGTGAAGGGATAAGGCCTATACAGAACATGGCCAAGGTCTGGAACCAAGTGGGAAGTTAGAGCAAAAGTCTGGTGAGGTAAACTGAAGCCTGGAAGATCCAGCCAGTCCAGAAAAGAGCAAAGGAGCCCTGCTCCTATTAAGGTGCGAAAATGAGCTGACTAGCATCCTCATGGTAAGGAAGGTAGAACAAGGTACCAAAACCAAACTCTGGGTATCTGACAGCAGCCTCCAAAGCCTATTAGCTTTTAACTTCAAGGCATGGGAGGTGAGGGAGGAGACCTAATAGAGGGAGCTGGAGTAGAACGGGCATAGGGTTGCCTCCAGGAGCACTGCAGCCATCCCATAAGGCAGAGACCAATACAGCCTCCAGTTGCATTTCTTTCAGGTTAAATTAATTTTTTTGGAGCAGACCTGATCAGAGCTATAGATAGTATTATATGCAAGCCTCACCAATGGCTAATATAAGGACAATGATACTACCCTGTCTGTATTAAAAATAGCTTGCATAGTAACACCAATAACTGCATTAAAAGTTTTCATGGCTACATCAAATTAGGGACATGCAATTATTGTGCAATCAAGGAAAACACCCCAATTAATCTTCTCCTCTGGCCTAAGGGTCCCCACTCTATAGAAAAGTCACTTGATGTTTGTCCCTACTGGCCAAACCTGGTTACGCCTATAGGTACCTCTGCTGTAGGCCTGGCAACCACCAGAAATGAGGTAGTCTTCATAGAAGGGAAATGCACATTGACAGAGTTAGGGGTCCAGATTAATGGAAAGAGTTTGCTTCCTCCAGGGGACAATCTAAACTAGAGCACCTGGGTGCTGATGAGAGAGGAACCTAGAGTTAATCATGAGAAAATACAAGGCATGAGGGTGCCTGCTCCTTCTGACAGATTATATGTCTAAATCCTAGTTTCCCAGTCCCTGAGTCATGCTTGTTTGCTTCTTGTTTTCTGTTCCATGCACTGGCAATGTGTAGGGGGTACACACAAGTGCACATGCAACCTCTGCACTTGACAGTGTACCCTTAGCAAAAAGTGATGCCAACACTGCCGGCAGGTCTTGCAGGTGGTTGCTGCTAGCCACTCCCTCCCTCTCACTGCTAACACCACCAGAGGCATCTACAGGCAGTCCCTGATCACCGTTGGCTGCTGCCAATGCTGCCGGTGGTGCCTGAGGATGGTTGCCACTCACCACCCCATCCTGCCCCCTGGCAGCTGCCACTGCCTGCAGGAGCTCCCCAGTCACTGCTGCCATGCCCCCACCACCAATACCCACCAGAACAGGAGCAGGACTGGTGGGAGTGAGGACAGCAACAACCTTCTGCAGGCTGCACAGGCACCACCCAGCTCACAACTTCGCAGACTGCTGATGGTTGGTGCACATTTGGCCAGGCAGAAGGTCCATCAGCAACCCATAAAGCTGCACATGTGACCAGTCATGGGAAAGCAGAGCATGGCACTGGCAGCTGTGGCACAGGGTGATGGGTGGCAGTGGCAGCAGCAGCACAGGGTGGTGGTGGCAGCAGTGACCACCGCGTGCAAGGCTCCCCCCACCCCCCTGCATGCTAGCACCATGACCACCATGTCTGGCTGCCATCACCAGAAGGGGTACACTTGTTAAAAAGGGTTGAAAACCCATGTCTTGTTCTGTAATGAAGAAATGCCCCAATCCCCACCACAATATCAGGCACATCTGGAATACTAGTATAAGAAAAAAGAAAGGGGACATCAAACATCCCACTCTGCTGCTCTATCAGCCAACTTTGTCATGGCCACTAGGGGGCAGTGGAGCCCCAGCAAAGGAAGCAACAAAGAAGTAAACTCAGAAGGACTCAGCAACATCTTGAGAAATAGCTAAAGCTACAGAAGGGAAGGGTGGTAGCGAGGATAAAGGAAGCCATGGCCAGGTGTAGAAGATGGTTTAGGCCCAGGAGAGCTGGGTTGGTGCAGGCCCCCATGAGGGTATCATGTTGAAGAGATCAAGGTTTGGCAGGTGCAAATTTAAGGAATAATGTCTACACTTGCCTGGGGCCTGTCCTGCTCCTCACAGAGCTCAGAGCCTTCTGCTGTCAAGATGCAGGGACCTCTCACTCAGCACTGGAAGCCAGGGTAGTGCTGGGCTGTTGCGGCTGTTCTTTGCTACAAGCAGAACCTGAATGAGAATATATGGTGCCCACCTACAGCCCACCTTCCAAAACCATGCAATCCCAGTGTCAAATGTTTATGCTGATGAACCTGCAGTGGTAGCACCAGGAGGAGTTGTGTCTGGGGAGCTAGACACAGGCCATACATAGTGCATCAACATCTCAAACCACCCCCTTCCAGATGCACTGGTATGTAGATGTGGCCTCTGCCCATCACACTGGAGGAAGCACTGCAGGATCCTGGTCCAGGTCTGGGTCCACCTGCACCTCCTCTAGCTACTGCTCTGGCGCATCAGCAGAGCTGCTTCTGACACAGCTCCTCCCCTTCCCAGGCTCTTGCAGATCTCCGCCTTCTGGAAAGTGCCAGGATTTTTGTTCTGTGGCGGGCACTGCACTCTGGTTCTGGCCTGTGCTGCAAACACCATGTGGCTGGTGCTGGGAGTCTCCTGTGGCTTGCAGCTGCTGACAGGTAGGCTTTCCCTAGGGGACCACTGGGGGCTCAAGAACAGTGCAGATGCCCTTGCTTGGCATCTCTCCTCTCTACTGCCTACCCGGAACCTCAGAGTAGTGCCTGGTACTTGCTCCTGGGAGAGAGTTAGATTTACAGAGAGAAACAGGGTTTTGTCAACGGAGATATTAGAAGAGGAGTTGTAGCACAGAAAAAGATGTTCTCTGTTGATTCTGAAAACTTCAGCGCAGAAAGCTGTAGCAATCAGCAGGCCAGACTGTGAAGGGAAAAAAGGGGGGACAGTCAAAACTCATTGAGCAGAAGAAACAGGGACAGAAGGTGACAGAAGTGATGCATTCAGGTGATATTCCCTGCTCCGGAGGAGGATTATTCTGCACAGGCAAGTGTATGGGAAGGGTACAAAAGCAGGGGGGAGGGGAGTGGAGGAACGAGAGTGCCTTGCTAGAGGAGTAGGGAAAACAAAAGTGTCATTTCCAGATGGGAAACCTGATGTGGCGGTGTCTTATGGTATAACACTGGTTATGTTGATAGAAGAGATGTAGAACAAGTCATTGAGATAAGAGTGGAGGGAACCTTTGCAGGCATAAAAAGGCCAGAAAAGTTATCAGGCAGTTCCATGGTTTTGACAAAAAGGAGTTTTATTTGGCCCATGGTCCTGATATGTACCACCTGGGAGACTTTCTGCCTTGCATGGCCCCTGCTCACTGTCTCTTGGATTCATCCTTGCAGGTTTGTGCACTGGGGTGACAGTGACTCAGAAGGAGTTTGTAGCCATCCAGAATGGGGCTGATGCAAACCTACCCTGTGAACACGATGATGGCACCTACTTCACTGTCCTGTGGTACCAGCAAAAGGACCAGGGGCAGCTGCAGTTAGTAGTCATATCCGTACGTGAGGAGAATGCAGATATTGAAGAGAAATACAAGCCCAGATACAGCATGGAACGGAAGGTCATGCTGCGCAACTCCCTGAAAATCAATCCTGCTATAGTCACAGACTCTGCGGTGTATTTCTGTGCTGCCAGTAAAGCACAGTGGGTCCTTCCTGCCTCGCAGCTGTACAAAATCTCTGCCACCTTGCTCACATCCCAGCAGTATATACTGTGTTGTGATGTGAAGGGGGCTGGGTTGTCAGTTATACTAACCTAGAATAGAACTGTAGCCATCAGGAAAGGTGTCCGATCAGCAGCCTTGGAGGACAAACCCGTTATTTAACTTCTGAACAGATACACAGATCAACCAAACCCAAAAGCTGGCATTCACAAAAGGAGCATAAACAATACATGACTCTCAAGTATATGTGTAGGCACTGACAGCATCAAAGGAAGGGATGGAAGCTGGTCCGTTGTCCCTATGAGGTTTCTAACATAATGAAAGGAGACATGTTGCTGTCTAGAGGCACTTGATCAGAAATGATGCTTTGTCCCTCGAATGTTGCATGTATGAACCCAGAAGACCTGGCTGTGTTTTCTTCTCCCAGGAGTTCAGAGACAGCACTTCAGAGTTGTTTTCACTCTCTACCAAAATTTCCTAACCCTCCTGAATGTCAGTCCAGATAGGGAAAAATGCTATCCTTCCCTCCCTTGCCAAGCAGAGAGAGGAGCCTTGGATTCTACATTAGCTCTTGAAGTACTGGAGATAAATAATGTTAATACTATTGCCAAAAACGATGTATTCCCACAGAGCTCTATCTGCACCTCTGAAACCCTCTAATCATTTGCTAGCATGCCATATCCCCAAACTGCTGAGTTCTGTGCTCAACCCACCTGGCAATTAAGGCAACTTCCCTAGTCCCATTTGCATCAGAAATGGGACAGGGAGGCATCTCCATTATCATTCAAGATGGAGAACAGAGATCACAAGGCAAGGACTGAACTGAACTATGGGACAAGAGAAGCAGGAGAGCACTGCACAATGTGGGATCCCTGCTCCAAATGCTAATCACCCTACGTCTGCACACACCCAGCTCAGCATTTATCAGACCAATTCTAATGATGACTCCTTTACTGTTACCAAAAATACTGAATCTGTCTATTTGCATTGTGAGATCCCTCAGGGTAACACTGCCCATAGCCAGGAATGATCAGCTCCCATTGTCCAGCATGTGAGCTGTCATTTACCCAGAAACAAACCTAGTGTTCTCCCTTGAACCATTATTATTTCCCTTCAAAAACCCCTGCCCAAGCTCAAGTTTTTGTTCTGGTGCTTGGATTCAAAAGCTGCACCAGTTCCACTTGAACTTTGCCTTCTCCTTTCCTGCCTGGAATACCTACACTGATTGTGCTGGGAGCTTTGCCTGTCTCAAACCACCTGGACCTGAAGCTGACCAGCTTGTCTGCAAGCTCCCAAACACCTGGTAACCTCGACTGGTTCAAGCTTCACCGAGTGCTGAGACCCCCAACTCTTGCTCTCTTTCTCTCTCTCTCTCTGTTTAAGCCTGCTTTCTAAACCTCAGATTTGGTTTAATCTCTCTCTCTCACTCTTACTCCAGGCACAGCTTTCTAAACCTGACTTTTGCTGATCAAACTGAAGCTAGATTTCCCAAAATACCCATTCGAAACTGTGTAATATTGTAACTGCTTTGTTTGTTTATTTTTGTATGGCTATTACTACTACTATCATGATACGTTTCCTACACCTGGCAATAAAATAACTTTTATGGTCAATCTGATTGCCAAACTCTTTCTGAACCTCATTTACTCTTGTTGACTGACTTCCCTCCTGTGGGGGAGTGGCTGGAACTGATGATCTCATGATCTCCTTTCTACCCTTAATGTATATGAAATCTATGAATCTATGAAATTTGACTAATAAGTGAGCTGATAGTAGCTTTCTGCTCATCACTGGTTAGGCTTAGTTATGGAGGTATCTCTGAATCCTGTCTCTACCATCCAGCATATCGACTACTGCCCCCAGCATGGTGTCTTTTGCAAACTTGCTGAGGGTGTACTTCATCCTATCTCTCAGACGTTGATGAAGATATTGAACAAAACTGGCCCCAGGATTGACCACTGGGGCACTCCACTTGATATCAGCTGCCAACTAGACATCAAGCGATGATTACTACCCTTGGAGCTCAACGATGCAGCCAGTTTTCTATCTATTTTACAGTTCATCATACTTTCTTAGGTTACTTGTGAGAATGTTGCAGAAGACTGTATTGAAAGCCTCACTAAAGTCAAGTTATAAGAGATAATTTTGGAGTAGCATTCCTGCATTCAAACAGGGGTTTGAAAACAATGATTCTTGAGGGGGGTTTTCCAAACCTATGACTGTATGATATTCAAGTAGCATTTAACTACCACTTGGATTAGCCCATTGAAATGAAGCACATGGTTCACACTTAGGTCAATTGTTTCAAGCTCTTGATAAGTTTGTTATGAAGAATTTCTTTTCATATAGCATAGCTAGAACCTATATATATTATTTATGTGTTTGTTTTTCAAAAAGAAAAGTGTGGATAAGTAGCAATACTCACTTTCTGGATCCTCCAGTTATTTGCATTTATTCCTGTACTAGTTCAAGGCAAGTATGCCCATTTGTATATCACACAATAATGTACTGCACCTTGCCACTTTGGATATGTTAAACAACAAGATGGATTCAGTGCTTTACGTATGAAGACTCAGAGAAACGGTACTGCTACTGTGGATGGAGGTTGCACTGCTCGTTGAAAATACTTGCTGCCTAGGAGAGGCACCAGGAGGGGTTTCTCTCTGAGGAACACAGCTATAAGGAAGCATCTGATCCTCTGCCACTCACTTTGGTCTTAAAACTCAGGGAAGATACTTTTGTGAATGTCCTGCTGTTTTCCTGTGTGGAGCCTTAAGTAATACAACTGCCAGGCAGCAATCTCAGCCCACCACCCTGGTGGAGTGTTCAAGATAGGCTACTAGGCACCAAGTTAAGCCCAAGGCAAAGAGCACTTGGTTCTTGACTTTCTACTTTGGTGCTCGAACACCATTTCACCCACTCCTTTGAGGCCAGCTTCATCATCTTAGAGTTGATAAGAGCTACACTGACTGAGGAATGGCTCCTGAGCTGGCCTATTGAGGCCAGCCACTGTGAAGTTACTCATTGCAGTGGTGATATGTAGGGAGTGCACAGGGGTGCACATGCACCCACTGAGAGCGCTGGTGCACCCTCTGACTGGCTGCACTCCCCACTTAGGCAATGGGCAGAGGGGCCAGCAGGAGTGCCAGTGCCTCCTCCCACCCAGCCCCCCCCGCAAGTGCTGGCTGGGCAGTGGGAGTGCCAGATGTAGGCTGCAGCCACTTCCAGGAGCACGTGACCACTTCTGAAAGCAGCACCGCTGCTCACCAGATGATGTTTTATCGTGGGGGGAACAGCCCTCTCCCCACACCAGTGGCAAGACTAGCTGTGGGCAGGGGGACTCCCCCTCCACCCCTGATCACAGGCTGGTTGCTAGGGGGCACATGCCCCTCCAACTAAGGTGGCACCAGTTGCCCATGACTCATTATATATACCTGCACCCACTCTTCCCTGTCACCAGGGATCCTGGTTTTCCATTTCCCATGGAAAAATTGGAAAACAACGCAGACTTTCCCTTTTACCTGAGAAAAACGCATATTTTTCATTTTAATAGAGAAGCATGCAAATTTTGGAGTTTCGCAAAGAGCTGTCTGCAGGCTGGCAGTGTCTGCAGGCTGGCAGTGGGGAGTGAGAGAAGGGCAGTCACGGAAGGGTGATGCATGCATTTACATGAAGATGACCACCAGGCAGCCTGGAAAGCAGCTCCCACAGGTAAGTCTGGCAGGGGAGAAGGGAAACTGAGGCCCCCACAGGGAGGGAGGGAAGGAGAGAATTTGACACACGGATGGGCCTTGGGGCCTGGGGCTAGAATACACAGCCACAAGGCCCCTGCAGGAAGTAGTATGGGGCTGCAGGCAGCTCACATGGTGGGACCAGGGGCAGTGGGGCTGGTTCTCTCTACCACGTGCTCTCCCAGGGAACAGGGGGAGCGTGAGCTCCCCAGATCTGTGCACAAGGCAGCGGCAGGTGCAGGCTGCCTACTGTGGGCTCAGACTCCCCACCATGCCACGTCCCCTGAGGGCCTCTGGGGCCCAGCGGGTGGGACTTGGCATGGCAGGGCAAAGCAGGGATCTCCTTGCTGCTGCTAAGCCTGTGCTGCCTTGGTAAGGTGTCCCTTTCCCATTAGGCAGTAGTGGGGGGGTGCAGGGTTGTCCCCCTCACTGCTCCAGGGGAGGCTGGGGGATTGTCACCAGGGCAGCGTGTGGCTCGCAGCAGCAAGGAGTTTTCCTACCCGGCCCTATTTTGTCCTGCCATGCCAGGTCCTCCCTGCTGGACCCCAGAAGCCCTGGGATTGGGCAGCACGATGGAAAGTCTGAGCCCACAATAGGAAGCCTGCACCTGCCCTCAGACTGTGCACAGTTCTGGGGAGCACATGGCACCCCCCACTCCCTGGGCCTGCACGCAGAGGGGGAGGGCTAGCTCCCACTGCCTGACCACGCAGGAGGTAACACCACCCCAATGCCACACAGACTTTGCTCTGGCTGTGCTGCCCGTGGGAGAGGGAGAGCAGGCTGTAGTTGTGAAGGGCTAAGGCCCATACAGAGCCCTGCCAGTTTGGGACCCAGTGGACACCTAGAGTAAAAGTCTAGTGAGAGGATCTGCAGGCTGGCAGGTCCAGCCAGTGCAGAAATAGTGAGGGAGCCCTGTTCTTGTTAAGGTGCAAGGATGAGATGACTGGCATCTTAATTATAAGCAGGGTAGGACAAGGCATCAAAAGCTAAACCCTGGGTATCTGATGGCAGACACTCAAATCTATTAAGTTTTGCCATCAAGGTGTGGGAGGTGAGGGAGCAGGAGTCCCAACAGAGGGAACTGGAGTAAAACAGGGTGTCGCCCGGGGTCATTGCAGCCTTTCCATGAGACGGAGCCCATTACAGCCTCTCATTGCATCTTCTTCAGTTACAATTAATTTTTTACAGCAGAGCTGATCAGAGTTATATGGTATTCCAAACAAGACCTCAAAACTGGCTATTTTGAAGGCAATGATCATTCCCTGTCTGTACTAAAAATAACTCACCTGGCAACATGCATAATTGCTTCAATGGTTTTCATGGCTACATAAAATTAGGGACATGGGATTATTATACAATCAATGAGAATACCCCCATCCATCTCCTCCTCTAGCCTAAGGGTCCCCAGCCTATAAAAAAGGCAGTTGGGGTGTTACTCTAATGGCCAAACCTGATCATGCTTCTAAGTAACTCTGCTGTAGACCATGCAACCACCAGAAATGAGGCAGTCTTAACAGGAGGGCATTGACAGAGTTAGGGGTCCAGATTAATGAAGAGAGTTTGCATGCTCAAGGGGATGATCTAGAGTATCTGGGTGCTGATCAGAGATTCACCTAGACTTAATCATGAGGAGATGCTGGACATGATGGTGCCTGCTCGTTTTGCCAGATTAGATGTCTACTTTCTAGTGTCCCAGTCTTGGGTCCTGCTTACATGGGCTATGATTGTTGCCTTTCTGGCTTCATCCTTGTTCCTGATTTCTGCCATTTGGTTCCTTGCTCCAGACTGTCTTGCAGGCATTAAAGAGGGTGAACCCCAAGGCCAATCCCATGTAACACCACAGGTCATCTTTACCCAAAATGGTGACTTCTCTTACAGTAAACCCATTATCGCCTCCTTTCAACCTGCTCTTTATCCATCTCACCATTATATTAACCTCTATCATTCTGCCTTAACCAGTGTTTCTCTTTCCCTTTCTTTAATTGAATGTATCTGCAATTTTCCAAATATATATTGTTTTTCCAAAATAACAGATTTTTAAAAGAGCCTTGGTCTTTAAGTCGCAATTTCATGGGTGAGTTCTGTCCATATTCTGAAATGGAGAATATAATAGGACCCAGAATCCCATCAGACTGAAAGTACCTGAGAAATATGTGTGAGAGAGAGCAAACAATCAGACCCCATCAGGATTCAAGCACACAAAACCTTCAAAATTATGCACAGAATCAGGATCCATATGGATAGGAGTTTTGTGTCTCTAAGCAGTTAGAGAGTGCTAGATTGGTATTGAAGAGACTCAGATACACAGACAGACACGCAGAGCAGCAACAAATCACAGGATTGATATTTACATATCAAGGGATAAAATAATAACCAATTTGGATCGGGAACAGCCCTTAGTCTGTAATGAAGAAATGTCCCAAGCCCCCAAAATATTCTGCACATATGTGTCACCTCACAGCTGTGTCCAGGGTTTTTGGAATACCAGTCCAGGAGAGACGAAAGGGAGACGTCATACATCTCATTTTGCCTTTCTATCAGCCAACTTTGCCATGGCCACCAGAGGGCAATGGAGCCCCAACGAAAGGAAGCTAGAAGTAAACTCAGAAGGACTCAGCAATATCTCAAGAAACAACTAACACTACAGAAGGGAAGGATGGTAGGGAGAGTACAAGAAGCCATGGGCAGGTGTGGAAGGCACGCTGGGACCCAGAGAGCTGGGCAGGTACAGATTCCCATGCAGGTGTCTTGTTAAGGAAATCAACATTTGGCAGGTGCACGTTTAATGATAAGCATCCACACTTGCCTACAGCCTGTCCTGCTCCTGACAGAGTTCACAGCATCCTTCTGTCAAGATATGGGGACCCCTCACCCAGCACTCGAAGGTAGCCAGGGTAGTACTGGGCTGTGGCAGCTGTTCTTTGCTACAGACAGGTGGCCTGGAACCTATCTGAGAGGATATGATGGCCACCTATAGCTTACCTTCCCAAACCATGCAATCCCAATGTCAATGCTTATGATGATGAGCCTGCAGTGGTAGCACCAGGAGGCATTGTGTCTGGGGAGCTGGACACATGCAATACATCGTGCATGAGCATCACAAGCTACATCCTTCCAGAAGTGCTGGTATTTAGGTGTGGCCTCTGCCCATCATACTGAAAGAAGCACCTTTAGGGGTCACCTGTACCTCCTCTAGCTACTGCTCTGGCGCATCAGCAGAGCTGTGCCTAAAACAGCTCCTCCCCTTCTGTGGCCCTTGCAAAGCTCCACCTGCTAGAAAGTCCCAGGATATGCGCTCTGTTGCAGGCACTCCACTCTGGTTCTGGTCTGTGCTGCAGATGCCATGTGGCTGGTGCTGGGGGTCTCCTGTGGCTTGCAGCTGCTGGCAGGTAAGTCTGTCCCTGGCAGAGCACTGGGGCATCTAGGATAGTGTGGACATCCTTGCTTTGGCATCTCTTCTCTCTGCTGTCTACCCCAAACATTAGAGCATGGCCTGGCACTTGCTTCTGGGAGGCAATTAGAGCTAGAGGAAGAAATGGGGTATTGTCAATGGAGAAATCAGAAGACAAGGAGTTTTAGCACAGAAGAGGATGTTCTCTTGAATCTAGAAGCGTCAGTGCAGAAAGCTGTAGCGATCAACAAGCAAGGCTTTGAAGGAAAAATTGCAGGGTGATCAGAACTCACTGAGCAGAAGATAAAGGGGCAGAACATCACAGAAATTATGCTTTCATGTGATAAAACCTGCTGAGGAAGAGGATTATGCTGCACAAGGAAGTATATGGGAAGGTTACAAAAGTGGTCAGGGGGGAGGGAAGGGAGTGCCTTGCTGGAGGAGTGGAGAAGACACAAGTGTCACTTTCAGATGGGAAACCTGATGTGCAGGTGACTTATGGCCAAACACTGGTTAAGTTGATGGAGGAGACATAGATCAAGCCATTGAGGTATGAGTGGAGGGAGCCACTGCAAGTTTAAAAAAGGACAGAAAACTCATCAGGCAATCCATGAATTTGACAAAATGGAGCTTGATTTGGTCCAGGGTCCCGATGTGCAAACAGAGCAGCAGGGAGGCTTTCCACCCTAAGTGGCCCCTACTCACCTTGTCCCTTGGGATCATCTTTGCAGGTCTGTGCACCGGGGTGACAGTGACTCAGAATATGCTTGTAGCCGTCCAGAATGGGACCAATGCAAACCTCCCCTGCAAGCATGATGATGAAAGCTACTACTATGTCCTGTGGTACCAGCAAAAGGACCAGGGGCAGCTGCAGTTAGTAGCCGTATCCACAGATGTGAATAAGGCAGACACTGAAGAGAAGTATCAGTCCCAATACACCATAGAACGGAAGGTGATGCTGCACAATTCCTTAAAAATCAAGTCTGCTACAGTCAGAAACTCTGCAGTGTATTTCTGTGCAGTCAGTAAAGCACAGTGGGTCCTTCCTGCCTCACAGCTGTACAAAATCCCTACAGCCTTACTCACATCTCAGCACACCCCAGCAGTACACACTGTGTTGTGGTGTGAAGGTGGTTGGGGTGTCAATTATATTAAGCCAGAACTGTAGCTGTCAAGAAAGGTGCCAGATCAGCAGCCCTGGAGGACAAACCCTTTATTTAGCCTCTGAACAGATACACAGATCAACCAAACCCAAAGGCTGGCATTCACAAAAGAAGCATGAACAAAACACAACTCTCAATTATATGTGTGGGCACTGGTAGCAAAGGAAGGACTGGAAACTGGTCTTTTACTCATGTTTCTAACAGTGAAAGGAGATGTTGATGTCTAGAGGTACTTGACCAGAGACTATGCTTTGTCCCTTGAATTTTTCATGTGTGAAACCAGAAGACCTGGAAGTGTTTCTTGTGCCAGGAGTTCAGAGACAGTGCTTCAGAGTTGTTTCTTCTCTCTACTAAAACTTCATAATCCTCCTGAATGTCAGTCCATAGGGGAAAAACCATTATGCATCCCTCTCTTGCTAAGAAGAGGGAGGTGGCTTGGATTCTACATTAGCTCTTGAAGTGCTGGAGATAAATAATACTAATACTATTGCCAAAGACTATGTATTCCCCACAGAGCTCTGTCTTCACCTCTGAAACCCTCTAATCATTTCCTAACATGCCATATCTCCAAACTGCTGAGTTCTGCGCTCAACCCGCTTGACAATTATGCTGTCATGATCTCCCCATCTCACTCTTAGCATCGCAAGCTTGTCACCATCCCTCTTCTTAATAAACAGTCACAAGTCCTGCTTCAGAATACTGAAATTCTGTTCTCCAATCCTCACAGGCTCCTCCCTCCCTGGGACATGAAACTTGAAAAAGTAAAGTTCAGCCTCTGAGTCTATAATTAGAAATTCCAAGTAAGGGTGTTTTCAGGCATTTTATTTACTATAACCACAGCATCCCTCTAGTGGGGAAGCCCTTGTTGATTATAGGAGCAAGAGTTGCCTGGTAGGCCTGTGCAAAATGGCACCGTTCCATTTCGCCTTGTGTTTCGACAGTTTGAGGGAACATTGTTTCGTCTCAAATTTCATTTAGAGTCAAAACAGCTGTTCCATTATGTTGAAACAGAAAGGCTGTTTTGACATTGTTTCGAGTTTTGCTGGGGATGAGAAATCAGCCCAGCTTCCCAGTGCCCTGCACTAGATTGCACCAGGTGAGAGACAGCCCAGCTGGGCTGCTGCCTGGTTCCCTGTGCTAGATCGTGGCCTAGTGCAGGACACCAGAAAGCAGCTCAGCTGGGCTGCCTTCTGCCCCAGCACAATCTAGCCCAGGGGAAGAGATGTCAGCCCAGCTGGACTGACTTCCCACCCCCAGCCTATGGTCGAGACATTTCAACTTTTGAAATGTTTCAACCAGCCTTGTTTTGTTTTGAGGCTATTTTAATGGCCCGTGTTTCATTCTGATTTTTCTGTTTTGACCTTGAAATTGGTCAAAACAGTGTTGGAACGAAATGGCCTATGAAATTTCACACAGCCCTATTGCCTGGTACGTGCTTATCTTTAGGGAGCAAAGAGTCTGTTAGCAAAACTTAAATTCACATCCTGCACTTTGCAAGGTATCACTCATTGAATTTTCCTCCAGACCATTTAATTTCCCTCAGTCCACCTCTTGTGGTCTGCCATTGTTCCTCCAAGATACGCCAGTACCGGAATTTATTTTTTAGTTACATGTAGAGTAACAATTTTTATGTTATCAAAACTATATTCATCCCTCTCCCTCACACACACAGATTTATTTGGTTGTACAGTTCAAATTCGTGACCAAGCCTTTCACAGATATGTTACCAACCATTTCACCAACAGTTACATTTAGATTATTGCTCACTGCATCTCCTTTGTTTCCTCTTCCCGCACCCAGTTCCCAAATTCACACCCATCCCATTTCACACCTCAACTCAAAACCAAACCATTCCCTTTCATAGAAAATTAGGGTTGAATGGGACCTCAGGAGGTCACTTAGTCCAACCTCATGATCAAAGTAGGACCATCCTGTAACAGGTCAAGGTACCAGGGGTAGCCATGATGCCCCCTGGTGGCTCCATGACTGTTCCTGCTCCATGCACCCCCTGGTGCCTTTCTGTCTCTCCTGCCATGTTTTGGTGTTATTTATAATATATAGGGAGGATGCTCACAGGCCTTTGCTAGGCCTCAGTCCCACTGGAGTCTGCCAGTCTCTGCCTGCATCCAAGCCCCTCACTGGGCTTCAAGCCCCTCACTGGGCCTTACTCTAATCCATTGTGCCCAGCAGGGCACCTAAAGCCTTAAGGGCTGACTGTGTGACTCCAGATCTTCCCCTTTACCAAACCCCATGCCTCAGAGTAGGGCTGTGTGAAACAACATAGTTTTGTTTTGACTTCTGTTTTGCTGCTTCAGTGGGACAGTATTTCATTTTGAGTTTTGTTTTGTTTCGAAAGCACTGTTCCATTTCGTTTCACCGAAACTGTTTCGACATTTCACCCATAGGCTACAATGGGAAAGCACGAAACTGCTTATAACTTTATCATTTTTTTGCAGATTTGGCTGAAAACAACAGTAATGGTAGCCCCTTCTGAGGGCATGAATTCTGTCAAGTTTCAAGGAGATAGGTGCAGGGGTTTCTGAGAAACTGCACCTCAAGTTGCTGACAAGCAAAACTCGTTACGTGTGAATGTGTGTGTGTGTGTTCAGGCCTCACCGTGGCCTCTACATGACACAGTAGTGTGTCCCAATGAGGTCTCCTCCTCTCCTACAGCCTCATCTCAGTCCGCCACTTTAAATGACAACAGGTAGTAACTTAGTAAGCAGCACAGTAGCACCAGCAGCATCTCAGGCAGCCAAACAGTCACAGTCTTTCCCCCCTCTCCTCCCCTCCCTCTCCTTACTTTCTGTTTTCCTGCAGGCAAGCCCAGCTTCAGCTTCAAAAAAATCAAAAAATTTAAAAACTTTTTAAACATTTTCATAGATTTCTAGGATCATAGGGACCTGGTAGATCATCGAGTCTGACCCCCTGCTCCAGGAAGAAAAGAGAGCTGGTGCTAAGTATCCCCAGCCAGATGCCTTTCCTATCTCCTCTTGAACACCTCCAAGGTAAGGGAAAGCACCACCTCGCTTGGAAGCGCATTCCATATTTTGGCAACCCTTACTGTAAATAATTTCTTCCTTATGTCCCATCTAAATCTATTGTCCTTCAGTTTGTGGCCATTATTTCTGGTAGCCCCGAGGGGCGCCCTAGTAAACAGAGTGTCCCCTATTCCCTGCAGACCCCCCTGATGAGTTTGTAGGCAGCCACAAAATGGCTTCTTAGCCTTCTCTTGTGGAGGCTGAAGAGATTCAGGCCCCTCAGTCTGTTTTCATAGGGTCTTACCTGCAGACTCTCAACCATATGAGTAGCCCTTCTCTGAACCCTCTCAAGGTTATTCACATTCTTCTTGAAGTGCAACACCCAAAACTGGATGCAGTACTACATCTGCAGCCTCACCGATAACTGCATAGAGGGGAATTATCACTTCCCTGGACCTGCTTGTGAGGCACCTGCTAATTCAAGAAAGAGTGTGGTTAGCCTTGCTTATTACCTCGTCGCACTAGTGATTCATGCTCATTTTTGCATCAACCAGGACTCCAACATCTCTTTCCACTATTGTGGTACTTAGAATGGTACCCCCCCAGTCTATAGGTGTGTTGGAGATTCTTTCTCCCCAGGTGCAGCACCTTGCATTTATCCTTGTTAAATTGCATCCTATTCTGATCTGGCCACTTTCCCAGTCTATCCAAATCCACCTGAATTCTCTCCCTGCCCTCCAGTGTGTTTACTATATACCCCGTAGTTTAGTGTTATCAGCGAATTTGGATAAGGTGTTTTCAACACCTTCATCCAAATCACTGATGAAGATATTAAACAGTACTGGTCCCAGGACTAGTCCCACCACTGCTTACATCACTCCAAGGAGAAACCAACCCATCCATCACCACTCTCTACGTGCATCCCATAAGCCAGTTTTTCACCCACCTTACCATGAGAAAATTTACATCACCGATACTCAGTTTGCTTGTAAGAATTGGGTGCTACACTGTCAAAAGCCTTTTTAAAATCCAGGTAAATAATGTCTACTTCTGCTCCTGCATCTAAGCACTTTATGATCTGGTCATAAAAAGAGACCAGGTTAGTCAAGCAGGATCCGCCTGCTATAAACCCATGCTGATTGCCCCTTGCTATTGAGTTGCACACTGGCCCCGTGCAAATGTGATCCTTTATGATTTTTCCTAAGGTGTTGCCAAGAACAGAGGTGAGGCTAACTGACCTATAATTACCCAGGTCCTCCTTCCTCCCCATCAGGTTGTTTCCCAACATTATTTCTCTTTCACCTGGACTGAATTTCCATCAGCTGTTTCTTGCCCTGCTACTTTCTCTCTTGCTGGCAGAATGACTGAATGAGAACATGGGCACACTGGTAGAGGACAGGATGTCAAACCATGTAAATAATTTGAAGCGGTCCCCTCCACCAATGTTTGTAGAGTTACAGAAGCCAAGAATTCAAAAGCTGCGAAAAGCCTAATTTACAAATCTGGTGCCATTTCAGTTGAATTCCTTTAACGTGTATTGTATTGTATATGAACCTGGCATAATAATTATATCCTTATATCTTATATGTCCATATGACAACGTTACAAGATGGGCAGTGGTCAGGGAATAACGAATGTGTCCAATATTTCCTCTTATCTTTATGTCTCACTGTAGGCCCTCCTGCCTTCATCACATGTCATTCAAACTGTTTGTTAAATAAAAAGGGGTTTTTTTGGAAGGTTGACCTTGCCTGAGAACCTGAGAATTTCACACATGACACATCTCACTTTTTGTATCTAGAAAGATTACAGTGGGAAACCCAGAATGCAGCTGAGGACAGCAAGACAGAAACAAGGTTGATAGAATATATGAATCAGAGGCTTAGGAGCTCTCTGAAGATGACCCCTGGGCTGGGCTTTCACCGTGAGAGGGCTGGGGTAGTACTGAGTGTTGGAGAAGCACCAGCATAAGGGTAAAGTAGGAAGCCCTGAAAAAACGCAAGGGATTAAAGCTCCCTCCACTCCTCACAGAAAAGTCAGCTCTATGCTGTAAAGTAGAAACACAGGTTTAGTCTATGATTTTTTTCCATTAACTCCTAAGGTTAGCTGCCAAGGATAACTCCTTTGCTTCTGAGACATTTTTTCATGAGTAGGCCTTAATTACACACAGTAATTGAGCTTTTCAACACCTCTGTAACTGCCCCACTAAAAAAAAATTAGGACACTAAGGGAAATGAAGGAATCTGATGAAATCGCGTGGTAATTCACTTTTGGACTGAGAACAGAACTCAGGAGACCTATCTCCCAGCCCCTCTCCCAACAGGACACTGCTCCTTGCCTCCAGCAAAACAAATTGCTCTGTGGTCTCGAGAGTCCCCTGGGGGTAAATATGGGAAGAAGTCACTGCATGTTCACCTCTTGGGATCGGAGGCCTGATGGGGACTGAGGGAGAAAAGGGAACTAGTTTGGGAATACCAGACTAGCCCCCATTAATGAACACTGGAGCTGGTTGGAAAAGACCTAATAAAAGATTATCATCAAAATATTCCCATTCACCCCAGTGTTGCATGGAGACAGTTTGATGCTAAGAAAGCTCCCCTGGATACAACCCCTTCTGCCAGCCAGTTCACCTACCATTTTCCTTGGAGGCCAACCTAAGAGGCTCCTGAGGAGCCTAGACCTTCCAGGGACTGTGGCCTAAGGCAGACTGCTTCTGCCGTTGACAAAAGCAGGGGTTTCCCAGCCTGCAGCTGGAAGACACCATAATGTGCAGACTGCTCCTGCCCCTCTGCTGACAATCTTGACATTTGGAGTCTTGGTTCAGAATCAGTGAAAAAGTTAAAAAAAAAAGAATTTACACGACTCCAGTTGTAAGGACACTGGATCTCTAAGAGATTCATACTAGTGTAGCCAGTATGAACCGGCTTGTACAGAACCGGCTGTTGGTTAGAAGCAAGTATTTGGAGCTTTTGCACAATGTAGTTGCCTCCCAATTGTATTTCTCTCCTCAAATTTATTGTCTTAATAAAGACTAATCTGTTCCTATAAGCTTGACTACAACTCCTGTGCTGAACCCCTGAATAGCATGCCAGCTGCTGTTAATGTTCCAAAGCCACCGCTGCAAGAAGCAGCACACTTCGTTCAAACAGCAGTGCACACCATTGGTTGATAGTGTGGGGTATGAGCTGATCTCAAGGGATCAGAAGACTGAAGCCCGCAGGGAACAGGGGACGTTGTAAAGGAGAGTTCAGATGAAGTAGACGCGTTGCAAGGGATTCCAGGATTCTGGTCTCAGGTGCCTACAGGACAGAGATGAGTGGCACTGGCAGAGCTGTGGGGAGCCCAGGGCTGGGTTAGTAAGGCATGCAGGGCAGGAGTGAGAACTCTATCGGGTTGGACATTATCACTTTGCAGTTGCTTACTTCTCCCTGGAGCACCTGGAGTCCTATTGCCTCCCTACTTCGATAATGTGACAGAAAAATTCCAAGCTGATGCAAGACCCTGGGAAATGACAAGCTTGTGAGACCTTGGGTTGAGGAGATAAGAACTGTCAGGAGGTATAAAGCAGGTGAGATTTCTGCAGCAAACCCTACAATCCAGGATACAGCTCACCATAGAGACACCATGAAGTTCCTCCTGATTCTCGCCTGCCTGGGAGCAGCTGGTGAGTTTTCCAGACCCATTTTATTTTCCTGATCCCCTACTTATGATCTTTCTCAGCACTCTGTGATGTGTGTCAGAAGCCCCTGGATTTCATCTCTACTTAGGTTTCTGTATCTCTTGCTCCCTTTAGCTCTGCCCTCCAAGATTTTCTCCCTTCCTCCTCCCGACTTTCGGATCTCCCACTCTGCTTCCCTTCAGTCTCTCCGCTCACCCTGCCTCCTCTGTGTTTGCTCCCTCTCCTCCTTCACACTGGGTATATCTACACTAGATACTACTGTGAAGTCATTACTGCACATGTATTTAGTATTTGTATTAGATAATAATAAATGCACAGTCACCAGAGTAACTGCACAGTAGCTCCAAAGAACATCTTTTAGGTGACACTTACTGAGCAGTAGCCTAAAAGTATTGTGCAGTAGTGCATTAGCGCTGTCCATGCCATGATGCGCTACTGCACAGAACTTTTTGGCTCTTGAGCAGTCAGCATGTCATGTAGACACACCCAGTCTCCATCTCTGTCACCCAATAATCCTGCTTTCACCAATAATTGAAACTGGATGTGATTTTTCCCATTTCCAGCCTTTTTTCCCATGTGCACTGTTCCTGGGATGAATGTAACAACCGATGTAAGAGGTCAGACCACAAGGTATCTTGTCCTTCACTGGGACAAAGGGAGGATAATAGGGGAAGAGTATTTATGTAGGGCCCGTCCAGATACATCTGCCCCCTGTCCTTTCTCCATGACAGCTTCCAGTCATCACTTTCAACTCACTGCCCTGCAAAAGCATAAATGATAAGCTCTGAGCCCTGGGCAGCTGCTGCAAAGGAAGACATCTGTGTGACCAGCAATTAAGGGGCTAATTTAGTATCTACAGGGTACAGGGACCCTCTCTTGGCCCCATATCACAGGGAATCAAGGCAAGGGGGTGCAGTAGGTGCTGCTTGAACACCCTGGTCCACTTCTGGGTTCATCACCAAAAATGCAGCACCCTCCCCCCTCTCCCAGCACTCCTGTGGGAATCTCCATGTCCCCCAGTATCACATCATTCACAAGCCATCCTGGTCCCTCGAGGTATGTAGAGAAAACAGTAAAAGCTGTGTCTGAATCACTGATTCTTCAAATCAGCATTGAATCTTCAGATTCGGCCGAATCAAATCGGGGACAGTGATCTGAATCAACGAATTGAATCAGTGTTCCTGATTCAGGCTGAATCCAAATCTAAATCAAATAGAAGTCATTTCACAAACCCCTAGTCTGCATCCCAAATACTTCAGGCTACTGCTAAGTGAACAGCAGCTCTGTTGCACCTGAAATGACTATGCTCAGGGATAGTACTTTCATACCCAATTTTTCTGCCTTCCTCAGTTGCTTTACCTCTCGATGATGATGACAAGATTGTGGGAGGCTACACTTGTCCACAGGGCTCTGTCCCCTACCAAGTGTCCCTGAATGCTGGGTACCATTTCTGCGGGGGCTCCCTCATCAACCAGCAGTGGGTTTTGTCAGCTGCTCACTGCTACAAATCGTAAGTGACCACCATTGCCTTATGGATTATCCTATGGCAGTGTACTCTCCACGTAGCATCTTGTCAGATTTCACCAGCTAATCAGATGCAGACGTTCTTCGTATCTGGGGGTTAGAGACTGGTCTAACAGGCTGTGATGTGGTGATGTGGCAGATGTGGAAGGAGACACTGCCACTGCCCTGTATCCCACTGCTTACCTCCTGGGATCTCATAGCTGTGCTAGCAAGCGTTCCTTCCCACTCCAAGCCACTTCGGTTCCCAGGAACTGTTTTGGGGTGGAGAGGGATTTTTTTTTTTTTTTCTGGCAGGGTAGATAGTCCATTGGGATAAGTCAATTTCTGAAATTTGTAACTATATCTTTTCCTCCTCCACTCCCTCAACATTCCCAACTGAATGCATTTTTGCAACATTTCTGGACCTAAGCAGGCAATCCATGTCACTGTGCACCTTTAGGATACACGTTTCCTACACAGGAACATGTTCTGACCTGTACTACTCATTTTCAAAGTCCCTTGTAATTATTCCTGGCTGAAGTCTGTGCTGGATCCACTTTCAGGGATTTGACGAGGTCTTGGGTTGAAAGTTGCAAGTGACAAATCTCCAGACGTGTCTCCTTATTGATTCTCAAAACGTTTTTATTATTTTGAACATAAGGGGATTCTGTAGGCCACAGATGGAAAGTGACTCAACTGGACATCATTCCAGCTAGATTCTTCCACATTGGCCTTTTTCTGTACTGGTGGGTCACTGAATGACTGGTCCTGTCACTGAATGACATGGACAAGTATTCACTAAGTCCTACTGCTTTTGGAAATCATGCAGTCACCACATGGAGTCAGGTAGAAAATTCCCTTTTAAATTATATTCTGGCACAAGTCATGTCACTTGTCAGACAGATTTTTCTGGGCAGCATTGATCTTCCGTTCCATTTACAGATGGGACACGAGCCCACACCAGCTCTTAGATTCATGGATTCATAAATTCTCGGGTTGTAAGGGACCTCAGTGAGCCATCTAGTACAACCCCTGCCCCTGGAAGGCAAGAAAAGGGTCACCAAACCTGGGGTCAGGTGAACCCAGCCAGTTGTCTGTCCAATCTCCTCTTGAAGACCCCCAAAGATGGGGCGAGCACCACCTCCCTTGGAAGTCCATTGCAGATCATGGCAACCCTGACCTCTTAGTACTCTCCAGAGTCAAATCAAGCCAGGAGACCAGGCCAAATTATCTCACCTGTGCTCAGTGATGGACTTTGAGTGTCTTTTCTGGCCATGAGCTGAAGCCAAGGGATGGTCTGCCAGCCACACCCTGTTGTTCTATTGTGGCTAACTGTTTTCTCCAAACATCCTTCATTTTGTAGCCGCATTGAGGTGAGACTTGGGGAGTACAACATCAATGAACTTGATAACACCGAAGAGTACATCGCGTCTGCAAAAGTCATTCGACATCCTAACTACAATCCACGAACCATTGACAACGACATCATGCTGATCAAGCTGAAAACCCCAGCAGTCCTGACAAAAAATGTTGGAATCATCCCTCTGCCCACTAGCTCTGTGCTTCCAGGGACTGAGTGCCTGATATCTGGATGGGGAAACACCCTCAGCAATGGCTGTGAGTACTTTAGTATTTTACGTATGACAAGCAGCCTCCTACCTCACTTTTCTTGTCTCAGGACCCATTGACATTTCAGTCCTGCCCTTTAGGCCTACACTATTGAAGTCCTGGGTTTTGCAACCAGTTCTGCCAGTGCAGTACTTATACTGGAATCTTTAACTCAAATACCTCCCAGTCTTTGCACTAACTGGACTTCCTGGTTTTCAAGCTACATCCTGACCTCCTTTCCTGTGTCCTCGCAGATAACCTCCCTGATCTCCTTCAGTGCCTGAAAGTTCCAGTCCTGACTCAAGCTGAGTGTGAAGATGCTTACCCAGGACAAATCACTGGCAACATGATGTGCGTTGGATTGCTGGAGGGTGGCAAGGACTCCTGCCAGGTGAGAGACCTTGAGATGTCCCCTGTTGCACAGAGATAGACTAGCTGTTCTTGTGTCTCTGACCCTGAAAAGGATGCAATAAGGAAAATGTTGGTGGCTAGTTGGGAGGGTGAAGACCAGAAATCTTAGGAGACCTAAGAGTGAGCAGCAGAACATGTCACCACTGGACGACCAGTGGTGGAGTCAGTGGCCAAGCAGGACTGAGATACAGAAATCTGAGTGCATCTTGCCCAGGTGCTCAGCTCCAAACCTGCCTGGAGCGGGGTAGGAATCTGCCTTGTTGATATGCGTAGCATCATCTGCCTGTGTTAGCATGTGCCAGTAACCCTTCAACCCTCTCCTTTTCAGGGTGATTCTGGTGGTCCAGTTGTATGCAATGGGGAGCTCCAGGGTGTTGTGTCCTGGGGGATTGGCTGTGCCATGCCTGGTTACCCTGGGGTCTACACCAGGGTCTTCCACTACGTTCAATGGATTCAGGATACCATCGCCGCTTACTGAAGCACCTGTTTCCCTCGGCTTTCATTGAGGCATTTTCCTCCCTCCACTTTTGTTTCACCCTTGAGAAGAAAACAGATGAAAATAAAATGTTTGTGAGCATCCCCTAAGTTGTTGTTTCTTTTACCCTACCCATCTCTGGACCTCCCAGCATCCCCCCTCCTCTCCATAGACCTTTTGCCTATTCCTCCTCCCACCCTATCTGTGTCTCTTCAGCCTCACCTTCTCCCTGATGCCACTCTGGAGGTTCCCTGAACATCCAATTCCTCCTTATAGTTTTGCGAGCAGCAGTGAGTATGGCTTGATTTCTCCTTCATCGCACCAGTCATCATTTCCACACCTGTTGGGTCCACTGGGACACCAGCAAGGTCACTAGAAGCCTCTTCCTTCTCAGGGCAATAAGGTGCCTTATGCATGCAAGGCTGGTACCTTCTCCAGATGGTGGCACACTCAGGCCCTATGGGGCTTAGTCACCCTCACTCTGCAGTCCCTAGTAACCCATTGGGATTGGTAGGCACACCCAGGCCAGTCATTCTTCTCTTAGGAGTTCTTCTCAGCACATTAGGGGATACAGGCAGTGACACCATAGGACCTAACACCCCACTGTAGGCACCAGCCATCACCTGCTCTTAGTGCCACAAAAGCTTAAACCACGACACTTGCCCCATTGTAAATGTCAGGCCCAGTGGATCCAAGGGACGGGGCCCTCTTGCAGCCCAAGAGCTTTCTGCCTTGGAAGTATGATGTGGCCATACAAGACAATGAGTGCAAGGTGATCTGCTGGGATTTTCATCGAAACACTGAGTGGGCCCACAAGCTCCTCTCTCAGGAGCTGCCTGTAGCATGTGCTTTTTCATAAACTCCCCACAGGGTGGCCAGGGAGCCCATTTGCTTTATGGCTTCCCTAGGATGAATCTGAGGTGCAGTCACAAGGATCTGGGACAGAAGTTCAACAAACTGGTGTAACCTAAATTAGCCAAGTCTAAATAAGTCAAGTCTACTAAATCCATCCAGGTTTATCTTAAACCAGTTTCAGCCTTTTTGAGAGTCATTTAAGTACACTGAACTTCTGTTGTGTTCAGATTGGAACCAGTTTCCAATCACTTATACCAGTAATTTCTGTCCCTAGCCATGGACACCATGCCTTGCAGGAACTTCTCTCACTCAGTGCAAGCAATACACATTTGTTAGGGGAACATTCCCTTAGATTTCAGTGATTTAACATGTGCTAAAGCTGTGGGTCAGGTGTTTATTTCATTTTCATTTCACAGAAAAGGCAATTTCCTATTAAGTAAAAAAGTAGGTTGTCTGCACCCATAGCCAAAAGACTACATCCCTTCTGGATCCAAACCTGGAATGAAAGAACATCTGCCCACACACAGTCCAAAGGCCATGCATGCTCCCCATTGCTGCTTTGAGCATGAAAGGCACAAAGTTCAAACCAGCATCTCCTCAGTCTTGCAGGGTCCCAATGTAGCAGACTGTCTCATATTATGGCCAATTGCTTCAATTCAAACCTCCCTCCACTGTCTCTCTCCTTATGAGAGTTTTACTTGATCCAGTGTGGGGAGGGAAGAAGAGGGCTCTTGAGTCTCAAGTTCCTGATCTTAACCGCACAAACTACTGAGCCCAGTTTCTTGACTGAGCTCACTGCACACACCAGGGGCTCCATGCATCTCTCTGTAGCCACCAACAAGCAGCCTCAGTGTCTGCCTTTATCCACAGGTATGTCTTGGAAGCTCCACCCCTGCACCATCTCAGTCATGCCCATGTTTTTATGTGTCTCACTTCTGCTCCCAGGCCACTTACCATGTGCCCTGCCCACAGATTGCTTTGATAGCTGGCTTCCTCCTTCAGTAATATGTTTTGGCACAATTCTCTTGTTTGGTGCTCAGGCAGTGCCTTCAGTTGGGTCACAGATGGTCTCTTCCTTCCCAAGGTTGCCACAGGAGCTATTAACCTCTCCAAAGGGTGGAATAAAAAGCCCCATAGAGTTCAGACCCCTTCACTCTGGAGACTTTAGTAAAACTTTCCACCCCACACTGGGGCTACAAGGGAAACCCAGACCACCCAAATGTTCCACAGGGACAAATTGATGCTCAGGATACTCCCCTGGATACAGCCCTTTCTGCTGGGTGGGTTTGTGGCACAGTGTGCCTGGTTTCCAGCCAGTTCACCTGCTCATATCCTTGGAGGCCTGACTAAGAGGGTCCTGAGGAGCCTTACCCTTCCAGGTCTGCGCTCTAAGGCATACTGCTTAGGCAGTCTAAGGCACCTGCAGCTGGCAGACACCACACTGTGCAGACTGCTCCTGCCCCTCTGCTGAGGATTTGATGTTTTGGGTCTTGGTTCAGAATCAGTGAAGATGTGAACAAAAAGAATTTACATGACTGCCCAGTTGTAAGGACACTGGCTTTTAAGAGATGCATAATTATTAAGTCATGTTTATTGTATAGGAGTGGGTTAGAAGCAAGAGCCAGGAGCAGTTGTACAATGTAGTTGTCTCCAAGATATATTCCCCTCCTTGAGTCTATTGTGTTTAAAAAAAACTAATTTGTTCCAATAAGCTTGACTACAACTCCTCTGCCGAACCCCTGAATAGCATGCCGGCTTCCAAAAATGTCCCAAAGCCATTGCTGCAAAGGGTTACAAGCTCAGTTCAAACAGCAGTATACATTGTGGGTTGATAGTGAGGGGTATGAGCTGATGCCAAGGGATAAGAAGACTGAAGGTCATAGGGAACAGGGAACATTGTGAGGGAGAATTCAGATGAGGTAGATGCGTTGCAGGGGGTTTCCAAGACTCTGATTTCATGGCAGATACCTGCATGGCAGGGGTACTGAGAGCTCTGCTGGGTTGGGCATTATCCCTCTGTATTCCAGAAAATGCTTCCTCCTATCCTTGGGGCACCTGGAGTCACACTATTGCCTCCCTGCCTTGATATTGTGACAGATATTTTCCAAGCTTATGCAAGACCCTGGGAAGTGGCAAGCTGGTAGGTCCTTGGGTTGAAGAGATAAGACCTGTCAGGAGGTATAAAGCAAGGTGAGATTTCTGCAGCAAACCCTACAACCCTGGATAGAGCTCCCCCTAAAGACACCATGGAGTTCCTCCTGATTTTCATTTGCCTGGGAGCAACCGGTGACTTTTCTAGACCCATTTAATTCTTCTGATCCCGTTTCTGCTTTTCTTCAGGGCTCTGTGCTCTGTGTAACAAGCCCCTGGGCTTCACCTCTACTTAGTTTTCTGTATTCCTTGCTCCCTTTAACTCTACTCTCTACGATTCTCTTACTTCTTCCACATTTTCAGATCTCTCACTATGCTTCCCTTCAGTCTCTTCATTTCTGTTTGCTCCCTCTCTCCCTCACATTAGCACATGCAGACATGCCCATTAATGCCATAAAGGTTTATTTACTACACAGTACAATATTGTGCAGCAAGCCTTCCCTGGGAGCCCATCCACATGTGCTCCCTGATGGAAGAATCTACTTGGAATGGGAGCAGCTTGGTACAGGCTGCTCCTACCCTGCTCTGGCCCCTGCAGCAGCCAGAGAGAGCCCCAGGCTCAGTTGATAGCTCAGCCTGAGGGCTGGTAGAGAGCACAGAGCCCAGTCCCGATGTTCACAGGGCTAGGAAAATTTGTCCACCTGCAGCAGGAGGTGTCTCCTTGCCCAGTGTACATCGGGCAGGGTCCTGATGTGCATAGGCCAGGAGACAGATGCTGCTGCACAGCTCTTCCAGCCCTGTGCAGATGGGCACAAACCCTGTGCTGAGCAGGACTTGCTCACACAGCTAGGGGCTGGCCAGATACTGCCCTGATTCTGGGGCAGCTCTGAGCCAGCGCCAGGAGTCTTCCCGGAGTGGCTGGCTGAAAGCTGTCCCACTTCTGGGGCAGGTCTCAGAGAAATCCCCTCCTCTGCAGATGGCTGGCTGGGAGCTGCCCCACAAGCTGTGCAGGGAAGCAAAGAGCTCTCCATCCTGGCACTACTTGGCTCCGACCTCCTGTGTGGAGCTGGGAGCTGAGTAGCACCAGGACTGAAGGAGTTGAAAAGATGAATTCACGCATGCATTTTCCCAGGGGCAAATAGCAGTGGCATGTAGTACTGTTGCTACTTGTCCCCAGGGAAATACCTTGCACACATTCTCTGGCATACAGCAAGTTGCCCCAAGTAGGGTAGGAGAGCTTAGGGCCAGCATCTGGAGTGGCCTCAGCAGGCTTACATGGGGTTTGGAGGACTTCCTGGGGCTCCAGTGGCAGATCCAGGCAGGTAGAGGCTGGTCAGCAGCTGAAGCGTGGCCCTGGCTGGCCAGCCTCTGGTTTTGGGTGGTGCGTGCTGTGAGGAGGAATTGGGAGGAGGCTTGACCCCCAATGGACAGGCCAGGGATGAAAGGGTTCAGGAACGTTTTACCCTGTCTTCTGTTCTTTCCCGTCCCACGTGAGAGACTCTGAGCTGATATAGAAAAGAAATATTTTACTTACAATTTAAATAGACCATAGACAAGCTGTGTGAAATCACACCATGAGACACCTAAATGCCTCGCTCTGCAGTGAGGTACTTCAGCGCTGCGTACCTCACTCCGTGCTGGCAGTTCCCTCAAACTTTGCAGCCAACACCGCAGCCAAAAAGACCGTGGGAACTCGAGAGCTCTTTAACTGTATCTGCTTGCAGACTATCCGATGGGAGCACCCAGGTGGAAGAGGGAAAACCGTGGGCACAGGACCTCGGTGAGGGTGATCATTCCTCTCGATGCTGGGATTTTGCAGCATGCATGCTTCGCGCAGCTGATTGGGCTGCACCCGCTGTTTCCTCTTGCAGTGAGCACAGTTCTGCTGGCGTTTGGTCACTCTTTATTGCCCACATGCCCCCTTAACCAAATGCCAGGCTAGGATATGTCTGCAGACTAAGAGCCTCTTTATTTAACTTTTAGGTTTCAATGTTAACTAAATATATCAAACACAACATTTTTAACAATTTTAACACTGTCATAAAAGTCCTGTAAAAAGTCCAGCAATCTTGATGATATCAGGTCTGCTTGCTTTGATCGAGGTCCGTCGCGGGTGAGTTCGCTCATGACGGCAGGTGTCAGTGTTCTGCACCACCTCAAGCATTGGCAGCCTCGTACCATCTTGGGCTGGAAAACAAACTTAAGATTCATTAATAACCATGCTACGTCGACTTAGCCAGTTTTGATGAGCTAAGACAGTGTGTGCAGGTGAGACTGCTTCAAGAGAGATTATGTAGGTGTTAGGGTATTCGCTGGGCTCAAGTACAACACCAAAAACTGGATTTGGACATTTGCTATTCGCTGTGGGAATGGCCAGCCACACTGCCTCTTGCGCCAAGTAACACAGCTTCCAAGGTGGACATGGTACTGGATCGCATTTATCCCACAAGGTCTTGGTTGCATTCATTGCAATTAGCACGTCATTATTATGCTTTGTCCAGTTCTTGAACGATCCATTCCCTTTTAGTTTCAATTGTTCTTTGTATAACCCTATCTGTCACTCTACGACGCCATTGGACTGCGGATGATAGGGTAAGTGGTGATGCCACTGAATGTTGTATTCCATTGTGAATCCTTCTAAGCCCGTAGAGTTAAAGGGTGGTCCTCCATCAGAGTGTATGATGTGGGGGACTTGCCAGTGAGCAAAGGCGAGCTGTAGGCATCCTTGGATTGCAGAAGTGACAGTCTTCCTTGTTGGCAGGACGAGGATCTGTCGAGTCCCCAGATCTACGATTGCCAGTCCTTTGTTTGGGGGTTTGGCTCCCGGAAGTGGTCTGAGCAGGTCTACTTGCCATGCTTTTCCCGGGGCAAATTATACTGGGTTGTAAGTGTCCTTCTGATGTCTATGATGCGTTGGCTTTTCCCATGCGCAGGCACAGCAAGCCTGGATCACTTTTGTCCACTGTTCTATAGTCAGCCCCTTTTTTCCTTGTTCTTTCCATCGGGCCTGTGCTTTCTTTGCTCCTGGATGTCCCCAATGTTCGTGAAGCCATATCAGGAACAGGTTAGCATCAACAACATCTGCAACGTGTAGCTGAGGTATCTCTTTTTGAATCCCAGGTTCGTGCTGGGCTAGCAATTGGTCTATAACAGTGTGCACTGCGTCCGTGTCAGTCCAATGGGATCGAGTGTGTTTGATCAAAGGACGGATGGAGAACTTCAGCAAGACTGTCTTAACATCGTCCCAAAGGTCCACATGTTCCCTCACTCGTGCTGTCCCAGTGGCAATTCTGTATATGTACTCTGAATCTACAGCTATAACGGGCACAGGAAGTGTCCCGTCGTGGCATTGATGAGCATGCTCAAGAGCTAACTGAAATCTTCTCAGTTCTGACCCCTGGATCGATTCTTCTGGGCAAGCTGCTTGAAGCTTATCATCATGACAAAGGGTCACAGTAGTATCCATAACCTCCATCGCCACAGGGTGTGCCATCTGAGGCTATCCACGCCGGAGATGTGGTTCCATATAATTGTGGTACAACAGAGTTGTCCTCTTCGATGGTTGTAGTTATTTCTCTGTCTACAACTTGCCATGTTGACCAGTAATACTGATGACAGAGGACTAAAATACTCCAGGTTTTTAGCGTACCTTGATATTCTGGGTGTACTTTACCAGGGTTAAGTAATTCCAGTATGGTTCCACCAGGAGCAACGAGTACACCTGGATTCACCACAAGATGCTCTCCCAGCTGAGCTGCAAGCATAATCTTTCCCAGACAGCCATATCGGTGTTGGTAATTTTGAAGTGTGCGGTGACCAGTATATGCAAGGTTTCCTGTTTCACTATCGCTGGCTGTGAACCAAATATGTTCTGTGGTGTAACCTACATGAATTATCAAA
>JAGPOW010001409.1:104505-116525 GCA_030014935.1 Caiman crocodilus | reverse complement strand
AGTGGGCAACCTGTTGCACACATACATCCTGTCCCCCACTATGTCTTGCACCCAGGGCCCCAATCCTGCACACACCTGCACACGTGCTAAGCTTTCCCACCAGGTGCATCCACACAGGGCCAGGCACACAAGTTCCTTCCCCACTGCAGCTCACCTGGCCCTGGCACCATGATGGAGGGACCATCCTGCTCAGCGGGTCACTGGGAGGTTGATGTCTCTGCAGAGCCTCTGTAACTCAAAAAGCCTCAGCTCCAGTAACCAGGAGTTGTAAGGGAGGATGCAGTGCTAGCTCTGCGTGAGGACCTAATGTGGTTGTTTTCATGCTACAAACCAAAGCAGATTTCCAAACAGGCAGAACCTCAGCTACTGCCGACAGGCAGGGTATCCCCTCCTAGGGGCCAGCCTTGTTTGCCAGCCCAGCAGGTGCAAGGTCAAGCAGGGACAGCATGGGGAGCTGTGCAATCCCACTCACCCCACATGCAACTGGCTTGCTTTGTCACTGCCCTGCGCGGATGCACCTGGTGGGAAAGCTTAGCACGTGTGAAGGTGTGTGTCAGCACCGGGGAATCAGCTCACCGTGGAGCTAGAAACAAGCTGGTGCCTGGCTGCATCCAGGGTGAAGCCGGCATCTCAGAGCAGCAGAGTCCCCAGCACTAACACTAAGGCATGTCCTGCGCACACCAGTGCTCCAGACTGCCACAGGGGATGTGCAACTGCCAAGCTGCTCGGAAGGGCCAATGTGTGTCCAGAGCTTCCCCAGCTCCAGCAGTCTGCAGATTCATCCTTCATTTGGAGTAATCCTAGGCGACAGTCTTCCATGAGTTGATGTCCATGTTGACTTTTTTTTAAATGGCCTTGAGGATGTCCTTGAAGCACTTTCTTTGCCCTCCGCTTGAGCAGACATCTTGACTGAGATGGGAGAATAGAACTTGCTTCAGGAATCTGGATTTGAACATCCAGATGACATGGCCAGCCCAACAAAGCTGATGCTGGATGATCATTGGATGCTCATTTGCTTGCAAGAGGGCATTTATGTTGGTGTGTCTGCTTCCTACTGGATTCAATGCATCATCCCCCAGTAGCATTGACAATACTTCTCCAGAGACATAAGGTGTCTCCTATACGTTGTCCATGTCTCAGATCCATATGATAAAGCAGGGATCACTAATGCTCAATAAACCATGAGCTTCATTTTCAATTTGTAATCTTCAACCACCTGTTTCCTCAGGCATCTAAAGGCTGCACTTGCATCTTGGGTTTCTTCATAGACATCAATCTTCTGCAAGAGGTGGTTTCCAAGGTGTGGGAAATACTTAACATTCTCCAGAGCAGAAGTAGGATCAGCAAAGGAAAATCCAGGCTGAGATTAAACATATCAGTGATGAAAATGAGAAGCACAAGGAGGAGCAACCGGAGTAAGAGATGGTCTAACAAGCTGGTGCTGGAGTACCTGAAACAGAAAACATACAATCCAGGGGTAGAGGCAGGGGCAGGGGCAAGGACTTGCTGAGCCTGAGTGGTGACTGGATGATCTGCTCTGGTCTCAGCATCTCTGGACCAAGAGGAGAGCAGTAGACAAAACCCCAGGTGCAGGTAGGCACACACCTCTGCATGGAGCATGGGATCTGCTCCAGGCCTTTTGTTCTGGAGCATGGGCAGGATGTGGCGTATCACAGAGTCACAGAAGTTATTCTAGGCTTGGCAGCCTGCAGCTCCAGACAAATATGAGGAGCACAAGCTGCTGTGGAGATGACAGGGCTCCGTCAGATGTCTGCATGAGGGAAGATGTAGCAGTCCCTGGCAGAAAGGTCATAGCCAGGCCAGCCTGCAACTGGGGAGAACAGTCTTTGTCCGTGCACTGCTCGTGTCACTGGCTGTGGCATCTCTCCCCACGTGCAGCAGGACCAGACTGAGAAGGAGCAGAAGCAGCCAGAGGAAAGGGTGTCCCAGAAGCTGAGGCACACAAATAAGGTAAGGCACCAGATATGAGAGCACCAGCACAAGCTGGTGCAGGCTCAAATTCCCATCTCCAAGGAGGATAAGTGGCAGGACAACAAGTGCATTGCCAAGGTCAGGAGGCAGAGGATGGAGGAGCTCAAATAAGTGGGTGGGGGCCATGCAGGAGGCCCAAACCGTGGATGCTCTGAGGGGTGCTAATGCAGGGGCATTGCACACCAGTATCTGGCCCAGCTTGTGCTAGCTCTTTCTTAGTTGCTCCTTCACTAGATCCTGAGACAGGCTGAGGCCCTGAGACTTGTTGGGTGATGCTGGAGTGGGGCACTGGGCCCAGGCAGTGGGTTTGGGAGGGAAAAGCAGGGTTGTCCAGGCCTGTGGTGAGAGCTGGTAAGAAGGGTTGGAGCCATTCACTTCACCATGTGTTGCCTTGAGCTGCCCTTTCTGCCCCAGCTGCCCTGAACCTCCCTTCTGGCTCTATGCACTCCCCAGATCATCAGGGGCTGAATATTCCTGTGGGTGCAACACTGCAAGCAGAGTCCATCCACCTGGGGTCAGCCATCGCCTTCAGGCTATGCAAGTGTGCCAAGGCGTGGGGCACACGTATGTGCATCCAGCTTGGCAGAGTCAGGGGAGAAGTCCCCTGCTGCCTGTCTTGGCTAGGCAGAGCTGGCGGGACAGTGCCTGGGTCTAGGCAGACCAGGCGGTAGGACAGCATTAGAGGCACGAGGAATCTGTCCACCTATCTGCAAATCCTAGTGCCTAACTTGAAATCTATGGCCCATGCACTCCAGCCCATGCCTTGTTCAGTGACACAGCACTTAATTATACAATAAATTAGCATGTAATTAAATTAGGACATCTTAGGGCTTGGCCACTGAAAAAGCAGAGCTCTCCAAAGGGGAGACATGATACTGGTCATTCTTATGAGGATCCAGTGCTGCTCCTCTGTGAAACAAAAGGCAGGAGCTCCAGGGCTCGGCCCTGGGTCAGCCGAGTTGCAAGAGCCCTTTCTGCTTCCTTATGGCCTGCTGGGGAGTTGATCACCGGGGGGAGACTGCGCTCCAGGGCAGCTTCTGCTGAACATTTGCTGTCTGTGTTCATCTTCCCCAGGTAGAGGCAAACAACAGCACAGGAAACCTTAGTTGGAGTTCTCCTTGCTCTCTGCCGGACAGAAGTGAGCGTGCCAAACCTGCTCTGCAGGAGTTAGCAGGGTCTGCTCTGAGGCTAGTCTAGAAAGCATTTCAAACAAGAGCAGACCTTTCAAACAGCAGGGAGTGCTGTTGGCCCACTGTGAGGAGCTTTGCCAGAGTAGGCCTATTTGATGCCTTTAGATAGGTGGGCACGTGCCCACTAAGTTACTTAGGGCCGTCACTCAGTGGGGCAGCAAGGGAAAGCAAGAGCATCAACTGATTACAGGGGACAAAAAAAGACAAAAGGATGTACAGAAGGGTCAGAGGTTGAAAAAAAGCACACCCTTGGGGGACACCAAGCAGAGCACCATAGACAGGACCCAGAGAAGTCCAGGCACTTCAGAGGAGATGTGAAGGGGTGGATGTCAAGAGCTGTAAGGTATTGATGGCAGTACTGTGCAGAGTTGGGTATTTTCCCTTTGCAGTCCAAGAAATGTTTATTTCTGGAGCACCTGGAGCTCTTTTACTTTGATAATGTAACCAGATTTTTCCAGCTGATGCAAGTCCCTGGGAAGCAGCAAGCTGGTGGCACCACGGTCTTGGGAGATAAGACTCTAGGAGAGTTATAAAGCAGAGTGAGGCTCCTGCAGCCCAAACTTGCACAGCAATACACTTTGCAGAGACACCATGCAGTTCTTCCTGATTCTTGCCTGCTTGGGAGCAGCTGGTAAGTTTATCTGTTATTTTACCCTTCTTATCTTCTGCTTGTCCTCTGGACCCATAGAAACAAGACTAGCTTCTCCCTGGCTTTCAGCTTCTCTGTAGGTTTTCAATGCACAGGTTTTCTCACACTGTGTTGTCATTTCTTCTGCTCTTTTCAAATTGTGTGCTCTTTGCTGCCTCTCTTATAATCTTCCTCTCCATGTGTTTTCTCCCTCTCTCTTTCCAAGCAGTTTCCACATGATGAAATGGAAACTCCCCCATAGGCAGTGGCAACAGAATATAACCTTTATGGCAAGAATGAAACTCCAGGTCCCTTGTCATTTCTTGCCCTGTCCAACTGCCTCTGGTTGCTGCCAACCTCCTGTCTCATCCTATGCCAGAACTGGCAGCACCCTAACAATAGGTGGTGTGATGCTGATGCACACTTATTTCTTGCAAAGCATGTTGGGGTCTTTCAGGACATAAGACACAGTAGAAATGTCTGTCATTTTCTCCTTGGCTAATAAAGGACCAGAGCTGATGACTTCTGATCCTGATTTCTTTCTAAGCCAGAAGGTGTGAACCTTGGAAAGTGGCAGCAAAGGCAGTTCAGGTTACTACTAAGTGACCTATAGTTTACTAGATGCTGCAGCTTTTCAAGTCATTGGCTGTGTCTACACAAGATGCTGACTGCACAGCAGCCCAACACTACTTTGCAGTAGTGCCACATGGAAACAACCATGATGCAATGCTACCATGCAGTAGCATTAGGTTACTGCACAGTATCATCACAAAAAATCCATTGGTTACTGCACCATCATTTAGTACCTGTTTATACTAGTACTAAATGGCTGCACAGTAATGCCTGTGCTGTCAGCATCTCATGTAGATGTGGCTATTAGGTGGAGTTATCATTTTAAACCCAATTTCCCTGTTTCCCTCAGTTGCTTTCCCTGTTGACGATGATGACAAGATCGTGGGGGGCTACACCTGCCCAGAGAATGCTGTCCGCTACCAGGTGTCCCTAAACTCTGGGTACCACTTCTGTGGGGGCTCCCTCATCAACAACCTATGGGTAGTGTCGGCTGCTCACTGCTACAAATCGTGAGTGACAGTATTAGATAATATACCGTTTGCATGTGCCTTCTGGCATTTTCTATCTCTATTCTTCTTGAAGGGTCAAGTGGCACTGTCAATGTGTGATGTCAAAAAATATGAAGCAAGGCCAGTCACATGGATAAATAATAGGGCTGTGCGAAATTCTGCCATCAGTTTCGTTTCAACACTGTTTCGACTTGTTTTGAGTTCGAAACAGCAAAATCCAAATGAAACAGAGAGCTTCGAAACTCAAAACCTTTTGAAAATTTAAAAACATTTCAACTTGCCGCATTTTGTTTTGAGGCTGTTTCAAAGCTCTCCATTTCATTTGGATTTTGCTGGGCTTGTCTTCAGGGAAGCAGAAACTAAATTAAGGAGAGGAAGGGGGAAGAGGGGGGAAGGCGCGCTCTCATTCTTGACTGTGTAGCTGGGCAGTGACTGTGATCCTTCCCTGAGGTCCCTTCAAATCCCAGTGCTCTGGGGGAGGGATGGAAAATTGCATAAAAGGCAGCATTGTTTGAACTGCCCTGCTTTCTGCCTCGCTGTCAGTTGAGTGAGGGCACACCTTAGCACACACACAGTGTTACCCACCCATGTCACAAGTGTTGCCTGTCAGCAGCTAGAGGTACAGGGCCCCAGAACTCAGAGGCCCCTGCACCTGTCTCCTTCACAGCTGGTAGGCTTTGCGGCCATAGCAGGGACTAGCAGGTCTGCAGTTTTCACCCCCCTGTGCCTCAAGACAGTCACAGTCCCACAAGCACCCATGTCATGAGTTTTGCCTGTCAGCAGCCAGAGGTGCAGAGCGCCAGAACCCAGAAGCCCTGCACCCATTTCCTCAACAGCTGACAGGCTTTGTGGCTTCAGCAGGGGCTACTATCCCTGCAGCTTTCACCCTGCTGCACCTTAATACACACAGTGTCACCCATGTCACGAGTTCTGCTTGTCCGCAGCTTGAGGTGCAGTTTCCCCCAAACCCCTGCACCTATCTCTTGAAACTTGGCAGAATTTCTTGCCTCAGCAAGGGCTAGCAAGCCTGCAGTATTGACTCTGCTGTGGCTTAATACATACACGTGACATGAGTTTTGCTTTCAAGATTTCAGGTGCACTTTCCTCAAAACCCCTGCACCTATCTCCCTGACACTTGGCAGGCTTCGTGTCCTCAGAAGGGGCTACTATTCCTGCAAATGTCACCCAAATCAGGCCAGAAATGACAATGTTTTAGGTGGTTTTGAGCTTTCCCATTATAGCCTATGGGCGAAACATTGAAACAGCATTGAAATAGCTAAACTGTTTCAACGAAACGACACAGAAGAGCAGTTCCAAATCAAAACAAAATTTGAAACAAAATGCTGTTCCACTGAAATGTCAAAACACTGGTTGAAATGGAACAGTGCCGTTTCACACAGCCCTACTCTCCATCTCCGTCTGCTTCTGTGAATCCCTGTTGCTAGAACCAGGAGACCAGAAGTGGAAGGGCAATTGCGGGTAGAGGTCTGGAAAACCAAAATCTTGGTTCCAGCTGTGCAAGGTGGATAGGGAGATATATTGAGGTCTCCTAACTGAGCAGTACAGTGGGGGACATTGGGTCTCCAGGCTGTAGCAGCAGGGCACTCTGGGGAGCAGAGGTGAAGCAACAAGAGAGAAGTCACTGACAGTCTGCCTTGCCCTCCCTCCCCTTCCCACTGGGGAACGTGGGGAGAGTAAAGTACCATGGGATGCTGAAAGACCCAGGAGTCTGCCATTAAGTGTACAAACCTGCCTTTCATAAGTGTACAAACGTGAGAAGAAGCAAATCACTTCTAAATAATACCTTGTTCCAACGGCTACTATTTTGGAGTGCTGTAGCCATTTTTGGAGTGCTTCAGAGGGTATGGTTTGTAGGGCTTGCCCTTTGAAGCACTTCAGAGGCCTTTGAAATGCTTCAAATCTGACATCTTCCAGCACCCCGAATGACTCCCCAACCCACTGTGCTGAAATGCATGTCACCACTTAGTGGACACAACCTATCATTTAGCTTCTGATTAACCGGTCTGGTGTTGTACTGTTGATTTTGTAGCCGTATGGAGATAAGGCTTGGTGAGTTCAACATTGAGCAGCTGGAAGGGACTGAAGAGTTCATTGGAGTTGAAAAAGCCATCCGCCATCCTAAATACAACTCCTGGCTCCTGGACAATGACATCATGCTGATCAAGCTGAAAACCCCAGCCACCCTGACGGAAAGTGTTAATACCATTCCTCTGCCCACTGCCTGTGTGGTTGCTGGGACTGAATGCCTGATTTCTGGGTGGGGAAACACCCTCAGTGATGGCTGTGAGTATGACATAGTAACAGCCTCCTACCTGACTTTTCCAGCTGTAGGACCCATGTACATTGTCATTCTGCCCTGCAGCATCCCTGCACCCATTCCTAAGCTCCCCCCAGAGCTCAGGCAGTCTCCCTCACTCTTGCCCTGCAATAGTCCATATCCCTCCCATTGAAATTGTTGGGATTCTCAACACATCTCCTATTACTTGCATTGAAATCTCTAATCCAAATATCTCCCAGTCTTTGCCCCAGATGGACTTCCTGGTTTCCAAGCTCTACCCTGACCTTCTCCAATCTCTTGGTAGATAATTTACCTGAGCTCCTTCAGTGCGTGAATGCTCCAGTCCTGACTCATGCTGAGTGTGAGGCAGCTTATCCAGGAGATATCACTGAGAACATGATATGCGTGGGATTTTTGGAGGGCGGCAAGGACTCCTGCCAGGTGAGAATTCTTGCATTGTCTCCTGCTTTAGAGATGTGGACCAGTTGCTATTGGGTCTCCCTTCCCACTGCTTGCACCAAAACCCTGACCACTGCAAAGAGAACTATAAAAAAAATACTATTTTACCAGTTGGGAGAATGAGAACCAGACAGCTCAGGGGACCCAGGAGTGAGCAACAGAGAATGTCACCATTGCGTGACCAGTTGCAGCCTGGTCTCCGACTGGCAGGGATGGTCCTAGTGAGGCTGACACAGTGACTTGGTTTCTTCCATCTACCAGAGTTTGTGGATGCTGCTTCTCTCTCCCCAGTGCTCTTGGGACATTCCTGGAGTTGGGTGGGAGCCTTCCTGGATTAAAGTCAAAGTATCAGGTGCCCAAGTCATTGTGTGCTTATACCCTCTTAAACCCTTTCACTTACAGGGTGATTCTGGTGGCCCAGTTGTGTGCAATGGGGAGCTCCAAGGGGTCGTGTCCTGGGGCATCGGCTGTGCTCTGCCAGGTTATCCAGGCGTCTACACCAAGGTCTGCAACTACCTTGCATGGATTGAGGAGACCATGGCTCGTAACTGAAGCATCCATTTTCCTCGGGTTTCGCTGAGTCATTTCCTCCCTCCACATTTATTCATCTCTGAGAAGAAACTAACATAAAATCATCTTTGAGTCATGTTTGCCATTTCTTTCATTGGCTGAGCCCCTGCCTGCCCATGGGCCTCCCAGTTTCTCTCTATTGCCCACCTCCTGCCTCATCCAAGTCAGGGACTGTCTTGTGTTCCCAACTCTCCCCCATGCCAGGGCACCTGAGTTCCCTCACCACAGTTTGCTCTGGCACCTGCCACCCTCTTATATTAAAGTGTGCCTCAGATTTCCCTTCAGCCCATCGTGAACTCCTTCCCCATCCAATGTGGGCCTATGATCTTAGACAGTCTCTCCTCTTGCTGCAGCCTGGTGTGTCAGGGGCCAGTATTCTCTGCAAAGGAAAATATACTCACCTTTGCAGGCCTCATCAGAGGTTCCTGGGGGACCACATATGTCTCCCTCCTCTGGACTCCTTGCATGGAGCAGATGAAGATGGTTCCCCCCAGTTCCCTGCTGCTTCCTACTGTCCCCACCTCCCACCCAGCTCCCCCCATAAATGCTGTCTTATTCTCTTGCCCAGACCTAGGACACAGGCTCCCCTGCACCATGTTTCTCACAGAGGGTCCTGTCAGGGCTTCCAAGAAACATCCTTGTCATCTCTTCAATGGTTGGAGGACATTGGGTCTCCCAGTTGATTCTTCAGTAGCTGGGACAGCCTGCAGTGCCCTCACACCATGACATACTACTCCTCTGCCCCATGGGTCCAGCTCTAGTTCCCTCTCTTGACCTGAAGAAGTCATCTTAATTTTTGTGTTGCCATCCACATCAAAGCACTACTCTAAAAGAGTTCAATCGCAGGATCATATGCTATATCCTAACACTTGTGTTAAATGTCCTCCATTCAGGGCATGGGCAGGCATTAATAGCAAAGATGAGCCAAAAAGGATGGCCTTGTGTCTTCCTGGCTCTTGTGACCCCACATACTTCTGCACGGGAGCATTTTGTGGCTCAAACCTGATGCCAGGAACTGGCAGCATAGAGCACCCCTGATTGTTTAAAGCATCATCTATCATTCCTAAACACCACTGTCCTCCTTAGTGAGGGGGACCTTGGCTAGCTCCACCAAAGGTGCTGAGAATGCAGCAGACCTCAGTACATATTTTCTGTGGTGCACAGGGAGTACCAGGAAGGAGTAGGCCAGCCACATTGTCCACAGGGATGAGTAGTCTACCCCGGTTAGTGGTACTGGTACCCTGTCACCAACTTCCCTCTGACAACTGTGGAGCAGTTCACTGCCAGGATAGAGGTTTCCAAGGAGTGCAGCATGGTTTTCATTCTCTTCCATTCTGAGTCCCAGCAGACACTAGTCCAGCTCCTCTGAAGCTTTCTGTCTGGCATTTCCATGTCCAATCCTATGCAATACCCTGGAGACCTAGGGAGGATGGCAGCAGGACTATTTATTTCAGCTTATTAATCTGCAGACTCTTGGATCTCAGCCCTCTCAAGATCTCTGGCTGAGGTATTCAATGTCCTGGTCAGTGCAGGAGGACAGGGCACCAGCAGCTGACCCATACCTCAGCATGCTCCTATCATACCTCAGGTATTCTTAAAAAGATCTTCCCAGAGCCACCCATCCTAGCCTTCAAACAAGCGCCAAACCTCGCTAACCTCATCACCAGAAGCAAACTTCCTCAAGCCCAGAACACACCAAAAGGATCCAGACCGTGCCA
This sequence comes from Caiman crocodilus, assembly GCA_030014935.1. Classification (NCBI taxonomy): domain Eukaryota; kingdom Metazoa; phylum Chordata; order Crocodylia; family Alligatoridae; genus Caiman; species Caiman crocodilus. The sequence goes on along the minus strand of JAGPOW010001409.1, from coordinate 106,587 downwards.
GGACAAATGCAAAACCTGCTAACACATTTCCACCACCTCCGCTGTTACCACACCCCACAACAGAGCCATCAGCATCCCTGGATCTTACAGCTGCGCCTCCAGAAATGTAATATACCTCATCCAATACACCAAACGCCCTGATGGAAAATATATAGGAGAGACCAAACAACAACTGCGCACCAGAAAGAACGCACAGCAGAAATCTATCAAAGAAGAAATACCCAATTACGGGTGGAGGCACATTTCTCACAAGAAAACCACTCTCTCTCCAATCTCTCAGTCCTGATCCTCAAGGGAGACTTACACAACACGTCCCAGAGATGAGCCCATGAACTCCACTACATCAACCTCCTGGATAGTAAAAATCATGGACTAAATATAGACATTGGATTTTTGACACATTATAATTTGCCTGACACCTGACTGTCCAGCCCAGCCCCTGGCTTCTTTACTTTTCATTCTATCCAGGAAGAGCACACACCAACTGCTGAAACTTCCTTAGCCTGACGAAGGGTTTTTGAACCCAAAGTTTGGGTTGGTCTAATAAAAGATATCAGATTCACCCAAGAAACCTTGTCTGCCTATGTCCTTAGACCAACAAGGTTACACCCTACACCCCTCCTATCATACCTCAACACTGAGTTTAATTTTAGTTGTCATCAATGCATCTACACCTACTGCTAAGTGGGTGAAAGCCTCCAGCTGTTAAATGAATGTCAGGTTCAGACCCTATTACTACTTTCAGCAGCAGCTGGAGTTTAATTGCAGCCCTGCTGGGATGTGGCTCATAGAAAATGCAGTGAAGGTCTAAATATGATTCTGTGTGCTCGTCTGTAATGGGGTGACCAGGTCACGGGCAGTGGTAGCTAGGACAGGGGCTTACCAGAGTGATCAAGCCTGGTAATGTGTTTGAGTCCAGGCTATTCAGCCAAAGGATGAAATGAGGTTGTGATCAGGACAAACACCTGATACAGGCCACAAGGTCCAAAACATGAACAGGAGCAGTCAGGAATAAATGTGAAGTCACAGGCCAGAGGTTCAGAGAACAGGATCAGGTTTAGGAGTTCCAAGCAGACTAGAAGCAGAGCAAGGAGGTCTGTTATCCAGGGAAGGATGACGCAGCTGGATTGCCTGATTACCTCCAACTGGAGGTAGATCCATGTTCAGTCCTATGCATGGACATTAGTGTCCATGTGGGCACTAACAATGGAGGTGGGAGTAGTCCTGACTGCATCATGAACGACTTCCATGAGCTGGGGGTCAGGCTCAGAAAGTCTGGGGCACAGGTGGTATTTTCCTCCACCTTTTCAGTTGGCAGCAGCCGGCGGCACTAAGATGTCTGCATCAGGGTAGTCAACTGGCAGCTCCAGAGATGGTGTCTTCAGGAAAGCTGCAGATTCTACAACCATGACCAGCACTTCCAGGGAGAAGGCTTCCTAGGATGGGACGATCTTCATCTCCCTCCTAGAGGTAAGCAGCTGTTCTCCCACAGGTTAGCTGAGCTCCTCCAAAGAGATTTAAACTAGGTTTGACGGAGGACAGGGAACCGGTGGTTGATGAGAACCCAGGGTTGGAAAGCCACAAACAAGGCACCAGACCTAACCAGGTAAGCACTAAGGGGAATACACATCATCAAGGCAAAATTGGCACCAAGAGCACTATTTGGGGGGCTAAAATCATAGAATCATAGAAGTAGGGTCGGAAGGGACCTTGTAGATCTTCAAGTCTGACCCCCTGCCTGGGCAGGAGGAAAACTGGGCTCAAGTGACCCCAGACAGGTAGGCATCCAGCTTCTTCTTAAAGACCGCCAGGGTAGGAGCCAGCACCACTTCTCTTGGAAGCTGGTTCCAGATCCTAGCTGCCCTAACTGTGAAGTAGTTCTTACAGATGTCTAATCTAAACCTACTCTTCAACAACTTGTGGCCATTATTCCTTGTTTTCCCGGAGGGTGCTAGGGGAAACAAGGTCTCCCCCAAACCCTTTTGGTCCCCCCTAGTGAGTTTATAGACAGTCACAAGGTCCCCCCTCAGCCTTCTCTTGTGAAGGCTGAACAGGTTCAGGTCCCATAGCCTCTCATTGTAG
>JAGPOW010001409.1:80725-91722 GCA_030014935.1 Caiman crocodilus | reverse complement strand
CCAGCACTTGTTTCCTGCCATTGGCAGGGGGTCAGACTAGATGGCCTGCTCTAGGCCCCTTCTGACCCTAGTTACTATGAAACTATGAAACTATAACCATGTTTCTCTTTACTAAATCACTTCAGTTGCACCTAGAAAAAGCAGTCCACGTAATCAACTTCCTAGTTCCTTTCCTTAATCCTAAAGTACTGGTAAACCCCATCAGCTCATCATGATCTTCCTTACCACCCCCCACTTCCTTGTTTGGCAGGACAAGCAGGACACTGATACCCCATAACCTGGCTTTTAGTTCTGTTGTCCACTATTCTGGAGAGAAGTGAATATGGTAGATTGATGGGATATAAAAATCTCAGTCTTTAGTGATGTCTACTAGCTCTGTACCACCCCGTGCCAGTTGTTGACCACACTAGAGGATCCAAGGGAAAAAATAAAGAATAAAAGGCTCAGAGAGCAGCCTAGCCTAACCCATCAGTGCCCCAAGACTGGTTCTGCCCACACCCATGTACTAGGGGCTGAATACTGCAAAGTCACACAGGTTCTGTAGTTATTTCCTAAACCGTAGGGATGCCCAATATGGACCTCAGCAACTGTCAAAAAGGGAGGTTCAGTCCTGGAAAGCACTACTTGATCAAGACCAAATGGTGACCATCTTACTCTTCCCCATCTCACACCCTACAGAACAGTTGTCTGCTAGTAGACAACCTATGCTTGCATTTGACTGACCAGGATGGAGTACCGTTCTCCATATTTTCCTGATTGTCTTGGATAAAGTGGAAGGCAAAATTTGTGGCCCACATTCAAGAATGTAAGAGGCTTGCAGGCCCTAATGTTTTCCATTTCTTCTTTTTTTTTCCTAAAGAAAAGAATAAAGAATGAAGATCATAAGGTGCTTCCAGTAAAGGCACAATGGGAAGTGATATAGTAGAAGGGATTGATGACCCTTGATAAAAATCTACTGTCAGCTGCTAAGAAAGGCCCCTTCTCCATTGACAAGACAGCTCCAATCACTTTCAAATCCTCTACTGGCTGTTTAAACTGTGTATAATTCCCTATTGGTCATGAAAGCAACCCTCCACTGCTATTCAAATAATGCTGTTGCCAGGGCTAAAATTGAAAGAATAACTTGCTCCTGAAGCAGCTCAATGTGACAGCTCTAAGTGATCCTCAAGATACTAAGCAGGGCCTGGCACTAGGGTCCTGCAACACTGTCAGGACTTACCACTTTCTACCTTCATTTCATCCTGCAAATACAAACAGACTGACAAGGCTGTACTACTGCAGAAAAAGACCTGGGGGTTACAGTATGACCCAACAGTGTACGAAAGGGCCAACAGCATAATGGGCTTTATTAATAGGAGCACCACTTGCAGATCAAGGCGAGTGATGCTTCTATTCCATTCAGCACTGATGAGGCCTCATCTGTAGTACTGTGCACAGTTGTAGGCACAGATTTCAAGAAAGAAGCAGAGACATTATAAAGTCAAGCAAAGAGCAACAGAAATTATAAGGGGCCTGGGAAGTATGACCTACCGGGGAAGGCAGAAAGAACTAGGGTTATTTAGTCTGGAGAAGAGAAATCTGACGGGGCAGGGGGCATTGATAACTGAAAAGTGATTATAAAGCAGATAGAGATAGACTTTTCTCTGTGGCAGCAGGGCATAGAACAAAGAGCAAGGGCAAGCAAGGGCCTCAGATTGTAGGAGAGAAAATTTAGGTTTGTGATTAAGAAGAACTTTCTTGTTAGGAGGCCAGTTAAGCTTTGAAACAGGCTACCCAGATAGGTTCTGGAATCTCCATCCTTGGACATTTTTCAGAGCAGGTTAGACAGGCATATCTGGGATGGTTTGGATAGAGATTGTCCTGCCTCAGGCAGGATGTTGGACTAGACTTCCTGAGGGTCTTTCCAGCCTTTCTTTTCTGTGTGTCTCTGATTCTATAGCACAAGAGGCTCTCCCACCTGCTGTCCAGCTAGTTCCTTTACCTGGCAGGCAGGGAAGACTGCAGAGGCCAGAAATTTGGCAGCAGGAGGAGTGACAGCTGTCGGAGAGGAGCAGCATTGCTGAACTCCAATCCTGTTTTCCTCCTGAGCTAATAAAACATTGGTCACAGCTATTTGGCTTGGAAGGCAATAGAACATAAAACAGGAGCAATTCCAGGGAGTCCTCAGAAATGTGTAAGCAGCTCCTAAACTACAATCATGTTGGGTTACTGCTAAATCCTTGGTGGTTCACTGGATGCTGCTGCGTTTCAGTTCACTGTGCTCAGAGTTACAGTTATGATACCCAGTTTCCCCATTTCCTTCAGTTGCTTTCCCTGTTGACGACGATGATGACAAGATCGTTGGAGGCTACGCCTGTCCTAAGGGCTCTGTGCCCTACCAGGTCTCTCTGAACGCTGGATACCACTTCTGCGGGGGCGCTCTCATCAACAGACAATGGGTTGTGTCAGCTGCTCACTGCTACAAATCGTGAGTGACAATGATCATGTTCTGCTCAGTCTGACAGCCAGGAACACTCCAGATGAGATCCCTTTGGGTCTCTCAAATGAATCAGATTTGGACCTAGCCAAGACCCCAAGAAGGACATATCCATAGTGGGAAATCTAAATCATACAGCATGTGATGTGGATGATGCAGAAGCAGGGACTGCCCCTTCTCTTCCTGTACCTCTTAGGTCCTCAGCACTGTATTAGTAGGGCTTCTTGGCATTCCCAGCCACTGCACTTCCCAGGATGCCAGAGGCAACTAAAAACCCAGCTTTTAGTATCAGTTAAGGCCAGAGAAAAAGCTGAGGGTAGGAGAGAGGGTGCAGCAGCATGAACAGCATTTACCCCATGAGTTTTAGAGCTGTGCTAAAACAGCAGGGGTTAACATCATTGCTACAGGGCTTAAAAGAAGCCCTGCAGGCCAGATAACCCATCTCCATGCACATGGGACATAACATCGACACCCCTTCTGTAAAGCACCCACCAATTCCCACTGTCAGAAAAAGCACACTGGGTTGGACAGACCTTGGCCTGACCCTATATGACAATCCTTCAATCTTTGTGGCACGCTGCTTCTGTCCTTCCTAGGTGTGACTGGAGGACTGTGGACAGGGTGAACTGGTCCTTTCATTTTACAAACAAGCATGCATCTGAAGTCTAGTGTCCTACTGAGCTCTGGGGTAGAGGAGACATGGATGTAGAAGGTCAGGGGATTTCCTAATTCTGCAGGACATGTCACAGAAAGATCCTTCCCAGTGCAACATCTCCTGGCTTGCTTTCCAGCCCTTGAATTCTTCTGTACAGAAACTGGAACTGAAAGCCCCAGCTGCAGATCTACTGGATTATATAACACCTCAGTCTACTAGCACTGCAGTCCAGATGTGGAAATGTCCACATGGCTATTGAGTCTGTACAGTAGGCTACACATAGGTTGGGCAGCTATGCAGCTAGATACACACATACCAGAGAAAAGGAAGAGGAGGAGCTCCCATCATATAGCTCCAATGGTGCTGAGTGGTTAGGGCACCTGGCCAAGAAAGGGACATCTCACTTCTAAGCCCTCTTAACTTGAGAGGCTTGAACTTGAATCTCTCCAGCTTCCCAATACAGTGTTTTAGGCACCAGGCTACAGGACACAATATTAGACCCTTCTTCAGCCTTTCTTTTGAATCTGGGCTCTTTGGCAGCCAAGAGAGGGAGATATGGAGAACTGGGAGGAAGCAAGCAGATTCAAGGGTTTGTGGCTCAGTGAAGCAGATGTTGCCCTGAAGGGGAGCAGTCCCTTAATTCTAACTGGAGTAGAGGTGGGCAAAATGTGGCCCGGGGACCAGATGCAGCCCACCAGGCCATTCTGTCCAGCCCGCGAGGCCCCTAAAAAATTTAGAAAATTAATATTTATCTGCCCCTGGTTGCTTGTCATGCAGCCCTTGATGGCTTGCTGAAACTCAATAAGTCGCCCTCCACCTGAAATAATTGCCCGGCCCTGATAGAGCTTTGCTCCAAAGAGACAGAACCTCCTGTGTGCCGTACTAGCTTTAGCCAATGCAATGCAACCTGCAGCGGCTCAGGTCCAACTGACTCTCCTGTTCCTCAGATACAACAATGTTTTATCCCAAGAATCAAGTAGTATGGGGGGCCTTCCATCCTCCTCTTGTGTCTAATGCCTGGTAGTTATGGATATTTGATAGACAGAATGCTGTGACTTATACAAGCCCAGTATATACACATATAGATCCACATATGGTATTTACTTGAATCTAAGATGAGGTGTTGTCTCCCCCACAGTCAGAATGGAGTGGGGAAAATCCTTTGTCTTGGATTTGAGTACTAGGCCTGGGAAAGTATCAGCTCAGCTTTGGCTTTGTCCCCAGGCTCAGGGCTGAAGCTAGAACTGAGCCACAGACTTTCTCCAGATAGAATGGCTCATTTGGTGGGAGAGGGGGCATGCAGCCTTCAGGGAAAGTGGGGGTTAGTGCAAGGAAAGGAACCTGCAGCCTGCCCCCTGCAGGGGAATCATCTTCAATTCAAAGTTAACTTTGATTTGGGTAAATATGGTACCTGCCCGGCCAGAGCAAGGCCTATTAAGCATGCTTCATAGGTGGGTGGATGCTTGTGCATCCTCAGTGCAGGGTTAATAGAATTGCAAAATATGCATATATGTCAATAATACCACCTGCGTGGCTGGGTGCTGTTCAGCACAGAGTCCAATAGACTTCCACCCCGACATCTCCACTCTTCCTCATACAGACACTGAGGCACTTGGAGGTGGCCACTTCTGTCGTTGTTTCTGTGCTTAACTGCTGCTGTATTGCACCATTAAATTTTGCAGCCGCATCGAGGTGAGGCTGGGAGAATACAACATCGACCGGCAGGATGGGACTGAACAATTCATCAATTCTGCAAAAGTTATTCGACACCAGAACTACAACTCACAGACCATAAATAATGACATCATGCTGATCAAACTGGCAACTCCAGTGACCTTGAACTCTTATGTCTCAACCATCCCACTTCCCACAGCCTGTCCAGCTGTTGGGACGACGTGTTTAATTTCCGGGTGGGGCAACACCTTCAGCAGCGGCTGTGAGTACCACACACACAACGCACAGTCCCTTCCCACTAGTCCCAGCATGGGACTTCCATACATATTAATCCCACCTGGCAGCACCCCTATATGCCAGGAATGACCTGACCATATAACCCCGTCAAGCCCTCTCAGTCGTGACCTTCAATAACCTGTTCTACCCTACGGCAATCATTGGTATCCTCACACTTCTACTGAATGCCTCTCTCTTCCCTTTACATTGTTGTAATTCTCTAAGCCAGAGATCTTTCTGTTTTATGCGAAGTGGACTTTTGAGTTGCTAAGATGACCATGAATCTTTTGCCCTTGCTCTTGGCAGCTAATTACCCTGAGATACTCCAGTGTCTGAACGCTCCAGTCCTGTCTAACACCCAATGCAAAAACGCTTACCCAGGACAAATCACCAGCAGCATGATGTGCCTAGGATTCTTGGAAGGTGGCAAAGACTCCTGCCAGGTGAGCACCCTTTATGTGTTTCGCTCTGTCCTGAAGGGCACAAGCTGCTCCAGTCCCTCGTGTTCCACTGATTGTGCCAGGACTCTGAGAGTCAAGGTGCAAACTGCAAGCTACATCACCTGTGGGAGACCAGCTCCAATACACGTTCTGACTTGCGTGGGATGCATTACAGAAAGACGGTAGAGACTGAGGTATAAGGAGCTCTGAGTGGTGTCCAGCCTTCAATCTTGGATCAGCAGGAATTGGATGTGCAGCACTTTTCACCTAAACCTGAAGCTCTACCTAGTGCTGTAGGGGAAGGCAGTCAATAGAAGGAACAGTCACAATGCTGAGATGTCCCTTACCTCACCCTCCTCCTAACCCATCAGCTACATAGGAGCCTGGGGACTTGGCTTCTTATCCAGTGCTCTCTGACTTCATCTGGAGCTGGGTGGGAACCCTCTTATGTTAGGCTCATGGCATCAGATGCCTACATGAGAGTGTGCAAGTAACCCCCAAACCCTCTCCCTTACAGGGTGATTCTGGTGGCCCAGTCGTGTGCAACGGGAAGCTCCAGGGGATCGTTTCCTGGGGAAAAGGCTGTGCCCTGAAGGGTTACCCTGGTGTCTACACCAAGGTCTGCAATTTTGCTACCTGGATCAAGAACACCATTGCCAGTAACTGAAGCATCCATCTCCTCATTTCTTTGGGGCATTTCCATCCATCCCCATTTATTCATCTTCAAAAAACCTCCCAAAAAACAGCAGTGCAAATAAAAATGCCCTTGAGTTGCACAGGTCATTTCTCTTGATCACAATCCTTATACATACCAGGGGCTCCCTGCATCCCTTCTACTCTCCAAAACCTCCTTCAGCGACTCCTTCCTATTCCCATCTAGGGCAGGGGTTCTCTGCAGCACTCCCACCCACTTACTCAGGCCAAGGACTCTAGGTGCCATGTCTGTGTTACTGAATACTCCATTTAAGTGCATAGCCTAGGGATGGGGGAAACCGTAAGCACTTCCCCAGGGCACATACCAATCCAGACCTCAAAGGAAACGATGATAATCACTGGCAGGAACAGCCAGCACCAAGCTGCTTGCACCTCACCAAGGATCATTACTTTGTTTCACAGAGCCCCACCACATGCAGCATCTCCACTGGTAGCACAGCTGGTGGCACAGAATGACCTGAAGTTTTTGGAAACAGGTGCTCCCGCCGCAAAGCAGTAGGGTGACCTCAGAGGCCAGTTCACTTGTGGGACCAGTAAGGAGGTTTCAGGCCTCCTTACCAGGTCAGAGTTCCCCAGGCCGTGGCTCATATTGCCTGAAGGGGAAGAGGTTCAGCCCCTTTCCTGCTGAAGGACAAGGCTCTCAGATGAGACAGGGGCATGGAGCACCAGTTGGACAAGGCCCTCAGGCTACGGTGCGCAGAGGAGCCAGGGAGAGGTGTTCAGACAGTCCCAGGGTTGGGGATCATGAAGATCCATATTACTAAAGCACATGGGGAGGCTGCATAGGAGAGGGCCCCTTGGATGCAGGAAAGAGGAATCAGAAATCCTTGGATGGACCAGCCCCTTTCCTCAGTCACAGCATGAGCACGGGAAGGGAGGACATGAGATCTTCTCCGACCCTGACTTCTGTAGGCAGAAACTGCCTCTCTACTTTCGCTGTAGAAACAGTCTTAAAAGTCTTCCCTTTAAGGTCTTGGTACCTAATTTATGTGCTGGTTAAGTGGGGATGCTTCCATAGCCCCCGCTTTGCTCCCCTTCCCCCCCCTCAGCAAGCAGGTAAAGAGCGCACACTTCCAGAGACTGCTCATTTATGACCAGACTGCAAGTCAGCACCTACACACCTCTGCCTTTGAACGCTCTCCCTCCCTAGTCAAAAACTGGGCTGGAGTCTGTAAACCCACTCATGAAACACCCTCCAATTTGCCCCTTGATGCCCTGAGCTCTCCAACTCCTCCCTCAAGGCTCATCAGTTTCCTCCTCACACCCTGAGTTCAGAGTTGTGGCCCAGGCAATGATGCAGGTTGTCCCAGTATGAGAAGTAAGGGTTGTTGTCCTGGTAGCTGAAGATCCAAGGTCCATACTCCCTTCATCTAAAACGCTTTGAACCTTGTGATCTGCCAGAACAGTGCTCTAGTCTCTAAAATAAGGGTGTCGGGGGGGAGCTGCCTGGGTGCTATGTCCCAGAAGCAAGCTGGCGGTGAGGAGAGGGGGAGGGAGAGAGAGGTGGGGAGCACATGCTACATAGCTCATCCAGTCCACGGCTGCCCCTGCACTGCTATGCACAGGGCGAAGTTGCAGGAGCAGCTGTGGACTGGGCAAACTCTGCTGCACGCAGCTTTTGGTGGGGCTGTCCCCAGGATGGCTGCAGCTGGTCAGGTGGTGCTCTGCTTCCCTTGCTTCCAGTGGGAGCTGCCAGGCTAAAGCTACCTCCCAGCCTGCCTGGAGCAACATGGGAGAGGCAGGAGTGGGAGGAGGAGCTGCTACTGGAGGTGAGAAGAGCAGCACCTGGCTAGCTTTAGCTGCACCAGAACAGCCCTGCTGGAAGCTACATGCGGTGGCTGGGGTCTGGAACAGCAGGGCTGCTCTGCTCCCCTTACCTCAAGCTGCAGCTCCTGCTCCTGCTCCTGCTGCACCTCTCTGATCAAGGGGGAGTTTCAGCGGGGCAACTTTGGCCCCAGCGTGCGGGGCTCTGGCTCCTGCTCCTGGCCACCTTCCACCTGCTCTGCTTGCTCATAGCTGGCTGCTTATTGCACCAGGCCAGGAGCTGCAGCTAGAGCCCTGCACACTAAGGCAGGAGCTGCCCCGCTAGGCCAGATCCAGCCCCTGGGCCATGTTTTGCCCAACCCTGCTTATTCTCCATCCTCTTTGAAACCAACCTTCATGTTGTTGAAGGCTGTCATTAAATCTTCATCTTTTTTCTTCTCCAGACTAAATAAGCCCAGTTCCCTCAGCCTCTTCACAGAAGTCATGTGCCCCTGCACCATAACCATTTTTGGTGCCCTCCGCTGAACTCTGTCCACATCCTTTCTGTAGTGGGGGACCCAAAAATGGATACAATACTACAGATGTGACCTCACCAGTGCTGAATAGAGGGGAATAATTATTTCCCTTGACCTGCTGGCAGCACTCCTACTAATGCAGCCTGGTATGCATTATGCCCTCTTCATAACATGGGCACACTGTTGCCTAATATTCAGCTTACTGCCCACTGTAAACCCCAAGTCCTTTTCTTCAGAGCTGCTGCTTAGCCAGTTGGACTCAAGCTTATAAAGGTGCATGGGACTGTTGCATCCTAAGTGCAGAACTTTGTACTTGCCCTTATGAAACCTCAAGAGATTTCTTTTGGTCCAATACTCCAACTTGTCCAAGTCTCTCTAAATCTTAACTCTATCCTCCAGCATATCTACTACTTGCTGAGGGTGCACCCTATTCCATGATCCAGGTCATTGATGAAAATACTGGGGAGAGGGGGAAAGTGGCCCCAGGACAGACCCCTGGGACATTCCACTTGATACCAGCTGCTAACTAGACATTGAACCACTGACTACTACCCTCTCAGCCCTACTATCAAATCAATTTTCTATCCATCTTATAGGCCATTCATCCAACCCATACTTCCTTACCTTGCTTACAAGCAAGTAGTGGCAGACAATATAAAATGTCTTTCTAAATTTAAGTTATATCACATTCACTGGACTCTCTGTATCCACAGAGCCAGTCATTTCATCATAGAAGACAATCAGGTTGGTCAGGCATGACTTGCCGTTGGTGGCTCCATGCTGACTGTTCCTAATCACCTTCTCTTCCAAGTGCTTAGAAATGGATTCATTAAGGATCTGCTCCATGACTTTTCCAGGGACTGAGGTGAAGCTGACTGGTCTGTAGTTCCCTAGATCCTGCTTCTCTTTCTGAAAGATGGGCACTATATTTGCCCTTTTCCAATCATGTGGGACTTCTCTAAATCACAATGACTTTTCAGAAATGATGGCCAGTGGCTGTGCAGTCACATCAGCCCACTGCCTCAGAACCCTTGGATGCATCCCTTCCAACCCCCTGGACCTGTTCACATCTAGCTTTTCTGAGTAGTCCTTAACCTGTCCTTTTGCCACTGCTGGCTTCTCACCTCTTCCCCAAACTGTGCTGCCATGTACAGTAGTCTGAGAACTGACCTTGCCTGTGAGGACTGAGGTGAAAAGGGCATTGAATACTTTAGCCTTTTCTGCATCCTCTGTCACTAGGTTGCCTCCCCCATTCAGTAAGGGACCCATACTTTCCCTGATCCTCCTCTTACTGATGACATACTGATCAAAACCCTTCTTCTTACCCTTCACATCCCTTGCTAGGTGCAACTCCAACTGTGCTTCGGCCTTCCTGACTTTGTCCCTGCATGCCCAAGCAATACTCTTATAATCCTCCCTAGACGTCTTGTCAGGCCAGGCATCTCTTGGTCTGCTATCTGGTACCATGTAAACCAGTACAGCCTGCTCCATGGTTGGGTTGTTGGCAACTAAACTGGAGCCCCTACCAAGGCTTGCCTGGGTGAGAACCATGTGTGGATACCCAGTAGGACTAAAAACAAGACCTGTCAAAGGGCAGATGAGCTTTCTGTGAGCCAGCAGCCATCCATACTGTGGGGGCCGAGAAACGCTGGCAGAATGGGGCCGCTGATAGAGTGGAATTGAGGCGCTAGACACACAGGATGTTGGAAGCCAAAAAAAAAATTACTTACAGTCCATAGGCTGTAGGCATGTTCCTTGAAGTTACAAACTCAAACAGGAACTCGGGCACACAGAAGCTCACACTCATGCAGGGTATGGGGCATCAGATGATTCCGGCGGGGAGTCGTTGTCGGCTGGTCAGGCCTCCTTCGTGGCTTGGAAATGCACACGGGGTCTTTCCTCATGCGTGTCTGAGCTCTCCTCCGGTTTGGGCGGGCATTGCCCAAGCCTTTTATTCGGTCAGTGAGCCAATTGCCAACCGACACGTTTGCATAATTTACCATGAGCCAATCGCAAGCATGCACACGGTGGTGCAGCCACAAGATTTTGGCGGGCTCTGACCATGCGCCAAAACTTTTCCCGTGCTACAGGGGAAAATCCCTGCATCCGTGCTCGCAATGTGCTCAACACAGCCGTGCCGAGGCATCTTGTTAACTGTTTTGCACAGACATGCCCCCTTGCCGAAGGCACAGTTGTGTCCGCAGCACATTCGGACCAGTTACATCACACTCACACCGTTGATATTGTAAATGAGCGTAAAGAAGAGCGGACAATGAAGCAAGTTCGTTCTCTAAAGATCTAATCAAACAATATCCTAACAAAACACAGCTACACATGAACAAGTTTGTGATAAACAGTTCAAGCATCAAAACTTCATTGGGTGTCATTGTATCATAGTATCATAGTATCATAGTGTCTAGAGTCGGAAGGGACCTGGGCAGATCATCTAGTCCGACCCCCTGCCTTGGCAGGAAAGAGCACCG
>JAGPOW010001409.1:70562-80625 GCA_030014935.1 Caiman crocodilus | reverse complement strand
TCAGCTGTACCGGCCCCGCGGCCCCACTTACCTTCAGGGAATCAGCTGCTGCTCCTGCTGCCTCCTCAGCTGCTTCGCTCGCCACTCGCTGCTGCTGCTGCTCCTGACCGTCGATCCAAACGGCGGTTTGAATTACCCGCCGCTGCTGACCTCACCAATCAGGCACTCTGGGGATACCGGAAGTGCCTGTTGATGATCCCGCCCCCTCCGCACCCCCACTGGAGGGATCCGAGGGGACCGGATCTCGAGGTTCTCCCTCTCTCAAAATGCTCTCTCTGGTCTGGTCTGCACATACTTTTCAGAGGACCTGCAGAGATAATTTGCTCTTCTCAAAAACTCTTTTCTCTCTCCGATCCGGTCTGCACATGCTCCGGCGGACATGCAGAGAAAGAAACTCTCAGGAAAAATTAATTAGCTTATTTACAGAAAAATTAATCATTCTCACAAGATGATTTATCATCTGGTTCATCTTGGCATTGGAACCCCACTTTGTAGGCCAGGCTCCATCGGCCCTCATGGCCTAGCACTCTCAACGCTGCTTGGTGAGCCTGGAGTACCGCATCAGGAACCTAAACATTTCGCGTTCCTCCGGTGTCCTCTGCGTCGGTTGAAATCATCACAGGGTTGACTCGTGCACTCAACGTTGCTCTGGGTTAATGAACTCTCTTTGACCCAGCTTCACAAGAGCTTGCAGTCGTGGTAGTTGCCTCAAGAAATCACTTGCAGGCCGTCCAGCTAAGGGATTCAACAAAATTGAGAGGATAACCACAGCTCTTCCTCTGTACACCTCGACACAAGCATCAACACTTGCCAGCATGATTGGAACAGCTCCAGGATCTTGCAAGTCACAGTGAGGCCACAGTTCCTGCTGCTGGGCTGATGACAGTCCCAGTGCGTGCCATGCCACATACATGGAGAGGAGATGGACACCACCAGGTTACTCTACCCAAACAATCGCCAATGATTCAAAGCAACTCAACTAACCTCATCGTGGTGGAGGAGGGTTGTTACAGCATCTAAGGTGCACAATAGTCACAATGGCCTCGGGACTGACCTAACCTCCATACTTACTTGTCCAAGTTTCTACTTCTCATAAACTTCCTTTTTGTGTTTAGCTTACTGAAGAGTTCCCTGCTAAGCCAAGCTGGTCTTCTGCCATACTTCCAGCACATTGGGATGTCTTTTTTTCCTTTGCCCTCAGTAAGTTTTCTTTAAAGTACAGCTTTCCTGGACTCCCCTCCCCCTCAACCTGGCTTCCCAGGGGATCCTGCCCATCAGTTCCCCAAGGTAGTCAGTCTGCTTTCTGAAGTCTAGGGTCCTTACTCTGCTGCTCTCCATCCTTCCTTTCCTCAGGATCCTGAACTCAGTTATCTCATGGTCACTGCTGCCCAAGTTGCCATCCACTACTACATCCCCCACCAAATCTTCCCTGTTTGTGAGTAGTAGATCAAGAAGAGCACGGCCCATAGTTGGCCCTCCAGCACTTGCACCAGGAATTTTTCCCCAACACTCTCCAAAAACTTCCTGGATTGCCTGTACGGTGCTATATTGCCCTCCCAGCAGATGTCAGGATGACTGGAGTCCCCCATGAGGACCAGGGCCTGTGACTGGAAAACTTCCACTAGCTGTTTGAAGAAAGCCTCATCCACCACTTCCTCCTGGTCTGGTAGTCTATGGCAGACCCCCACCATGACATCACCCTTGTTGCTCTCCCCTCTGATGCTAACCCAGAGACTTTCAACAGGCCTATCTCCAGTTTCATACTGGAGCTCTGAGCAATCATACAGCTCTTTTACATACAATACAACGTCTGCTCCTCTTCACCCCTGCCTGTCCTTCCTGAACAGTTTGTACCCATCCATGACCATGCTCCAGTCATGCGAGCTATCCCACCAAGTCTCTGTTATTCTAATCATGTCATAGTTCTGTCCAAGGACATCCATTGCTTCCTGCTTATTTTCCAGACTCTGTGCATTAGTGTACAGGCACCTGAGGTAACTAGGCAATAACCCTATTTTCTCAGGAAGAATGAAAATGCCTCCCTTTTGCCCCTTCCTTCTTGCACTTCCTCCAGGCCAGTCATTTCCCTACTTACCTCAGGGCTTTGGTCTTCATCCCCTAGCAAACCTAGCTTAAAACCTTCCTCACTAGGTGAATGAGCCTATCTGTGCAGATGTTCTTCCTTCTCTTTGTCAGGTGGATCCCATCTCTTCCCAGCAATCCTTCTTCTTGAAACAACATTCTGTGGTCAAAGAAACCAAAGTCCTGTTCGCAACATCACCTGCACAGCCAGGCATTGATCTGCAGGATGCATCCACTCCTGCTTGGATCCTTCTCCTTGACTGGATGGATTGAGAACACCACCTGAGCCCCCACCCCCTTCACCCTTGGACACAGAGCCCTGTAGTCACTTTTGCTCTACTCAGGGTCTCCCCTGGCAGTATCATTGGTGCCCACATGGATGGGCAGCATGGAGTAGCAGTCAGGAAGCTGGATGAGTCTCAATAATAATTGATGACATATATCTTGACTTCAAAAAAGCTTTCGATCTGGTATCCCATGATTACCTCTTGGTGAAACTGGCCAACTGTGGCCTTGGGTCCACCACAATCCACTGGCTGGGGAATTGGCTCTGTGCTCTGACCCAGAGGGTGGTGGTTGATGGAAGTCAATCATCATGGTGCTCTGTCACCAGTGGGGTCCCCCAAGGCTCTGTTCTTGGACCCATACTGTTCAACATCTTCATTAACGATGTGGACATTGGAGTCAGAAGTGAACTGGTCAAGTTAGCTGATGACACCAAACTTTGGGGCAAAGTATCCACAACTGAAGACAGGAAGGCGATCCAGGCTGACCTGGACAGGCTCAGCAAATGGGTGGACGAGAACCTGATGGTGTTTAACACTGAAAAAATGCAAAGTTCTCCACCTTGGGAGGAAAAACCTGCAGCATCCTTCTAGGCTCAGCAGTGCTACGCTGGCTAGTACTACGGAAGAAAGAGACTTGGGGGTCATCATTAACCACAAGATGAACATAAGCCTTCAGTGCAATGCTGCGGCTAGTAGTGACCAAAACTCTGACTTGCATCAATAGATGCTTCTCAAGCAAATCCCAGGACGTCATTCTCCCCTTGTACTCGGCCTTGGTGAGACCACAGCTGGAGTACTGCATCCAGTTTTGGGCCCCATAATTCAAAAAGGATATGGAGAAGCTTGGGAGAGTCCAGAAAAGAGCCACATGCATGATCAGAGGTCAGGAAAACAGATCTTACAACAACAGGCTGAGATCTATGAGGGATTTTAGCCTGGAAAAGTGCAGGCTCGAGAAGATCTGATGGCCACCTATAAGTTTATCAGGGGTGACCACCAGAGGGCCCTCGGGGGTAATGAGGGCAAATGGTTATAACCTACTGCAAGACCATTTCAGGCTGGACATAAGGAAGAATTTCTTTACTGTCTGAGCCCCCAAGGTCTGGAATAGCCTGCCATTAGAGGTGGTTCAAGCACCTACATTGAACACCTTCAAGAGCAAATTGGATGCTTATCTTGCTGGGATCCTATGACCCCAGCTGACTTCCTGCCCTTTGGACGGGGGGCTGGACTCGATGATCTTCCAAGGTCCCTTCCAGCCCTAATGTCTATGAAATCCTTCTGTGACATCTCAGATACAGGCTCCAGGCAAGCAACAGACCTTTTGAGATAAGTCAAGCCAGCAGATGGATGCCTCCATCCCCCTCAAATGTGAGTCTCCAACTACCGCTACTCATCAATTCTTCTTGGTGGTGGTTGTCTCAATCCGTCCAACCTTGGGGAAGCTGGGTCTGTCTTCCTGCACCAATGGAACATACTCCTCTCCCTCTGTTGCTAGGGCTCCATATCTGTTTTCCAGACGAACTGTTGCAGGTGGAGTTGAAGATTTCTTCTTGCTGCCAGAGATCACAAGCTGCCAGCTTCCACCTTCCTGGGAATCCATGTCTACTCTCTTCTCTAGTGCTGCCTTTGGCAGTCCTTCCTCCACAGTCCTAGAAGTCCCTCTCAGCATCAAATCAATGAAGTTTTTGTGGCAGAGGATGCTTCGGAGCCTTGCCAACTCCTGTAGCTCTCTTGCCTGCTCCCTGAGGGACACCAGGAGGAGGTACTGCTCACATCGCAGACACTCCCCTACCTGGCTGTCACTGGAAGGATCCTGCAAGCCACAGTCTCCACAGTGCCAAGCCAAGACCTTGGTGGAAGCTTCAACAATAAGCAGTCCTGTCTGGACAGACACCTCACAGGTGCAAGCAGAGACAGTGGCAGTGGTTCTGGCATCGTAACAACCTCCAGACATTTCCGTGGGTCCGCGAACACCGCATGCTGCCAGAGGCTGAGGGGGTGGGCACAGTGACTACCTGCAGGCAGCAGCAGCGGCATTGACAACAGAGACATGTCTGTGGTGAGCAGGGAGCTCTTGCAGGCGGCTGCGGCGGTAGCTGCAGGGGAGAGGGGCTCGTGAGCACCTACAAGCAGTTGACAACCACCCGCAAATGCCGTTGCCACTGGCAGCAGTGGCCAGCAGCGATCAGGGACTACCCACAGACAATGCTGGCGGTGTTGGCAGCAAGGGCAGGGGGATAGTGAGGAGCGACCGCCCCCAGGCTTTTTGCAGGGGATGCACTGCCAAGCTCAGGAGGTGTGTGTGCACCTGCGTGTACCCCCTACACGTCACCAACGCCTGGGTGAAAAATTTAGCTCTTTCTTTCTTTCTTTTATTTATTTATTCATTCATATTTACAAGAAAGAGCTACATTTCTCACATTCCCAAAGCATAGACTTTAAGAACAGCACCAAAAATCATGCAAGTTGGCAATACTGCATGCTTAAGCTTGCCACTTTCTTCCAGGACCAAAATATCTCCCTCTCACAGTCCTCCAGGGGCCTCAGCCTCAAAAAGGCAATAAAGTACAAGACGGAGCTATAATAGGCCTGGGATGCAGTGGTTTGAGTAGTCATCTGGAAGTCACAGAGCTGCTGCCCCCTCTCTTGATAAGAGAGTACCAGGAATCTGTGTCTTCAGTTCCCTGTGCCCTAGCCACTCAGCAACTGGAGCTAAAACAGGGGAAGGGCTACCTCCATGGAGTAACCTTGGCTAGCCACAGGGTTTTGGCCACTCTTGTTTTTGTGACTTAGCTGTACATGTGCATCCCCAGGGAGTCAGACACTTTAGAAAACTTGCAAGGGGTTTGGCTATTGGTAAGGAAAGGTGAGGATAGAGAGGCCTCGGCTGTGGTGTTACACATTTGGGGAGATAATATTCTGCCTATGAGAAATCAAAAGACTCAGGCCTGGCCCTCTTTTACCTCAAAGTTGTCAAGTGGGTACATATGCAGCTTTCCACATCGTAATGCACTACTCATGATCCTACTCCACTGTACACAGTAGCCGCGGAAACGTTAGGGCACAGAAGTTACTCACATGTATCCATGTCAGCCTGAAAACCACTAAGTGACTGCATTTGGCCTCCAACAGAGGGTCAAAAGAAATCCAGAAGAGCCAGGTTGGTTGTGCTTACCATCTTCAAAGCTAAACTGCGATCATAATCTATCAGGAAAAGTACTCCCAATATCTAGGTAGTGTGGGGGCCGAGAAACGCCGGCGGAATGGGGCCGCCAATGGAGCAGAATTGAGGTGCTGGAGACGCAGCAGTTGCAGCAAAAAAAAAACTTTACTTACAGTCTGTATACACTGTAGGCACGTTTCGTGGAGTTACAAACAAAACAGGAAACAGGCACACAGAAGCTCACACTCACGCAGGGCATGGGGCGTCGGATGATTCCGGCAGGGAGTCGGCGGCGGTTGATCAGGCCTCCTTCGTGACTTGGAAATGCACGCGGGGATCTTTCCTCATGCACATCCGAGCACTCCTCCAGTTTGGATGGGCATCGCCCAAGCCTTTTATGCGGTCAGCAAGCCAATTGCCGACTGACACGTGTACATAATTTACGGTGAACCAATCGTGAGCATGCACTCAGTGGTGCAGCTGCAAGGTTTTGGCGGGCTCTGATCTTGCACCGAGACTTTTTTCCCATGTTACAAGGGAAATCCCTGCACCCGTGCTTGCAACGTGCTTAACACACCTGTGCCAAGGCACCTCTTTAACTGTTCTGCTCTGACAGGTAGATCCCTGTACCCTCAGTCAACAGGACACCCTGAACAGTGACTGTTTGCCATGATGGAGATTTTGTAACAGAGCCCACAGGTGGAGATGACCTTTCTGGATCACTTCTAAGCATGTGCAGGGAGCCCAGTTCAATCACCTGCAAAACTTTGCAGACCAAAGACACTCAAGGAATCCAGCCCCCTTAGTGGTTTGTGGCTATTCTGCAAGATGGAACGGGATTACAGTTAGTGACTTTGATCAGGGCTTTTCAACTCATGGTGTAAGGGCTATATGTGGACTCTGAAGGTTTGTCCAGCCACCACAACCTTCCTCACCCCCAGGTGCACCTGGCCCAGCAGCCAGGAGGAGGCTGGAATACCCTCACATCCCATACAGCGAAGGTAGCCAAGCTGCCTATGCTGCAGGGGGATGTGGAGGGAGCTTCTTGCATGACATAGGCAGCCAAGACAGTATTGGACCTGGACTGTCCATACTGTGTGTGCAGTAGAGAGCGGTGTTGGACTCCTCACACAGAACATGGACAGGAGATGGAGAGGTGAGCTTCTTGCACTGTGCACACAATGTAGGAGGGTAATGAGCAACCCATGTGATTTGGGAGGGCCATGGATCTGTGTTCCAGCCCCCATGGTGTATGGGCCCTGGGTCTGTAGCTCTAGACCGCTTGAAAATTAGCCAGTCCTCAGACAAATGAAAACCAGGTATAGGATTTGGGCCTTCATACTTCCCTTTGGGAAATCCCTCTAGCTATTTCCTCCCTTCCTGTCTCCAGTTGCTAATTAAATATTTCTAAGCTGATGCAAGATCCTGGGAAACAGCAACCTGGTAGGAGTGGGTTGTGGGGAGATTAACTCCTTCCAGAGGTATAAAGCAGAGGGAGGTTTCTACACTACATGGTCTCGCAGCAGATATCTGCAGACATGCTATGAAGTTCCTCCTGATCTTGCCTACCTAGGAGCAGTTGGTGAGTTTTGCAAACCCTATTTTATTTGCAGGATCCTCCAATTGTCCTCAGACCTCAGTGATTCTCTGTTGTAGGCTGTAGCTTTCTATACCTATCAGGTTTCTCTGCCTTTCTTTCAGTCTTCCCTTTCTCCGATTTTTCTCATGTTTGTCCCCTTCAAACCTATAACTCTCTCTGCATTTCTCTGCTTTTGCTTACATTATTTGAACAAAAACTCCATTCAAGCTTCCAAGAATGCCACATAAGGACAGGGACACGACAAGGTATGAAAGAAACCATCCCCAGCCTCTTCAACCAGTGCCCATTTTTCTGGGAGCCGAAACATCAGCTCATCTCCTAAACAGAGCAGCAAGCCACTTGCCATTTTGCCATACTTGTCCACTTTCTCTTGGCCTTTGCTAACAACAGAAACACTGCACAGGGATTTACGTTGAAGCTGGAGTTGAGCAGAGCTGTGCTTGAGAACAGCCCAAACAGTGGTTCTGCCACAAATAATATCAAACTGTCATGATATTATCAAGGGTCTTGTGTTGCGGGTCTCAAGGAAGACACTCACCACAAATTCAGCCTTCCTTACTGATGTATGTATACTGTCTTTCAGTATCAGAAAAAGCCCAGAAGCTGTGTCCATAATCCTGGCAATGCTGCATTGGACCGCTCACCTCAGAGACCATCAGGTCTCATGCAGGAAAGATAGCCAAGCAGAGGGCAAACAGCAGCTCCATAATCCCTTCTGACACTGAGCAGATTCTTGGGTAGCAGTTTTGCATACTCTGCCCTACAGCTGCTCCGACACAGAGTTAACCATAAAATAGCTAACACCATCCACTCCAGTGCTTGCAGGGAACTATCTCATCTTGGACACAGTCTTCTGGATCAGGATCATTCCACTGGTGGCCAGCATGTCCTGCAAGCTGCAGTTCACATGAGATGCCCATCTCGCCCACTGCCATGTGCCAGGGAAAGACCCAGGGGTCTGTGCACCACCTGTGCAGCAGGAGCAGGGGGCCATGTGCTGCCAGCACAACCTGAGTGGTGAAGATGATCCCAGGGGCATCGCCTCTCAGTGTGAAGCCTGTGTAATATGTGACCCAGAGCCACACGACAGGACTGCATTGGACAGCACTGGTCTAGATGAACCAAACCTGAGAATTACTGTTCTGAAGAACACTGCTTTTAGCTTGGTGCTTTCCTCAGTTCTCCTTTACACTGCAGGAATAGAGTGACATGAATCTGCCAGCAGGAGACATGCCCTAAAGCAGGGATATCAAATTCACCTGGGGCCCCAGGCTGGCTCCAGACTGCAAGGCTGCTGCAAGTTCGATCCATCCCAGGGCATGAGGGCTGCCACAGTGCCTATGCAGGGTTCAGAGGTGGTAGGGGCAGCAGCAAGTCCTCTGGTGGCCTGGTGGGCCAAATATAGAGGCTCTGTGGGCCAAATCTAGCTCATGAGCTAGGTTTCACACTCTTGCCTTAAAGCAAATGTACATATAAGACAGAGCCTCAGGTAATGTCATGGCACTAGTAGGTGCATCCTCCTGTGCTCCTCCATTAACTTTTTTCCTCTTTGTGCCCTTCTTTGGTAAGTCTGGAGGAGTGACCAGTTCCTCCTGTGTACTGCACAAACCTGTGAGAACTGTGAAGCCAACAGGAGCATTCAAAGTGCTTGCAGCTGCACATGCCAAATCCCCTTCTTTGCCTATCGATGCATCTCTGCTGCATGCAGAGACGTGACAGGACTGTCTTCACTAACGTCATCCCTGCCCTCAGTCTCATGGCCCTCACCCTAAAGCCATAAACAAACTCAATTTCCCAGGGTCAATTCAGCAAGTGAATTATGGCCTAAAATACCTGTAGTCCCAGCACGGCTCAGCACAATCTCTAAGCGCAACAGCAGACAAAGATGTACTCTGAACTTCTCAGTCCCGATGCGTTGTTCTTATTTATGTTACTTGCTGCTCCAGATACTGAGAATAATTGTAGGGGGGGTCAAAAAATAGGCCCCGCTTTCCATACCGCCACCTGCAAGGACACTACATTTGTAAATGGCAATAACTATCAGCAAGGTAGTTTCTAGGGAAAGCTCTGACCTGATCAAAGACCAGAATGTGACCCTGTGCTTGCTCCAGCTCTTGTACTGGCCTTCCAAAGTGGAACTGCCTCCCTTTCAGTCAAGCAGGAAAACTGGCAGTGCTGTCTGTATTTAAATGCAGCTGCTACTCATAAGGAGGTTTGTTCCTGAATCAAGTTGCTGTGACAGTGCTGAGTGATGCTCAACATGTCAGCAAGGCCTGGTATTAGGACCCTCTAACCCTGCTGTGCCCTGCTGCTCTCTCCTTTCCTAGTCCCCTGTATTTCTGGGCACAATTCTGCATGAAGAATAGGCCCTGCTCTGCCAAAGCCATGACCTCAAGCAAGGGAACCCAGCCCTTACTTATCAGGCATCCCCTCCCCAATGTTAAGGAACTGCAAAGTAACTGCCTGTTATTTTGGGTAACATGGACCTCTATAACCTGCTCCTTCACTCCAAGTATTTTAACACCCTGTGCTCACTTTCCAGTCATCTTCCCCAGTTACTGTGCCTTGGGTCAGGGGAGCACAAATACTTAGCACCAATGGAGCAAAGCCAAGTACATCAGTCTGTGCCCCACTGAGTGCAACCCAGGATCCACCCATCTGTGCAGAGACACTTGTGTACCTGAGTGTCAAAAAAAGTCTGCACTGAATCTTTTACACCATAAAAGAGTCCCTTTTCTAGCCCAAAGCATAAGGCCTACTGCCGTATGAGCAAGAGGAATCTGTGAGAGTACATAGTCTCTGTCTTCCTTGAAAAGTCTAGAGGTGGTGTCTGTGGCAGAATTGCCACCCTGGGCGCCCTCCTCCACAAGCGTCTCTCTGTGCCAGCCTGAGGGGCTGCTGGAGAATCCCTCAGGGCAGGGATTTCAA
>JAGPOW010001409.1:57538-70462 GCA_030014935.1 Caiman crocodilus | reverse complement strand
CGTGCTAGTAAGAGGGGAGCTTCCCAGCCAGTATGTGTGCTGGGGGTTGCCTCTCCCCAGATGCATCACCCTGCACTTGTCCACGTTAAATCCCATCCTATTGCTGTCCGCCCACTCCTGCAGTCGGCCCAGATCCCACTGCAGCCTCTCCCTCTCCTCTGGTGTCTCCACCTCAGCCCACAGTTTGGTGTCATCAGCAAACTTGGACAACTTGCTTTCCACCCCCTCATCCAAGTCAGCTCTAATTTGAGTCAGAGGGTGACAGTGCTCACGTAACCCTGCCAGTGTGTGTCCCCTGCTGCCAAACAAGGTTGACTAAATGTTATGTATTTATGAAAAAAAATTAAAATGGCAGAATATCCAAATATCTGAATCAAAATGTATTTTCCACCTTTCCAGCTCTAATCATTGATTTGCTTATGAAATGTGATTGGTCATGTTAAATCATGTGGTACTGCTTCAGCATGGAAAGAGAATGGGTCACATAATTTTAATACTTCTGGTAAGAGTTTCTAAACCAATAATAATTGGGGTTCTAGATGGGTGAAAATTCCTAAATATTCAGAATGTCTTCCAGGATCTTTGAGAAGGAAAGAGGAACATAACCACCTCAGCGGAAATGTCTTAATTTAAACACTGATAACTTTAAACATTTAATATGGCTTCAACTTATTCCCATTTTCACCTCAATCTGCTGACACCATTTAGTTATTTCATCTCATTCAGTTACAGTAAGAGAAAACCTGAACTACACTTTTTAGATTGTCTCTTCCTCTATTTACTACTTTAGCATCATTTGGGGTTTGGACTAAACTTAAGTAGCAGTTTGTCTGAGAGAGATAAGTATGCCTTGCTGTTGGTTTGTGAGGAAGAGGAATGACTGGATCAGTTAGTGCTGAAGACTGTTACTTTTTTTCTAAGAGGAGGAATGGTGCCTATTGCCTTGAAAACAGCATTGGTCCTGTTGCCCCATGGGGTCAGGCCAATTCTCAGGATCTCAATATAGCACTGTTAGGAGGGTGTGACACAATTGCACATATACAAACACACAAATCAATTAGGTGCATATACACACACACACTACCAGCTCAGGCACATACACATCCAAACCAGCCTAGACACGTGCATACCTATGACCAATTCAAGCACATATACTATACACCAATCACTAATTCATGTCTCATGCACACAATGACATACATATATATGTGTATGTATGTATACATATATATACAACCCACCTACACATACACACAAGTAAGTTCCTAACTTGGATGGTATAGTGTGTATGTGGGGTATTTGGGGGGAAGGTTCAGGTGAGAAAGAGAGAGTTAAAGTCTAGGGAGAGAAAGTTACCAGAACCAGGATTAGAACCAGTGGACTACAGAGAAGCTGGATGAGGAACAGAAGCTTGGGTTTACTTAAGGTAGATGGAGGCTGAAAACTGAGGCAGACAGCTGAAATATTGGGGGGCGGGGGGCAGATAAGTGGTGGCAAGGAGGAGACAGCCAGGAAAGAAACTGAAGCAGAAACCTAGTTGCTCAGGGGAAAAGGAAAAGGCAATGGGGATAAGTCAGTAGCAAAGACACAGGGGGTTTGGAGGCAGAGAGGAGTTCAGGACAGGTGTTGGAGGTGGTGGTGAGCCAGAAGCAGGAGAGGGAGAAATGAGACAGATGTTAGAGGGGCAAAGAGCAGAGATTGGTGTAGGGCCAAACCATAGTAAAGCAAAACCCAACTTAGGGGTCCAAGTAACAGTTTTATTAAACAGACAACACACTACACAGCCCCATAGAGTTATTGGTTCACACACACGCGCACGCGCACACACTCACACACACACATACTCACAATGGCAGCAGGAGAAAGAGACTCAGTGGAAGGGTTAGAGTTCAAGTAGGGAAGAGAAGAAGAGTCCAAATCCTTGGTTGAAGAGGGGCTGGGGGTGGGTGATATCTACCTATCCAGGCTGGAAAGGGGTCCTTGTCCAGTAGGTGTTGTCGAAAGGGGGGATGTCGCTGGCAGGGCCTCTGGGTGGACAGGTAGTGTGATGTGGTGCTGATCCAGATGGAGAGGGTATCCCAAGGAGTCAGTCTTCACTACTGCTTTTTATGGGGCAGACTACCTCTGATTTTCTATGGGGAGGGCCTGTCCAGGCAAGGTCAGTCCAGTCCTAGAGGGCTCCAACATGTGCAGCCTAGCATGTGTAGCTCTGAGCATGTGCAGCCTGGCATAATGGTGGGTTGCCTTATCTTTTGTTTCTTGAATGCTGAGGGTGGTTCCAAGGGCTGGGTCCTTGGTCCAGGTATTGGTGTTGATGGTTTGGTCATTCAGAGGGAGCTATTTTAGACATACTGCCATTGTCTCTCAAGCACCCTCATTCATCCCCATTCATTCAGGAACCAAGTTACATATGTGGGGTATGTGTGAGTCATGGGTTACACAACTGGGCCTGGGGCTAGGATGGAGACTTTACAAACAAAATGAAAACTTGACATGACTTATGCTAACTTACATTGAAACTTGACATGACTTATACTAACTCACATATGTAGGCCTAAATCATATAGTACCAGTAAAACAGTAATATAGAACAGTAAAAACCAATATAAACATAATAATCATACAATGTAAAGAAGGAGAAAAAACAAAACAAATACAACTTGCTACCAAAATAAAATGCTGAACCTTATCCTATGCCTTAGCTCATTTATACTTATTTATAGGGAATAGGGAGGGAAAGAAAAAGTCAGAAATGGTTGGAGAAGGGGAGGGAATGTATTTTAAAAGAAAAAAAAAACTGGGGTTTTTGCTACAGCCCAACCTCTACCTAAAGAAAGTTATTTTTAGTATTTTTGATATGAGAAGACAGCATCCTGCATCCAACCTTGAAACCCCTAAGCTTAACTTGAACCTTGAACCTCCCTGAGCTTAACTGATAAGGGTGGGTTTAGAACTTGAGTTCTTGATCACATTACAACAGTGACCCAGACAGCTCCATTCCATTTGCAGTGGCCAGGAGGTTATATCTACTTCTGTCAGTATTGTGCACCTTGAAACCATACCCCAGGCTGTTGCCACCCTCAGGCTATAGTCCTGGGATGTGCTTTACCAGTATTCACACCCAGTACAAGAGCTGGTATCTGGTGGATTTCTAAAAATGCCTTTCCTTGTGAGTGCATGACACCAGTGATCCCCTATATGTACTTGCTGCCCAGGGATGTAGGAGCTTACCATATGCTATTCACTCTACACAGACCTAGAGGGCTCAATACCAGTCTCCCTGAGAGACTGACTCTCTGTTCTCATGAGTGTCTAATGAGGCATGGGATGTTTTCACTGCTAGCACATATGCTGAGCAGGAGGTTAGTGGAAGATTTCACTTTGTGTTGGTCACCATTCTGGGAACTTTCACTGTCACTGTTACAAGTTATCCTCCCAGTCTTCCCCATGCCCTTACTAAGAAGAAACAGAGAATTACAGTGCCACAAGTGTGGGAAGAACACTAGAATCTCTTAACCAATTCTAGTTGTACTAGCCCCGGGTGTCTGCACTGTAAAATACAGAACTCTTCCTAGATGGGAAAACTAGTTTGGTAAGTTTATCAGCTATCCTAAACACCTTTCAGATCTCACATAGATTATTTCCGGAAGATTGAAAGGGGTGAGTGGATGTAATTGTGACACTAGACCAGTGTGAGCATCCCAGGTTTGAGCTTGTTTTGGTTCTGGCTTCAAGTTCTCAACCCATGAGAATATCCTTGTATTTGTGATTAGGAGTCCCATGGCAGCTGCTTCTGAAATATTGATATAGCCCCATACAGATGCAACACTAATTATTTAGAATCTGTGTCTCTGGGACTGTATGGGCTACTCTCAGTGCAGGCAGGTGAGTAACTCTTCAGCATGCATGGGAACCAGAGGGCCGTTGTGGTTTGGAATGGACATCTTTCATAATATTGAGAAACTCTGGCAATGCAATCAACAGCGTTGAGTCCTTCTACTCGATGAGGTCACTGACTTCAACAGCAAGGAATCCTTCTACTTCCTAAGTTAGCTTATCCTGAACGGACAGGGGCTGTTTTTTGGGGGGGGTTGTAAATATAATGAAATGGGGATGACTGGAATCAATGTTGTGGCCAAAACTCAGGGTGTGGGACCTACTTAATTTAGTTTTGGATTTTCTTTTGTGAGCAATACCTAGATCCTTCTTAATGAATGAGCTCTTTAGCCTGACATCCAAGGTTTAGCAATACCAGAGCTCAATACGATCTCCTTTTTATTAGAAGCAACAGGGCTTGACACAGCCAGGTTTGATTGATTCGTAAGAATTTAGGAACTTGCATATGGAATGAGATCATTGGCCCATCTGGCTTGGGGTCTCTGACCCTGAAAGTGGCTTCTGGTATATTACATGAGAAGACTGGCAGAAGTTCCTCTTCCTGGCATTGATACTTAGGGAATAATCTGTACAGAAAATTTTTTTTTTCTATCCATCAACGGTTGTTTTATGTCCTGAAATATGTGACTTTGTGTCCTTTCTATTTATTTTGTTATATTTTAATCCTATCTTCATATATGTGACTGATTCTTTTTTTAAAATCTAATTGCAATCAATAAGCAGAGGCAGTTTTCAAGTTAATTATGCATTGTGGTCAGGGCTTTAAAATACAGTTTTACCTTAGGCTCATCTATCCAGATCTTAACGCCTTCATTTTCACAAGAGTAAATGGCCCTGGGTCCTCTGGGTGCTCATCACTTTCTGGAATCAGGCCCCAAATACACACACAAACCTGTGGTTTAAGAATGTGATTTGCAAAGGAATGTGAGTGCTGAAAGATGCACCCAGTAAAATTTGCAAAAGGACAGAAGTGCCTAAATACACTTTTGGAAACTGAATGTTGTGGGGGGTGTCATAGCACAATAAATGTCTGATTGTATCATGGCAGGTAATACCAAGGTACGTGTAATCTGGGTAACAATAGAGGCAATAACTTAGTGTGGGCTTCAGCACCACAGAATTCAGAGTGAATTCAGCTGCAGAGTCAGTGCTTTAATTGCTGCATACGTAATGTCAGTCAGTAATCTGCCAGGACAAAAGAAGCAAGAGTACTTTTCATAATTGGTTTGGTGGCTTGGTCTGTGTCTTCTATGTAAGTGCATATATGACTTCATATAATGTAGACAGAGGTAGTTAATCATGTTAGGTTAACAAGATTGAGTCTGAATTCAGACAATGGCAGGGCAGTGTTGCAACTTATAGACTAATTAATTCAGAGATGCATCCGCTTTCATAACCAACAGCTCACTTGGTCAGGTGCTGTCTCTGAATTAGTCTATAAGATGCAACTCTGCCCTGCCTTTATATAACTCTAGGTCACACTGAAATATAAATGAATCTTAAGTGTGTGTAGCCTCCTATTATATTGGAACACCTTCAGCATCAATTATATTATACTTGTGTTTATGCAAAATACACTTTTAAATGAACTTTTAAATGGAGTTCAGTACTCCAGGGCTCCTTTTGATCTGTATTATGCTGTTATAGAATATCACTGTAGTGTAATAGGTGGTAAATACAACCTGCAGCCCACGTGCTTATTTGATGTTTTCCCTGCACAATGTTCAAATACGGGAATAATTTTATTTTGGACATATTTTGCTTAATCATATTCCAATCTTTCTTTGAACCCCAAACCACAGGAGCTGGTTTAGGTTATAAACAGCTTTTGCCTTATGTGGTTTCTGGCCACAACTTTAACAGAGCAGAATTTTTTGATCTGTGTTTAGTCTTGATTCACTGACAGCTTGCCCTCAACTTGCTCTATGTCTTATATTTGTGAGGACTGGTAAATCTGTGAATGAAAGAAATCTCACAATTTGTTCCTGGGCCCTCTGGTATTGGTATAATTATTGGTAAATCTCTTACCATTAATGGCAAATCTCTAGTATTTATTGGCAAATTATTGGTAATTATTGGTAAGTCTTTTACCATTGGTAAATGGTAAATCTCTGGTGTTAGTATAATTATTGTCATCTCTAAATCAGGATCAGGGAGCCCCTCAAGCTTATTATTCTACAGCAACATAAAACTTTTAAAATTTGTTTTGACTTCTTTCCTTCCCCACTTGCTTCTATAGTTCAGATTTGCTCCTTGTCAATTCTGACCATGTATGATAATGACATAAGTCCCACAGCCATTTATTTTCTTCTCTCATTCCTGCCTTTCTGTTTTTATCATGTTCCACGCTACATGTAAAATGCCTTTCCAAACTTGTTTGCTAAACGACATTTCACTGCTCCGTGCATAATTTTACTTCTGCCATATTTCTAATAAAAAGTGATTAAATATGCTCCTAAACTTTGAATAAAGAAATTAAATAAGTTTAGAAAGGTGGAACTATATCTACACAGTCATTTTTCAGAGTAAAACACATTTAAATTGGAAGGAAGCCACATACATTGTTTCAGGTTAGTTCTACTTCCAATTCTTGTCCAAAATATTTTTGCCTGAAAGCATCTTCCTCTGAAATTTCGCAGAAGGAAAGATTTTCCTGAAATAAAACCTGCATAGGATATTTGGCATGTGTCAGAAATGAAGCTATTTTTTGTTTGAAAACTAAGAAATAGTCCAAAAAACATCTGAAATACCCCAAAAGGAGCCTCTTCTGATATATTGTCAATTCCTTCATGGCTGAAACTGGTGCCATTGCAGACACTGAAGCAATACTAAAAAAAGGGATTATAATGTGGGCATTGGGGCATAACTTGTATTCTTTTACAAACCACATTTAATAAATTATCTGACCTTACTCAAATAAATAGCAAATTTCATATTAACTTCAGTGAAGACAGGAAATCATCCTCTGCACTCGAGGCTTCTGGTAATTAATACATTTCTAAGTAGAGTGACCTAGCCAGAATACATTTACAGCTGGTCCCTAACATTGTGTCCAAACCTGTTCACCTAGACATTACTAGATTTACTCACATAACATTAACATATGAATGCACCTTTCCCCAAAAATCAGACTCTCAAAATTGGGGTGCATGTCTGAAGAGGGAAACCTGAGGGTATTTTTGTCACTGGAACAGAAAGAAGCTGGCAAGAGAGCTGGTGTTTCTGGCTTAGCTAGCAGAAGGGATACAGTCATATGTGAACCCTCAGACTGTTGGCTGAGCACTGTGCCTGAAGCAACAAGTGTGCTACTCGTAGTATCTTGATGAGGTTTGTGGTGTGGACACACCACTTTATTTTCAGGAGCTTACATAAAGAACTACTTGCAGTAAAGAGCTAACAGTCTTGCTACTGCCCTTGCGAGGGGCTGGCACCTAACCTTATATGATGCAAAGTCCTCCTTAAAACAGATCTAGTACAAAAGCTCAATTCACCAGTCTAACTTAAATCAATTAAGGTTGAGTGCACATTGATCCAGATCTATCTTAGACTAGGTTCTGCCATTTTTAAGCCAGCCGATGTGTGCCAAACTTCAGTTCTGTAACAGGTATAGATTGATTTCCAATCACTCATACCAGCAAAAGTGTAATGTCCTTACCAGTCATAGTAGCAAGGAAGTGTGGCATCCCAAGAGATGGTCAAGATGAAACAGCAGGAATTTCCTTGTGCCACAGCAGGAATTTCCTTCTGCCTTACCCAGGCTGTCTACAGTGATACCACATTTTCTGGACACTCTGTGGTTTCAAGAGAACTTACTCTGTGTCACACAGTCAGCCATGACTCTGGAAAAATCTTTTTTTCTACATGCTGCCTTTCAAAAATAAGGCACATGTCTTATTTGGGGGAATGGTGTATGTGATAAAATAGGGTATTAAAAGTCTGGAAAAAATGTCATTAGCCTTTTTCTTACCATAACTACAATCTTTGCATAGCCTAACTATTTAAAAACTACTAGCAGACTTCATTGAAAATGCCAGATTCAGC
The DNA here is from genome assembly GCA_030014935.1 of Caiman crocodilus. Lineage (NCBI taxonomy): Eukaryota > Metazoa > Chordata > Crocodylia > Alligatoridae > Caiman > Caiman crocodilus. Next base: position 62,524 of record JAGPOW010001409.1, on the reverse strand, counting down.
ATTGCAGCCAAGACTTCTGAGGGAGAGGTCCAGAGAGGTCCATGGCATATCAATAATGGGATACAGAGATTGAAAAGCTTTCTAGTTTAGCTGGTAGGAGACCTTATTTGAAGAGGTCTCCCTTTCTTTCTCCCCACTCCCTCTTCTTTTCCCCTTTTCTCCTCCTCTTTACCTGTGCACCTGATTTAGAAGCAAAGGTCCTCAATAAAGCAATAGATTCTGTCAGAAAGGGGCAGATGAAGGCTGCTGTTCATGTGACAGAAAATGTGAAGGCCCCTATTATAGAATTGTAGAAAGTTAGGGTTGGGAGGGACCTTGGGAGGTCACTGAGTCCAGTCCCCAGGACCAGAACTTTTGAATCTGGATTGCTCTTGTTGGAAAATGAGCAGAACCTGGAGAGGAGGGAGTCTGATTACTTGACTTTCAGAGAAGAAAGAGTTTCAAGAACTGTTAATTCCAGAGAAAGTCAAGACCCTTGCAACATCTTTCTTTGACTTACTTAAATGTAGAAAACTGGTTGGTGAGACACTGCACAAGGTGACCTTCAGAGGTCTTGTCAAGCCTCTATGATTCTTTAAGAAAAAAAATCAGGCATCTCAACCAGAGACTTAAGACATTTGGCTATTTAAGTGAGAATTACCACCCCTCTTTTGTAGCTGGGAATATTGAGATGCTGGTTGTTTGAAGTGGCTTGTTCATATTACAAAGTTGAGTAATTTAGAGGCTCTTTTGCTGGCGCTTTGAGTAAAGGGGCCCAGGCTTGCAGGAGGCAGAGGTGAGATAAAAAGCATCCAACCATGCACCTTTCTGTAGTTAATTTTTAAAACAAAGAAGGCCTCACACAGGCTGGGATTTAACAGTGCTGTCAGAATGGTGGAGAATTAGAGAGCTAGAATTAACTGTGCATTGCCGATGCACCCTGTGAAGGTGGAGTTGCATCAGCCCTTGTAGGGAGTGCTATCTTTTGGTTCCAAGAGGCTCATATTAAGGACTATCTTTGAAACACTTCATTGATTTTGTTTCACCTGGAGCAATTATTTTCTTCTTTTGACACATCGCAAAAGTTTGCTGCACCTCTTTGTTCGCTTAGCAACAAGTGTGACTTCATGCTTAGCACTACAGCGATGGATCATTCTTTCCCAAAATCAAAATTGTGACTTCCGGACAAGAATGTTATCCATATAAACCAAGTTCTCTCTGTTTAAGGGAAGCTTTTTTGTCCTTTGAATACATTTAAGATCAACTGAGGGCATTTCTATACCATTTCTGTGATGTTCACATACACACCCTGTCCACCCTCATCTGTTCCATGTACATCAATCCCGCAGATGAGGCAGTAAAAGGCCTTAGAAGGTGCCACTCTCAAGATATTGATCTTCAAATGCTTGAAGTTAATGGGAGATGGTGCTCTCAGAGTGGTTTCCCTGCCTTACCTCTGGGATTGGTCTAGTGCAGTAGAGAGACTAATGGAGAACTTGGCTTACAGGAGCACTACAGCATTTGGATAGATATGCCTTTAGACACCTTTACATGCTTTTTCATGCTGACAAATGAGCATAAGAAGTACAATAGTCAGAGTGCCAAAGGCCTTAACTAACCTACTTGGCACATAACCTTTGAATCTGGATTGCTCTGGTTAGGAAAATGAGCAGAACCTGGAGAGGAGGGAGTCTGATTACTTGACTTTCAGAGAGGAAAGAGTTTCAAGAAACAGCAAAGAGATTGCTATGTGGAGGTGTGGGGGGGAGGGGAGGAGGAAAAACATTTTTTTTTTATTTTAAATAATCTATTTAAAATGGAGGGACTGTACACAAAAATGGTGAACACTGGATATGGGCATATCTGTAGCAACAGGAATTAGAAATTTTGGCTCCAAGGCTATATTTGTTTGAGCAAGTTGTAGAGAAAAGCCTTCTCCTGAACTAGGAGAGAGGATAGTGCTACATATAAACATCCCTGACATATCTTAAGGCGCTGCTACAGATTACCCCTGGGCCAGACTAAATCTGTGGAATGTTATGTGATGTTACAGTTGGAATATGTTCACTTTTTAAGGTTTAATACCGTCTTGACCTGTATCGGCACATGGAGCCAGTAGGTGGAGAAGCATGGGGGCTGTGGCTTCCTTCTGCAGGCCTTTCTGGTTCCCTTTGTATTCCAGAATAAATCATTTAAATGCAGGTAAAGTATTTTTATTTGAAGTGAAATAAAAGAAAAAAAGACTAGAGAATTCCTCGTGTGTTAATGAAATGGGATCAGACTTGTGGCCGGGGGGTGAGGGGGGAGAGATCAGATCAGCAGGGGTCATGCTTGCTGGGGTGGGGAAACTGAAGCATGGAGAGCTGGACATGGTGAGGAAAGGTAAGAGGTGACTGAGACGGGGACACTGAGGCATAGGGGGCCAGCCACACCAGGGAAGGGCAAGGACGGGCTTGGCCACCTGGGATGGGGAAACAGACACAGAGGACAGCCATGGGTGGCGGGGGGAAAGGCAGAGTCTGGGAAAATTGAAGCATAAGGGGCTGGCCACTGCGGAGAAAGGTGAGGATTGTTTTGGGGTGGAGAAACTGAGGCATAGAGAGCTGGCTGCATTTCCCCTGTGTCAGGGTCACCCCCACTCACCTGTGTTGTTGTCCTGGCCCAGAAGGCAGACTGGGAGGGTGTTGGCAAGTGTAGAGTCCCCAAGCCCAGCCCAGCCCAGGCCCCCGTCAGCCTTCCCTGGAGACAACTGAACCTTTCACCCAAAGCTAGGCAAAAGCTAGGGGAAACTTCAGTTAACCATGGTTACTCAAGATTAATTGAAATTTTCCCAGGTTGCCTGGTCCTCTTTTCCCTAAGCCCTGACAGCTTTCCCCTAGCCAGGTAGCTTGATGGAGGCTATGGTTTTCCTCCACAGTCCCCATTTTCCCATCCAGGGGTGAGGTGGAAGAGAGGGCTATGTGGCTAGTCCTGATCCCATGTAGTGACTACCTGGTTCAATAAATACATGCATACATGAATGAGAAGAACTAATAAAACCTTTATTGTGTGGAGCACTAGGCAACCTCTGAATATCCTTAGTCTCTCCCTCTCTCTAAGGGCCTTATTAGACATTAATTTTAGGTGACTCCTGAAGCTCTTAATCCCCGGATTGTCCACACATTAACACCTGAAACAAGTTTTAAGCACTTTTTAGGTAACTTAGTTATGCTGCTCCAGGGCAGGTTTCTCTCCATGTTACCCAGTTCATGACCCATCAATGAGTGGCCACTCCATGCAGATGAGCCACCCAAGTTACAGTCCTCCCTCCACCCTCCCAGGATGCAGTGTCCCCTCCCCCAGCTTTCTGCTCTGTGTGGACAAACTTTCCACTCCCAGGTCAACTTCCCCTCCATGTCCCCAGAGGTGTTATCTTCCCATCCCTAGGGGTGCAATTGTGTGCAAACAGCCTGAAGAGCACATGCCAACTAGAGGCCATGGATGGGTCCAAAAGCGGGATCCAGGGGCTTGGGGGAACAAGGTAGGGGACTGAATTGGATCCCCATGAGCTGGGGCCTCCTTCATGAGACAGGGGCAGTAGCTCCCCCAAAAGTTTCTCCCCTCACCAATCCCAGCTCCCAGCCACCTCAAGGAACATGACCAGCACCTCTCACACTCCAATCCCAAATCCCAATTTATTTAAACATGAGAACTTCTGTAATTTACTTTGTCTTTATTTTTTAATTTTTTTAAATTATTTTTATTTTATCCTTAGTTTCACCACCCTTCCCCCACCCCCATTTCCTTTCCACCTCTCATTTCATTACTTACTTCCAACACATTAATTTTCTGCTCCTGCTTCATGTGTCCACCCCCACCCCATCTCTCAGACCCCCCCCCCCCCACTTACAGCAGGGATAGAAACTTGTCCTGGCTCACGAGCCCTGTAGCGGCAACTCACAGCTGTAGCTCATAGTCAGGTCTCTGCTTGCCAGCCCTCTAGAGGCAAGTCACAGCTGTGCAGGTGGGGGACAGTCAGAAAAGGTTTTCAGCCTTAAGATGCAACTGCTTCAAACTTGAGCTAGTACTAACATGTTTGAGCAGCTGAAAGTGCAATGAGTTACAAAGCCCTGAGACAGCATGACCCTGGAGCCTGGTTTTTAAGCACACTTAGCAGGAAAGAGCAAGACCTGGGGTCTAGTTCCTGTTCTCAAGATTATTTCTTCCAATGACTGTTTAACATACAATGTATAAAATGACTAAAGCTTGGGACCCAATCCAAGGCCTCCTTCCACAGGGTGGGGGTCCGGATTACCAGGATACAGAACTGTGCTCACCTCTGCCTTCTCAGAATACCCTGCAGTCGGGTCATTATGGCAACTATGGGGAGGTTTGATATGGGTCTTTCAAAAAAACTGTGGACCAAAATTTCCTGAGAATGGCTATGTATGAGATGTCCCTTGAGCACCTTCACCGCGCCATTTTCATGTCTGATTCATTTGTGTGAGAGTAAGGAGGCAGAGCAGGTGCCTGCTTCACATACTGGGTACCTGCCTAGACTTAAGAACTGAAGCATGATTTGCTTTAGTAGGGAATTCAGGATGCTCTGGATTGTGATGGCAGCTAAGCACGGGCTTTCCAGATCTCAACTGTGGATGCAGACTATTACATTATTTTAAATCCTATTTTCAGAGCCTAAATCATGTTTCTCTTCCTGCATTGTATGAACAAGTATGTCCCGCTGAGGTTGTAATTGCCAGTAGATGGCAGCATGCCTTAAAGTTTAGCTGTGCAACATTAAGCATATTCTTGCAAATCCAGACTTAATCCTTCACTTCTAGAGATTTTGTGAATCTTGCACAATGCTTCATATTATCCCATTAAATACTTTGTCTGGTATTCCCTCCTCTTTTCTTTCACTGTGATATTACCGGTCTCCACCATTCTCTGTCAGGCTCAGTGCCTGTAAAATACTATAGCGGAGGCATTATTCTTACTGGATGCAAACAGCACTCAGCATTACAGAGC
>JAGPOW010001409.1:38621-57438 GCA_030014935.1 Caiman crocodilus | reverse complement strand
CCCCCCCCCCCCCCCCCCCCCCCCCCCCCCCCCCCCCCAATTAACCCCTAACTCGAACAGGCCGGGGACAAAAGCGTTCAGGAACGTTTCGCCCTATTTCTCTTTTCCCGTCCTGAGTAAGAAATCCAAAGCCGATGTAAGAAACAAATGCTTTACTTACAGCTTGAACACATCGTAGCCACACTCCTCCAAACTCCACTGTGAGGCACTCCAATGCCTCGTACCACTCCGTGCCAGCAGTTCCCTTTAAACTCCGTAGTAAATGCCACAACCGAAAAAACCTCAACCATAGGGAACTCGAGAACTTTTTATGCTCCCCTGGGTGCCAACCTGAAGCTGGCAAGGGCTGGGGTAGGGGGATGGTCCCAGTCCCCACGTGGGGGGAAGAACTGTCCTGACAGCCGGGACTGCTGCATCCCAGCCACATGGGAATGGGCCCAATCCCCACGTGGCAGGAGAGGCATCCCTGCAGGGATCCCGTCTGGCAGCCACATGGGAATTGGAAGGGTCTCAATCCCCACATATCTGGGAAAAGCATCCCCGCCCTGCAGGGATGCTGCTTGGCAGCTAGGTGGGGATCCCCATGTGACTGCCAAGCAGCCTCACCACCAGGCAGGGACACCTCTCCCTGTCACTTTGGGACTGGGGCCTCCAAGCCCCATATGTTTGTCCCTGACAGGTGGGGATACCTCTTCCCAATACATGGGGATCAGGTCCTGACCCCACTTGGCTTGGGTGCAGCAGTCCCAGCTGCTGGAACAACTCTCCCAGCCATATAGGGATCAGGACAGTACCAGTCCTCACATGGCAAGGAGACAGCTGCCCCTGCAGCCGGCACAGCTCCCGTTATATGGGGCTTAGGCAGGCAGCAGTGGGCCCCCTGCTACCTGGGCTGGCCAGGGAGCAAATTGCTACTCCCAGACAGCATCTACAGGTATGCGACTGTGCAGTAGTCAACGTGCAGTTAATCTACTACCTGAATTTTCAGGTAGTAGATAGCTGTGCATTAACCTGTTTTACTCTGCAGTAGTTTAACACATGGTTAAATAGTGACACTTTGCTGTGCAGTAAATCTACTGGGTCTAAGTCTACATGAGACTTACTGTGTAGTAGCCTAATAACACTGCACAGTAACATACTATGTCAAAAACCATGCTAATATGATACTGCACAGTGTTACTAGACTATTGTGCAGCAAGCATAAAAATACCCCTGTGCACCGGTGCCACTGCACAGTAGCATGAGTTATTGCACATTGAATTAGTACTTGGTTAGCCAAGTAACTAGTAGGCGTGTACAAAGCAGGTGCTTATATGATTCGGATTCAGCCCGAATCAGGGACAGTGATTCAATTTGTTGATTCGGATCACTGGTCACTGTCCCTGATTTGATTCAGCACAGAGCACTATAGAAACTGTGTCCCCTGCCCAACCACAGCCAGCAGTGCTGACACTGTTGCGTGGTCCAGCAAGGTCTGTATGTCCACATGCAGAGGGAGCAGAGCCTGAGCAACATCTGACAGTGAGGGGCAGAGGTGGGAAGGGGAAAGGGAAGAGGCAGAGACTGAGTTGGAGAAAGACACAGAGATTGTGCGGCATGGAGGGAGAGGGGCAGAGGCTGTGGGGGCAGGAAGGCTGCAGGGGGAGAAGTGATGGGGGCAGAGGACAAGGTGGCTGGGGGGGGGGGTCTCACATGTAGGACCCTGCCGGCCATATGGCCAACATAGACACTCCTTCCCCCACCATGTGGGCTCCTCCCTCACCATGTAAGCAGTGTGGACACCCCCCACAACATGCACTGCCCTTACCCCAGAAATCAAGAACAGAAAGCAGAAGGTGGAGTTGAAACCCAGAGACCCTGGCAGCAGCAGCTTGAATAGTGGGGAAAGTAGTGGTTTGGTGGAAGCTCTCAGGCAAGATGTGAACCTTTATAGGGCACATGCAGCATGCAGACCATCAGTTGAAGATCCTTGTATTAGATCAAAGGCAAGCACAGATTGCAGTCCTGACACCAGGCTCCCTGCAAGTGAGTGTGCACACGCGGCTCAGTCACGGAAGCCAACCGGTGACATTTATTTATTTGATTTATATCAAAGGCTCAGGGTGGTTTATGTAAGGGAACAGAATAGCTTATAAACCAGAGAGGGACAAGAGAGCAAAACAACTTAAAAGAGACCTAGAACGATACATAGTGTGACCATACATCTTATTTTTTCCACACAGTTTTGTGTTAAACATCAGCTTGACACATCCTGCTGTTTTCAACAAATGAACGCTTTTGTCCTGCTTTTCAGCAGCACACCCAGGACTGGTGTTTAAAACAAGACTGTCTTGGCAAAAATGGGACTGTTTCAATTCCCATCTCAGCTCTCTACCATCCATATCCCCTCTGCCAACTCCTGGGTATGCTCAGCAGACACTGGAGCTCAGAGACAGCTGGGTCTGCTGGGGGATGGCAGGGGCATGTCCTGCCTCAAGGTTCAGAAAATATGGTCATCCTAGAAATGAGGATCTCACTCTCATTCCTAATTTCATGGTTTTATGGACTGAGAAAGAGTGCCATTTGGGTGAGATTTTTCATTGTCTTGATTGTAGAAGCCCAAACCATGCTCACAGGAATGCAAATGGTAGTGAAATGCTATTTGTGTATTCTGTGTGAAAGTCTGGCTATTTTTTAACCTGACCTTTGCATCACCTTCCTGTTGCCTTCCCTCCCCCATCCCTTCAGTTCTCCCCCAGCTCTAGTTGTATAGACAGAAGCAGGAATCAGGGAAGATGTTTGCAGGAAGCAATTGTGTGAATACAAGTTTGCATGAGAGCCCTCAGAGGTCTGGGTTGGAGTCTAGGTTTCTGTCCTACCAGCAGGGTTTTGCAATAGCTCAAACAATCCTTGCTCCGAGACAGTACCTGATACAGAATCATTACTGAAGTCTGCGTCCATTTGTGTTTAAATAGTAACAATAGCTGACCAGTTAAACAAGAAGGAGACTATGGGCATGTCTACACGGTCTTCTACACGTACCTAAATTTAATGAGCATTTGCCTAATGCGCATTGAGGCAATTTCGGCATGCATCTACACATGCATGCACTAAGGCGCATTAACGCAGTGTGAGGACCTACTTGGGACTAAAGTTAGTCCCATGTCAGTTGACATACACAGTGTAATGTACCTTAGTGCCTCTATACATGTCTTACGGTACTTCAAATTTATACATATATTTTATACCTGCTTTTGCAGGTATCAAATTTAGGTACGACTCGCCTAAAATCACCATTTTTAGGTGCATTAAAGGTGTGCATATGTATATCCATGCCGTTAATGCACCTTAAAAATGGCCAATTAACCTTAAATTGGCACATGTACATGCACCCTATATGGCTATAGTTATAAAACTGGAACTGTATAGATACCAGAGGTCTAAGCACACTTATAGAGTAGTGATCAGTTGGTTCAATAAACACAAGCATACACCAATGAGAAGAACTAACCAAAAACTTTAATAGTGAAACAGTAAGCAACATCTGTTGAACCCTTTGTCTTTTTGCTCAATACCTAGCTCCCTGACTGAGGGACCAGGTCCCAATTCCCTCAGTTTTCTGTTAGGGAGCATCTCTAAATTTTACCTTTTATGCCCACACCTTCCCTCTTAATAACAGTTACAAAAATATATTAATACAGAATTCCATTAAGACCCATTTACAAAGGGGAGGTGACTAGCATGTCACTCTGGATGGAGTCTTTACCGCTCACTTTCCTATTCCATCTTTTCTGCAGCTCTTTTTGCAATTTTCTCTTAGCTTTTCAGGAAGTTTCACTTTCTTTCCGGGTCTACAAAGTATCGGATCCAATTTCTGATTTGGTTTTGGTGGGAAGCTTTTCTTCCAAATCTTGTTAGACTTGAGTCCTTACACTGAGATCTGACTGACTGGCATTTTTGGCAGCTGTGCTTCTGTACATAGCACAAAGTTCATTAGATACAGACTTCCTCTTTCTGCAAGATAGCATTTGCATTTATGTTTCCAGGTACATTTCTTCCCAGGTGGACAAGGTTGCTTCTTGTGTGCTACACCAGTTCATTTCTTCCTAGGAAGACTGTTTACATTTGGGCCATGATAACCAAGAGGACCGTCAGGACCATGAATGTTGTCTGCTTATATTGGAAGCACGCACTTAATTAGACTTTTTTCTCTCATAAGCTGTCAGATCCATTGTTGTCATCTCTCTAGGTACCATAATAAATAGGAATACTCTGTTTTTATATCGGATACTAGTGATACATCTACCTTTCACTGGTATATTTTTTCCTGAATATCCAATCACTTTGATATTTGTTGGACTCAGTTTTTGCCTCAATGAGCACATCAACACAAGACGTTTACTGTGCAATAAACTAATGAACTGTGCAGTAAATGTCTTCGTGTGTACATGTACTCCCCTATATCAGCTGGGGTGAACTAATGTACTCCATAGCAGGATAGAACTTGCATTTACAGGTACTATCCTGCTGTGAAGTAAAAAGCTCTGCAAGCAGTGGATGTGTAGGTGCTGCCTGGGCTGGCTGGGGCACAAGGGTGCTTTAGTGCCAAGGCTTCCTGCAGGCTAGCCCATACTGCGGTACCCTCATGCCCCAAACAGCCCCTCCATATCATGCTGAGCTGGGCGGAGCAGTCCCGGGCTGGCAGGGTGATCCCCCAGGCCTCTTGCCAGCCGGGGCTCCTCTAGTCCAGTTTTACATGCTGCGTTCCTCGGCATGTGTTCAAACGGTAATAAACGCTGAAGTTTATTGCTCCAGAGTTATTGTTCCTCGGCGCACATTCAAATGACATGCCTGGGAGCAATAAATTCTGGAGCAACAAACTCTGGGGTTTATTGCTTCTCATTGACTGCATGTGCAGATGCACCAACTTTCAATTTGCTATATTCATGCTCTGGTAAAACATTAATGTGAGATTCAGTGTCCAATTTAAATTAAACCATTGTTCCTTCCATTTCCACTGGCAAAATCCAGTCTCTCTAATTTTATTTTGATTAATTCTATATTAAATTCTCCTGGTACGCTCTCAACTGTGTTGAGGCTTTTCTTGGCTGGGATCTTCAGTACCTGGAAAAATGTTTTCTTTTGTTATAGGTGAAAAAGAGCTTTCCAAATGCAGCCCCACATTTAGGGGAATGTTGCCTTCCATACTCAGTACATATCTGCCTTTTGCTCTCTCTCTCTCCCTTAGCATTCTCCTTACTGATGGAAAATCCCATCCTGTGGATTGGTGTTGGTAGCTATGTTGATCTATGGACAGAGACAGAAAAAGTTTCTTTGGGTAAATACAATATTTTTTATTAGACCAACTAATAAAAAACTAATAAAATTTCCATCATGTGAGGTGGATTTTTCTGGTCACATTCTTTCATGATTACTTCATGAATGACTCCTTTTAATCTAGACCTTCACACTGCCTATACACGTGCTCAGGGGGGTGGGTTGTGTTACCAGTTTTGCCCGTCACTCTGGAGTGCACTCATTTATTGCGGTATGTGTTTGGGGTCTCTGTAATTCTAGCAGTATGCTGCTTGTGTTACTTGTGTTTCTATATGAAGCTGTATCTCTCCCTTCTGCAAGTCCATGTCTAAAAATAGGTTGCAGATACAGGCGGACCTGGACAGGCTCAAGAGCTGGGTAGACCGGAACGAGTAATTTAACACTTCCAAGTGTAAGGGGCTCCATATGGGGCAAATAATTCTCAATATACATGCAGGTTTGGAGATGACAGCCTGACTTGCACCATGGCTGAAAGGGACCTAGGGGTAATGATTGACCATCGCATGAATATGAGCTGTCAGTGCAAAGCAGTGGTCAGCAGGGCAAACAACACTCTGGCACACATCAACCGATGCATCTCATGTAAAAATAAGGAAGTGATACTCCCACTGTACTCAGCATTGGGGAGACCGCAGTTGGAGTACTGCGTCCAGGTCTGGGCACTGTACTTCAATAAGGACATGGAAAAACTTGAGAGGGTCCAGAAAAGAGCCACCCATATAATCAGAGACTTGCAAGTCAAGCCATACGAGGAAAGGCTGAGGGGCCTGAGCCCCTTTAGCCTAAAGAGAAGGTTGAGAGGGAACTTGATAGTGGCTTGCCGCTATATCAGAGGAGTGCATCAGGAGCTCGGTGTACAACTGTTGACTAGGGCACCTCCAGGAAATACCAGGACCAGGGGTGACGCATAGGGGGGGCATGTGAGTACACGTGCACCCCCTGAGCATGGCCCCGGGTACCTGCAGGTTTGCCCGCGGTGGCTGTGGGTGGTCGCCAACCTTTGTCTCCACCACCACCCTGTCTCCCCCGCTGCTGACAGCACCAGCAGCATCTGCAAAAGCTCCCTACTTACTGCCGCCATGCTCCTGCCGCTGCCATGCCCCAACAGCTGCCGGGGCCATGAGTCATTCATGACCAGGATCAGTGGATACAAACTCCTGGAAGGCCACTTCAGACTTAATACCAGAAAAAACTCCTTCAGCCAAGGCAACAGTCACCTCGGGGAGGTCACCTAACCCCAGTTGCTTTCCTGCCTAGAGTTGGGGAGGGCTGAACCTGATGATCTGCAAGCTCCCTTCCAGCCCCTAACGATCTATGAAAGTCCTTACCCCCAATGGAGCTGTCTTGCAAGACTCCGTTTCAATGGGGTTGGGTTCCTCCAGCCACCAAATCAGTCAAATACATGTACACACACAGAGATTGACATGACACGCCTGACCTAGCTGGGTTGAGCAGCATGTACAGGCTGACACCCTCATATGCCAGGAATCAGTTCATCAAGGCAACAATAAACTGCAGTCAGACACAAGCACTCAGGTGAACAGAATACCTCTGAATCCAGCTGGGTGTCCAGCTGACACCCTCGTTGGTCATCATTCAGTTCATTAAGGCGTGTCTGAGACAAACTGGGTCAATCAACCTATACAAGCTGATCCCCTTATGTATCTCAAACTCAGCACATCCCAATCTTTTACCCTAACTGTCCTAGTAGTGGTAGTCTCTTGATGAGCGGGCCCCACCATATTTTGGGGCTTTACAGAGTTCTTTGGCTTAGGTAAAAGAAGTATTGCTGCAGAGCAAATGGGGAAGGGTGAAGGAAAAATATACACAGTTTCTACCAGTTTGACAATAAAAGTTATTTATTGCTAAATATATGAAATTTATAATGGTACTAGTAGTAATGCAAGGAAGAATAAACACAAACAATTACAATAATACCCTGCTTCAATTGAGTATTTAGGGACACCTAACTCCAGCTTAACTAATAAAATTCAGCTTCAGAAAGCTATGCCTAGAGAGAGAGAGACAGAGAGGAAGAGAAAGTGAGAGCTGGGATCTCACTCTTCCAAGGCAATTGGGTGTTTTGTTGACAGGCAAAGTTCCCAGAACAATCATTGAAAGTTAAACAGGCGATGAAAGGAGACAATCTGTTTATCCCATCTTCTTGAGAACAACAGCGGATGGTGTCAGAGAGATTTCTCCCTCTTGAAGCAAGTTGTTTGCTACTTTACAGCTTTCTTATACCCTTAGTCCAGCCTCTTCAAAGCATTATTTTAACTGTGTAGATCAAGAGCGTCCCAAGCCATAATTGACAAGGAAAATCCTGTTATTTAAACAGTTTCAATGTAAATGAATTACCTTTTTCAGTGACAAGGGGTTATCTGGTTTGGAATGTCACAAGAAACTGGTTAACAACCAGGAAAAGCATAAGATTTTAAGGAGTAACTGGACACCTAGGAGATGGCTTGAAATTATTATGAATATAGAAGATAAACTGGAAGGGATACCACTTTATTTCCTCCCAGATGAAAAGAAACCTTTAACAGTTGTTCAAATGTTGCCCATGCCTGCTCTGACTCGGTCTCTTGCCTCAGCATTCCCTAACTCGGCAACTAAATTTTAGTCAACTGAGTTTAAATAGGCCTCCCAAAGTGGGACTGGGGAATGTACAGCCCAAGATGCCTGTTAAACATTTATTTTGCTTAGTTGTGGTTGGGTGAGGTGTGGGGTGGGGAAGAAAAAGTCCTTTGTAAGTCCAGCAACCTGGGTGCCAAGGTTCCCTCAAGAACATAGAGCTGACAGGTAACAGCAGTACTCCTTAAATTTAGACAGTATTACACTTAAATAGCATATTTGGCCATTTTGCAAAGATGTTAAAACAGCCAGAGCTTCTTCCACCACAACATGCATAAGATAGATAATTTGACTTAGCCAGGTCTTTTTTCTACCCCTATGGCTGCTAGCTACAACTCAAATCTGTCTAAATGCCTCCAGTTCTGTGCTATATTTCCTGACAGTAGAAGGGCAGGTTGAGGTTGCAACACTTACGGACCAACTATCCTTGGACTATAACTGTGAAGGAAGATCACTTACAGTGGCTGTTTTCCTTTTATGTGGCCTAGTTGCTTCACTTGTTCTCAAGGTCCAGCTTCTTTTTCAGTTTGGATCTCAGATTCTAACAAATTCTTTCTTATCCTGCTCCTGATACCATGTAATGATTACCGTGTTTAATGAACACAGACATATATGAGTGAGAAGACCTAATAAAGAGACATTGTGTGTGGAACAGTAGGCAACCTTTGCAGACTGTTTGCCTCTCTTTTTCTCTGTCTCTCCCTTTCTAACTAGCTATCTCCCTGACTGAGGAACCATTTCCCAACTGCTTCCCTCTCGTGTTAAGGAGGATCTGTAAAGTATATCTTATTTCACTATATATATGAGCCTCTGAAAAGTGGTCTCTGGAGCTAATTGCACTGTGTTGTTGTTGTTATTGTTGTTTTTATTATTGTTTAGATTTATATCCCACCCAACCCAGAAAGGCTCAGGATGGATTACAATAAAAGACAGGGAACCCACAAGATAAGGAACAACTCTAGAATCCCCAAATAACACCCCAAATGCACTTGAAAACTACATTCTACCTCACCCACTTTCACTCCTCTGCCTATCACCCATAAGAGCAAACCCTCCAGACTGTCCCAATCATGCTTCATACCCTTCATTCACATCTAGGTGGTATACAAAACCTTTCCTCACTCTTCCTTCCCCCAGGATGCCCCTCCATTCCCACTCTGCCATCTCACATGAAGGGGAGATCCATGCTTTGAACATATACAAAGACAGGTGATCAGTAACAGGACAAATGTGACAAAAAGAAGGAGGAAAAAAAACATGGTTCATATAAAGAAGGAGCAGAGAAGTGAGCACAGTGAGTCTGGCATGCTGCTGCTGCTTGTGGCACTCTTCTGAAAAGATGGGGTAAAACCTGAGCCATGTTAATGAAAAAGGGATGAGCAAGATCAGCAATGCCAGAGTTTGGGAGATCATTTGGAAGAAAAATAGTTTGATATCAGTGGTGAGACCATTACTGCCCTGCTATATGTAGTCCCAAAGCCAGCTATCTTTATCCACTGAGCCTGAAAGCAAACCAGGAAGCCACAAGAACTTTCAGCATACAAGTACATGCACCCTTTTTAGGCCTCTAGAAAGAACAGTAAATCCAAATTATACTCTTTACTTCACACTAAATCTGGATGTGCCTGGAAGTCCATAGCTGAGGATAGATTTCTGCTTTTGTTCCAGGGAATGCAATGAACAAACTAGATTAAGTCCATATTTCATCAGTTGAGGACATTCTCAGTCACTGTAATGAATGGAGAAATGACTGAAATGGGCATAAATATCTTCCCATTCGCAAGAGGGAAGGAAAGGTACCACTGGAAGTGACCAGCTACTCTTAGAGTGCTTAAAAATGTGAAAAAAGCCCCTGGTGCTTTAAGCTTGGCATGCCCCCCTATTGATCACAGTGCATGCCCAGAAGAGGCAGTGTGCTGGTTGAACCTGGCTCGCTCAACATCTGTGTAGATCAGGTGTTTCAGCAGGGCTTTCTGGTGCTTTCATCTAAGAGCTGATTGAGCCAGATTTAGATAAAAGTGCCAAACTGAGGCTCCTGACCTATACAGATGATGCAGAGCTGGGTTGAACTAAATGGTAAAGCACTGGCCTCTTCTGATAAAGCACTGCTTGTTTGTTTTGCCACATCTGTCAGCAGCCTTTGCCTATTAGATTGACTGGCAATTTCCCTTTCGTGTAGGAGCAGTGGAGTACTGGAACGTGATTTCAGTTGTTAAGCAGACATTCTCAGGGAAGATGTCATTGCTGAACTGTAGCTACTACACAGTGAACCCATCGCATTCTGTTCTGTTGTGATGATCTAAGTGGCCGTTTTTTGTCATCTACAGGTCATATTTGCCACTTATGTACCCAGGAAAATTATAGTTTTGGATATGTATGTGCACATTTCGGTGATTATGTGTATGTGCAGACTAGCAACAGGATGTATGTGCAATTGGCTGGTCGATGATCAGGCACTGGTGCCCCCCCAGACTCTGGAGACATTAGTTACCCATGCACAAACTTTTCTCTTGTGGCTACGAAATAGTCAGTGTCAAAAAGAGCTTTGGAGAAGGCCGTAAATAATGTTGTTTGGTGATTATGGCACTCTAGTGAGAACCCAGAAAGACTTGTGTTCACAGGCTTTTAGGGGTTGGGGCTAGAATCCAGGACCACTGAGATGCAGTACTAGCATCTCAGCTCTTTGGGGAAAAAGAGAGGGAAGGTGCCACCAGCACATCTCTCACTGCTGCCAGCGCCAGTCTCAGGTAGGGCACCAGCCAGTCTTTCACTCTGGCCCTCACCAGCCGGGGAGTGGGGGCGCCATCTCAGGGAGGGCAAGTGCTGCCCCCCCTCCCCTTGCCATGCCTCCCCTACACTTCATCTATGAGTTTGTGGGAGACAGTGGCCAAGGAACAAGAGTAAGTGACACCTGAGTTAACCTTGGCTGAAGTGATGTTCCCCAGGTTCCCTTTGGAGTTACAATGGTAAACATCATAAGTAGCTCAGACTGTCTGGGTGATGTGAGCTTGGAAAGGGTGCTTCCCTAGAAAAGAGGGAGCTGTGGGTTCCAACTCATGGCCTTTGTTCCCCTCCAAGGGAGAAACTTTCCACTGCAGTTGCCTCCATCCTCTTTTTCTCTGATGTCTATGTTAATAGATCAGTTTAAAAAGGAATTCCCCATGGCATCTAAGTGCTGAAAATGCCCCATTGAGAAACACAAAATGGCAACTGAGGCCATCAGAAAAGACAAGACTATCACCGCTGGGCTTTATGGCCTCATTTCTGATACTTTTCTTCCAGCTTAGAAGCCCTGGGAGTTTTGCTGATGCTTATACATATGATTTGCTCCATAAGCATTTTCACTTTGAATGAAATCCAGTATGAAATCCTCCATTTATAAGGTAAAAAATGCAGGCATTCATTAGCCAGCCTAGGTTTTTATTTGGTAACGTAGAGAAAACAATCCAGGATGATGATGATAAATGTTAATAATTAGCATTGACAAGTCTTCTTTGTATGAATGATGAGTATTTCCCCAGTGCTAAAAGTGGATAGCAAGGTGCAGTAAAATCTCAATTGTTTTCCTTAAGGTCAAACAGCAAAAAGAGAAGATCCGTGGCAAAGGCACAGCAGCCGGACTCTGTGCCCAGGGAACTGACAGTTCCCACCATGCCAATTGCAGAGGTGTAATCAAGTGTTACTGTAAAAAGGAGCTGCTTTTGCAACCCCTGTCTCCTACAAAGGCAGCACCTGCAGCTTATTGCTCCCATTGCTTTCCCCTTATGCTACTGATCTGTGGTGAGGGTTAGGGTTTTGCACAGAAGTGAAGAATACATTTAAAGCCAGGATGCATTCAACATACGGAAGATAAAAGGAAATGTATAGAAATGGGGAATCCACTTGTAAGACCAGTTCCCTTACATACAGGAGGTGCAACACTTACTAGAAACTTGTGACAGAGTTTAAGAAAGTCTCTGTCTCTGCTGGCACTTGATGTGGCGAAGAATCAGCACCAACGCTGTTTTCAGCCTGGGATTAAGAAGAATGAGAACAATGGAGTGCCCTGAAGGGTATGCAGCAACCACCACAGAAGTAACTGCAGGTGTCCAGGTGTTGTCAGTCAGACAAGTAGGCATTGTTTGCAATGTCTCTCCTACAAAACTGAAAGTAAAAAGGATGAGGAAAGAGATCAGAGCTTTAATCGCACTTACATGAGCCCGTGTTCTGGAGTCCTGAAGGTCAGGTGCATAATCCTGCATGCACCTGCTGTGTCTCCACAAAGAGACCATCAGTAGCATGGATGATGCCAAGAATATGAAGAAAGGAAAGAAAGCCATTATGGTGTAGAGAAAGCTGAAGTAAAGGTATATGACATTTGAGTTAACCTTGGCTGATGTGGTGTTTCCCAGAAGGCTCCCGTTGGAGTTACAAAGGTAAACGTCATGATTAGCCCAGACTGTTGGGATGGATGTGAATAAGGCAAGCAGTAGCGACCCCAGGAGAAGCTGTGGAACCATCCCAGAGATTCTCTGCTTCACTTGAAGGAAGAGAGGGTGAGTGAAAGTGGCGATCTTTGCACAGTAGAAAACACTGAGACAGCTGGCAAGCCAAGCACTGGTCATGTTGGCAAACATCCGTATGACTCGCAATGTGATACGCACATTGTCCAGTTTATGCAGGTCCGGAGTGAAGAAAGAATAGGAGCGAAACACTATTGCTGTCCCTTGCAAAAGAAGTCTAGACATGCCCAAAGATGTCAAGATTGTGTTACAGGAGGACAGCTTCCTGCTTTTGATCCAGTCAGTCCAGTTAATGGCCACAATAAATCCATTTGCCAGTAATCCTACACTGATCTCAATCAACACAATGGTTATAGCAATGATGGAAACAGAACTGAACATATTTCTTCTCACAGTCACCACAGGCTGCTCTGATTCTGCGGTAACAGGTGACACTTTTCGAAGACAGAGTCTTACTGCATCGATGATCTACTTGCAAATGGGTAGTTAGATATATCACACGGACATTCCTCCCACTTTCAATCTTGTGTCAGCAAGACAAGAGAAAATGAGAATGGTGGATTTTCAGGTGTTCTGGGTTTTTTTTTCCCTTGAGGTCTTCCTAGGGATGCAAATCCCAGGAGAATTTCATTATTCAGTCTATACCCATTTAGGCATGCGATTTATTTGCCTAGTCACTTCCACAGTGCTCCACGCTAACAACAAGCTAGGTTATACCAGTTCTTTTCATCTTTTGTACTTTCTTTTATGATCATAGTTAGAGAAAAAACAGTCACTAGGGAGAGGAACCTACATATAGTTAGCTATGTATGGCATATTGTGGGAGAAGGATTATGATTGGGAGGATTAATGAAGGGAGGATGAAGAAGGTGGAGAAAATATAGGAGGTGAGACAGCTGATCCCATTTTCAATTGTTGCAATTAGAGAGAAAAAAAATGTTTCATATTAAATAAACTGTCAAAAGATGGGAGAAAAATCCTAGACCCCACCAAACATATTGTTTATTTAAAGGCAGCAGCCAGCCAGGATCCGATCACTGCTGCAAAACACAACCAGACACTTCAAAAACAACAACATAAGCATCAAAACAGAAACCCAACAGGGTCCAAAGAGCGATAGCAACTACTGCTGTGAGGGTTTGGCTGGGACATAGGTGGCTGGGCCTGTGGATAGGTCTCTAGGAGCAACTAGCAGGTGCGCAGGGTCCCAGAGAGTTAGGCCAGAGTCTAGGTCAGTGGGTTAAAGACAAAGGGACCAAGTTCCAGGAAAAAGGAGGCGAAATCCAAGAGTATACTCTAAGAAGTGAGTTGAGGTAAGAAACCAGGGGTCAGAGAACTGGTGCCTAGTTCTAGGGGAGACACAAGGTCAGAATCAGGAAGAGCCAAAGTCATGTCAGGAGCCAGGTGAATCAAGGATCAGTGAATATGAGGCTTGTTGGAACAAAATGAGGTTGTATCAGCCTGCAGCTGCATATGCATAAAGGGGTGAATGGTACTTTCAGCAGCCAGGCTCCAACCAGCAGCCAGGCACCTGTGACTAGTAGCCCTTTGTCTCAGAGTCATAGCAGTCGTTATCTTGTAGAGGGTCCAGTGCATCATCTAGGACATGGCTCCTGCCACTACACACACCCTGGGAGGGCATGGCAGGTGTGTGCTCCTGGATCTGCACGCAGGGTGGGGGCAGGATGCTGCTATGGGCTGGGGCTGGGACGGCACCAAGCTCTTCCCAGCAGGAAAACTGGGCTGGGGCTGCACTCAGAGCAGGTGGCAGTGGTGCTAGAGGCGGGGGGTTGGTGGGGGGGGCAGTGGTGAATTTTGGGGTGGCTGCAGCCCCCCTGTAATCTCCCTCCTAGCACTGCCACTGCGTGCCCTGAGTACAGCCTGGCCCAGCCCCCCACTGGGAAGAGCTTGGCACCACCACAGGCTCAGCCTGCAGTGCAGCCCACCCTTGCCCCATGCGCAGATCTGGGGAACACCCCCCGCATGCCCTCCTGGGGTGAGTGCAGCAGCAGGAGCTTCCCCACCACATGCACCCTGGACAAGCTGCTTGTGGCTCCATCCCATGTCCCGCCCCCTGCCCCTGCCCTTGCCCCAGCCCCACTTCCTCCCTCACTTTGGGGGCCTTGATATGTCCCATTCCCCTCCTTCCCCCCCCAGGATGGTTTCTTGTCTCCTCACTTCTTCCCCCACAGCAGACTTACCAGCCGGACGCCACTCTCCATGCTGCCCAGCTGCATATTGGAATCGGATTGGTATCGGCTGGTATGGCTCTCTTAAAAATTGGTCATCGGTATTGGCCTAAAAAATCTTTATTGATGCACCCCTATTGCATACCACTGGCTTCTATTGACTAGTCTCTAGGACACCAGAAGCAGTTCCTATCACATCACAAATTAAATACTCCCCGTGGTCTCCCAATGATCTTTTTCTTCAGCCCTGCTTCATACTCCCCTCCTTGCCTCCTGAAAATAGCTGGGCACAAGCAAAATTACATAGATGTGTCTCTATCATGAGGAACTGTAAGTTAAGAGGATTGCTCCAGGTTGTGGCCCACCAAACATAGCAGGTAGAACTATTTTCTCTATAGGAAACATGGCAAGCCAAGATGCAGAAACTTTGATAGATTACATCACTTTGCAAGAGTTTGCAAATGTCAGTGGAATGTGCATAGATTGGACAATAGGACAATGGTCATACTACACTCCTACACCCCTTCTGGGCCCCACTCATTGGACAGATAGGCAACCCTAGTGACTAATCTTATTCTGTCCTGAAAGATGCCTAGCTTTCTTATTCTGGCAATGGATATCAGGCAATATTGTGGTCCTCCAAGAGGACAAATCTTATTCTGCCCAGGAAGAGTTCAGCAACCTTTCCCATCCTTCACCTACTCACTTCACTCACAGAATCAAAGAAAATTAGGGTTCGAAGGGACCTCCGGAGGTGATCTAGTCCAACCTACTGCACAAAGCAGGAACATCCACAACTGATCCATGACTTTGTCTACCCGGGTCTTAAAAACTTCTAAGGATGGAGATTCCACAAACTCTCTGGGTAGCCTGTTCCATTGTTTTGCTACCCTACTAGTGAGAAAGTGTTTCCTAATAGCTAACCTAAACTTGCCTCATGGGAGACCATTGCTTCTTCATCTGGTGTCACAGACTCTACCTGTATGCTGGGGAGGGAGTACGCCTCCCACAGATGCTCCTGAAGCTAAAACAATCTAACACTGAAGTCAAGGGTGGATCCAGGATTTGGCAAAGAGGGGTGCAGAATTCTCACCCCTACTTCAGGGATGACTGTACACCTGCTCCCAGCTCTCACCCCCTCAACCTGGAGGACTTTTTAAAGTACTCAAAGCACGTAAGAACCCCACTCATTCCTTCCATGCTTAAAAGCACATCTCTTCCCTTCCTCTGAAATAGCACCTTCTGATGCCAAGTAATTTGTGTAAGAGCATAAAGGTACAGCAGGTAAGACTGTTATGAAGCCAGAGCCCCGATCCTTCCCCAAGGCTTGAGCTACACACACATTTTCACCTCAAAGTGTTTAGGTCATTGATACTCAACCTGTTCACTCACAGCATCCTTCAAAAAATGCTAGTCATTAGCTTTCACTCATCGTTTGACTGTGGAAAAATAACTGAATGATTCTTCCATTGCAAAGAATCCAGAAAGACTACAAGCCAGAATATTTTTTGACACTACTGATTTATCTCGTGACTCATGTGTAGATGTTTGCACACCTAACCATACTATGGTGTCCTGGTTGAGAATCGCTAGGTTCGGTCTTTGATATGACCATGGTGAATTCCCTTTTACACTATTACAACAGAGTGGGTAAAAAGATCAATTTAGCAAGAAGTTTTTTTAAGTGCATGCAGATGTTTCCATTTAATTTGAAATTGGTACATGAACAAAAGAAGTTTAAATTGAAAATTATATTTTTTCTTGTTTTCCAGTCATTCTTCCTTTTTTCTTCATTTGCTATTGGAAAGGGAGAGAAATCTGCCCATTAAAATATGAAAACTGAAAACATTTTATTTCTTGATTTGAACCATATCAAAATAATGTGCTTCTAATACTTTTTTGAGGAGAAGGGGAGGGGTTGATTACTATTTTTACTGAAAGAAAATTTTATTTTATTCAGGTGAAAAGGAAAACCTTTGTTCCAGATAAGGAAGTCTGAAAAGTTACAAAATTATTTTCTGAATAAATCTTACATTGCTTGAAGAGCTATTTCCTTGAAAATATTTATTGATGGAAAAAATGTTTTAACCATCTCTAATTATGACATTTTAGTCATCCTCATAGCTATAATCCATGAGCAAAAATGTATAAAACACTTCATCAGTGCCTGTTCCTAACTGCTAAGATGCTCCTTCCACAAAGCAGTGATATATTTACTAAGCACAATTCATATTTACCTTTCAAGTATCCCTTGTTAGATTTATGCAAATTATAGTGAGATAAGATTTTTCTGTGCAGAAATTCTCTCCTTCTGTTAACCTGGTCAAAATTATGCTCCATAAAGAATAAATACATATAAAAGATGAAGGACAGAGGCACATAAATACAAAAGAAGAACACATTTTCATGAAACAACCACTCCCTCTATGACTTCACCAGGGAGGGAAATTTACAAAACACCTTCAAAAGACAAACCCGGGGAACAAAAATCAATAATTTCACTGGATACCAGAAACCATGGATTAAACACAGACATTAACTCTATCTCATTACAATCTACCTGCTAGTTTCTCTGTACTTCAGGGCTAGGAACAGAAATTATGCATAAACCTCTATAAGTAATTGGAAACTGGTTCAAACATGTAACAAAAGAAGGTCAGTGCACATAAATCTCTCAAAATGTCCAAAATCAGTTTAAGACAAACCTGGATGGATGTAGTATCAGACTTAGCCAATTTAGGTTAAATCAGTTAATTGAACTCCTGTCCCAGATCCCCTCCAGATTCAAGTTAACTCACAGTCCCCCAGCTTCCCAGGATGTTTTGCGCTTCCCACAAGCCCCCATTCGCAGGGTGGGCAGGCTAGTCTTAGCCCAAGCTGTCTGCTCCAGCCAATCAGGGAGGCATGCTCTAGCACCCTCCAGCTTCTGGCCTGGACCACTGCAGGCATGTGGCTGCACTTCTAGAATCAAATGAATGTCTGTTCACTTAGTTATCAGTTCAGTTTACGCAGCTTAGACTAACCTGAAAAGATTGAATCAATTCCATCTCAGACTTTTTTGACTGTCTATACTTAGCCCAGGAGCCACTTCCCTCTTAAATAATCTTGCTCTCCATTTACCAGGTTATCCTTCCTACTGCATTTCTCTTGTCTTTCCTTATACTTATAATGTCCTTGCTCTTTTACAGTCCAGTTTCATTCCTTTTAGCAGGCTATTTTTTTTTTTATTTACATACGAAGTTTTGCACACTCTATTGTTTTATTGGTTACTCAGCTCAGGCTATGCTTGGTTCTTTTTCAGGCCTGAGGAAGAGTGCTCCATGCCCAAAAACTCGTCTAAAATCTCTCCAAACCATGCTGTTGGTCCAGTAAAAAAGATCACCCCACAAAAATATCCCTGCTTCTCTCATATCCCTTGTTACATTCTCTTCTATAGAGGTTTCCAACTAAGCCGCTGCATTTTGGATGCACAAAACAGACTGGATTGTATTACTGCAGAGAAGTTCCATGGGGTTACAGTAAAACATAAATTGGATATAAGCCAACAGCATGCTCTTACTGCAGAAAGTCAACACTGTCAAGTACTATTAATCCTGGGCTTTATTAACAGTACTTGCAACTCATGGGAAGTGATTACTCTGGTCTATTCAATACTGATAAGATCTCACCTGGAGTGTCCCATTTTGGGCCTCACCCTTTAAGAAGGATATAGACAGCTTGGTAAGATTCCAGCACAATGCAACAAAAATTATTAGGGGTCTGGGAGACGAGACTTATGAGGAAAGATTGAAAGAATTAGGTTTATTTAGTCTGGAGAAGAAAAGACTGACTTCTTTATAACAGTGATCAAATACCTGAAAAATGATTACAGAGAGGATGGAGATGGGTTTTTCTCTAGGCCTGTAGAGGGCAGGACTAGGAACAACCAACTCAAGCTGCAGCATGGGAAATTGAAGTGGGAGATTAGGAGGAGCTTTTAGACTATGAGGGTGGTCAAGCATTAAAACAAGCTAGGGAAACTGTGGAGTATTCATCCTTGGAAGTTTTCAAGAGCAGGTTGGATAGACACTTGACTAGGATTCATAGATTCATAGATGTTAGGGTCGGAAGGGACCTCAATAGATCATCGAGTCCAACCCCCTGCATAGGCAGGAAAGAGTGCTGGGTCTAGATGAC
>JAGPOW010001409.1:18099-38521 GCA_030014935.1 Caiman crocodilus | reverse complement strand
GACATTTTTCCTCCCTAGGTGCAGCACTTTGCATTTCTCCTTGTTGAATTGCATTCTGTTGTTTTCTGCCCATTTGTCCAACCTATCCAGGTCTGCTTGCAGCTGTTCCCTGCCTTCTGGCATGTCCACTTCTCCCCATAGTTTTGTGTCATCCACAAACTTGGACAGAGTACATTTCACTCCCTCGTCCAAGTCGCTGATGAAGACATTAAAGAGTATCTGTCCAAGGACCGAGCCCAGCGAGACCCCACTGCCCACACCCTTCCAGGTCGAAACCGACCCATCCACTATGACTCTCTGGGTGTGACCCTGTAGCCAATTCACCACCCACCGGACTGTGTAGTCATCCAAGTCACATCTTAACTTGTTCACCAGTATGAGGTGGGATACCGCATTGAAGGCCTTCCTGAAGTCTAAGTATATGACATCCACCCCTACTCCTGCATCCAGGGGTTTTGTAACATGGTCATAAAAAGAGACTAGATTAGTCAGGGACGATCTGCCTGCTACGAACCCGTGATGGTTTCCCCTCAGCATAATTTGTCCTGCCAGGCTCTCACAAATGTGATCCTTAATAATTTTTTCAAAGACTTTGCCAAGGATGGAGGTGAGACTGACTGGCCTATAGTTGCCCGGGTCCTCCTTCCTCCCCTTCTTGAAAATGAGGACCACACTGGCCCTTTTCCAGTCCTCCAGGACTTGGCCTTGGCCACGAGCATTCAAATATTCCCACCAGTGGCTGTGCAATGACGTCAGCCAGTGCCTTCAGCACCCTCGGATGGAGCTCATCCGGGCCTGCCGAGTTAAAGGCATCCAGTTCTTCCAAGTGACTCTGCACCACCTCAGCATCTATGCATGGTAGTCTGGCACTTTGCCGCTGCCTCTCTACAATCCCAGTGAGAGCCTTGTCCTGCCCCTCACTTAGGGTTAAGTTCAGCCTTGTCCCCCCTGTCCATCACCAATTGCTTCTGTCCATTTAGTAGGGGTCCTATTCCTCCCTGGGCCTTCCATTTACTCCCTGTATATCTAAAACACCAATTTCTTGTTTTCCTTTACTTGGGATGCCATCCTCAGCTCCATGGTAGCTTTGGCCTGTCTAACTGCCTCCCTACAAGTGCGAGCAGAGGAGGTATACTCCTCTTTGGTGATCTCTCCCTGTTTCCACTTTTTATGTACCCCACTTTTGGCCCGTAGGCTGCCCTGGATTTCTCTGATCAGCCAAGGAAGCCTCCTGGCCCCTTTCCCTCTTTTTCCATGTATCGGGATTGTTTCCCTTTGTGCCCGAAGGATCATTTCCTTAAGGCACAGCCACCCATCTTGGGCTCCCATCACTTCAAAACTCCTACTCTGCAGTGTGTCCTTGACTAAGCAACTGAGTTCATTGAAATCAGCTTTCCTAAAGTCTAGCGCTTTTACCCTACTAGTTACCTTAGCGCTTTCACACTACTAGTTATCTTTAACTAGGGTTTAGTCAGGGATGGTTTAGTCAAGGATGATCCTGCCTTTAGCCAGGCAGTTGGGCTAGATAATTTTGTGAAATCTCTTTCAGCCCTACTTTCCTATATTTCCTACATCATCATGACTACAACATCACTCCTTCATGTTACACATTTCAAATGGTATTACTCTGGAAGTCCTCTAGATGGGAGGGAAAAGGCCCTTCTCTGAGAAACCTGAATTGCAACCGATTATATTTATGGAGTGGAAGGATGGAAACTTGTTTTTATTTATTTGTTTGTTATAAAATTATATTTATTTTGGAACATAATTCTATAACAGAGTAATAGGCTGTTCTGAATGTCAGCAGCCTTCAAAACCCAAGTCAATGGTGAAAAGTACTGAAGAAAGGATAGATCATTCTGAAAATCAATTTTCTGTCACTATCCCATTTATACATTGCACCAGGAAAATAATTTAAGTGCCTTCAGAAGTATTTCTGCCATATTTGACAAAGTGGACCACAAAAAAGCTGCATAAGAATAGATATTTGATCTTCCTTCAGCTGTCGGCACCATTAACATTGTTTCTATTCCATGTCCCATCTTGACATGAGAACTGACCAGGCATAGCATGTTAGCTTTGGGTAGCAAGCAGCCTTTTTCCAGTTTAATTTTTCTCAGAAACCAGATGTTCGATGCCAAGCAGTATATAGCCAGGCTAAAGGTGCCCAGGATATGTTTCTAAGTGGGAACTGGACTACCTGGAGTCGGTGGGAAGATTCCTTCTCTGAATGAGACACTGGGTATTCTGCTCAGAAGAGGTGCCAGTTTGCTCATGATTCTCAGTGGTCTGAAAGAGCAGGGATCATATCTCAGTCTCAGGCTGGCACGTGGCTGCTTTCTTAGTCTGACTGAGCTAAGTCCTTAGAATGAAGGTTAGCATATCTCAGATGTATTGTGGCTGGAGCTGTGTTGCATGGGAAGTTCCCCCCTATGAGAGACAAGTCATGGCAGTTTGGTACCTGGAATTGATGCTTAGAATTGTTTCCAATTCTTCTGTGGAGACGAGAGAAATTTTAGAGCCAGGTCCTCATCCCATGAACATATTCAATTTTCTGATGTGGATGAAGTATCCTGGGACACTATGTGCAGGTAACTTCATCTTACTGACAGGATCCTTGTCTGTCTCTGATGAAACCTTTAGTTACCAGTCTTCTCTCATGAGAGCAATCCCCACTTGCCCCTGTTCCTCACCATGACACATGATGTCATAAGAGGGTAGAGAGCAGGGGGGCATTGTCATGCTGTTTGGTACCTCAATCAACAAGTCAGAAAGTCAGAGGCCAGAAACTATTATAAACTATAATATAATTTATTGAAAGAAACAGTATCACACAACTCCCTGCAAGTGAGAGCTACTGCAGACTGCCCTGCAGGGCTTTGCCCCTCCATTAGGTACCTTCCAGAACAGACAAATGAAATAATGTGCACAGCTCTAAAAGCTATCCACTCATTTTTCCCTTTCACAACAGATGTATCCAAATGCCATAACCAGATTTCACATATATGAATTAAACATATGTGGTACAGCTCTGACAGGCCTCAATTTGTATTTGTGGATGCTTTATAACTGCCTGACCTGTATAGCATCTTTCTAGTCTCAGGTCACGTTGGTTTACTCTGCGTTATGTTCTCTTCCATAGATGTGTCTAGCCTTAGTCTTCACCTTAGATTCCTTAATCTGCAGTACTCACTTGCAGAATCTTTTTGCCTAAACAGTATCTCAACCTCCATTGTGTCTTGTGATGCTCTTCTCCTTTGATAAACTGTCGGTGTCTTCTGTTGCTCCAGAAAACCTGTCCTGCTGGGAAGACAACTTGATAGCATCTTCAGGTTACCTTGAAGTTCATTTTTTGCCATCAGATATGAGCACCATTGCAGAGGTGGTAGGCCCTTGAAGACCCACACATGGCACCTTTTCTGATTAATCTTACCCTTTTTAAAAATACATCCCTGCATCTAAGTGCCAGGCAGCAACCATGACCTCAAGTGTAAGCTAAAAGAAGAGGAAGGCTACTCCTTCTTTGTCACAATGGGAAAGGTCCTACGGCTTTTTCAGAGTAACAGTTTTTGCCTGTACAAACAAGTACAAATTAAACTAAGGTCTTCTTCATGAGAGACTGATGGCAGTGTTTGCATGCTTCATGCTTCTGAAAAGCATTTAGTTGCCTAAATATAGATTTAGGAAGACAAATTTTGTCTTAATTAAAAAACCTTATACATGCGCTAATGAATCTGATTTTAAAATCTTGCCTTTCAGCTTCCTACATGCCTACATACAGAACGCCTATGTGGTATGGGGATGTTAGAATTTACCAAATATGCTAAGGATGGAAAGTCTGTGAGTGGAGGGATGTCTACACAAAGTTGTAAACACGCACAGTGGAGGCCAGGGATCGTTCCAGTAAAATAGAGGCATAATTGGATTTCCTATTTCTATGTCATGATTTGATGAACCCTACCAAGAGAGCCCTTTAGACGTGTTGCATTTTTGAGGTTATGAAAATTCCAGCTGTGCTTATGGGGATGCAAATCAGGGAAGTATTCTGTAACAAGCTGTCAGGTGTGCAAACACTTCTTTGCATTCCCACCCCAAAAAGCTTGTGACAGCAAACAAATCATTGTTCCACTAAGCAGAAAACAGATCAGAAAGCAAACTGAGATAGTTTACAGGGTACAGCCTGTAAACCTCCTCAACCAACAGGGGCAGCTTTAATTAACTGAATTTCTCTTAGAGCTAGGAGATAGACACTGGGACTCCAGTTCTGGCTCTCACTGATGTCCTGTGTAGTCCTGTAAAGTCCTTTCTTGATTCCTCTTGATGTCTTGACAGTGTTGATATGGTAGCTTGCTTATTATTGAAAAACATTTTAGGACTACCTATGCACTGACACTATTAAAGGATAATGTTTCATACACAAGCTGTTGAGATACAGGTCCTTAGCTCAGCTGTTTTGTGTAATGGCCTCTCTGAGCACATCACTTATCAGTTTTCCACTAACAAAGGCAACATAACAGGAGTAATTTCCTGTATATCCTTTACAAAGGTGTCCAGCATCACCGTGTGCGGTAATATCGTTAGAGCTTCTGAAAGGCTATTAAAATACCTTTCTGTTTCAGTAGTACTAATTCTTCTTAAAGTAATCAGAATCATGGCACAAGAATGACTTAGGAATTAGCTGTGTAGTAACAATTCAAACAAGTGAAAGACATTTGAGCCCAAGAGTTATTTACAGAAACCTGGGACACAACAGCTTGCACCCATGAAAGCACTGGCTTAGGTACTGGATTCTCTCCTACACAGGAAGATTCAGAATTTTGGAAAGGGAGATGCAGATAGTGAGGTTCATCGTCTTATATAAAACAACACGCATTTTTCTTCAGTTACAAATAAACTAGAAGCTTTATTAATATACTTGGGGTCTAAGGCAAAATTATTCAGTTAAAGATTGAAACAAACACAAACATAATTCCATTGGAATGAGTTAGAAATGATCTGCAGGGCTGTAAAAAAAGGATCTTCATTACCAGAACCAGCTAACAGCAGAATTGCAGAGCAAAGGATAGCTTGATTGGTGGACTATCAAGACCACTCAAAAGAAGAGAGGGTCATTAATACATGTGGAATGAAGAGTTAAGAAGGGATCAGGTAGATTATAACGAGTCATGAAATCAATGGACTCCATTAGCTCTGCTGGATTAGAAATGCTGCTGGAAATGCCAGGTTTTAAACTTTGGATGGAACAGGCATCAAAGTGGGGTGCGGGTGCATCAGTTCAACCCTCCTGGGTCCACCCCTTTTCTCTTTCTATCCTTTTCAAACAATTGTTTGGAATCCTTGGTTTCACAACAGAAAGCAGAGCTGCTTCACCACAGAGCGCCACTTTTACCTCCCAGTACTGCCCGCTGTGTTAGGACAGGATAAGCACCCCAGCCATTGAATTTAGCTTGACCCTGAGCTTATCCTGAGACTGTCCCATCCTATGAAGCAGCAGAGGTTTGGGGTGAGAGTGGCCAGAGAACATTGAAAAGGCACTGATACAAACAGTGAATCTCCAGCCATTTTTGGGTTGCCAACTGGAAACAGGCAATGATAATAATGTTGCAAATGGGAAAGTGCTGGATGATCTTCAGCTCACAAATAATTTAATTTGAGAGCGGGGGAAGGAGGAGAGGGAGGGGAACATACCACTGACCTGACTACCGGTGCTATGTAATCTTATTACAATTGTAAAATTTGTGGTAGATAAAGGTGACCAAACGCCAGCAAGCTGTGCTCACAATGTGGGGGAGCAGTGGGTGCAGCCTAATAGCTGCACGGAAAATGCATGCAGCAAAATCCCTGGCTCATGCAGCTCGTTAAGAGCGCGAAAAAAAGCCTGATCTCACTGGCTATTGGGGCAGTATAAAAGCAAAGCCCGTGGAAAAGAAAGCGGGACCCACACAACATCAGAAAGGCTTGATCACCCTCACCAGAGGTCCTGCATCCACGGCTCCCTTTCCCCCCGGACGCCCCCATCTCAGATAATTACATCGGTTGGATGCCTGAAGAGCTCTCGAGTTCCCTACGGTTTTGGTTTCAGAGTTATAAGGGGAACTGCCGGCGCGGACATGCAAGCGAAGCATTGATGTGCTTCACGGCGTAACTTTACGGAGCGTGCCTACACTGTACTGCAGTTTGTAAGTAAAGCATTTATTTGTTATATTGCCCTCGGACTCTTTTTGAACGGAAAAAACTAGAAAAGGGGAAATAGCGTTCCAGAACGCTTTTGTCCCTGGCTTGCTCGGATTCAGGGGTTGACTACCCACCCCGATTCCGTACCACAAAATTAGGTGAATGTTTTTGTGACTGATCCATTAAATGAACAAGAGAAAGAAGGGGCAATGCCAGGCTATGGTAGTTTTTGTTCCTTACCCTGACTATCGTAAAAGCCAAAAAACAGTTGACACACGCACACAAATGCATATCAAATATATATTTATTAAACTACGGTGCAAAAGTTGCTTCCATGAACATGACAAC
This sequence comes from Caiman crocodilus, assembly GCA_030014935.1. NCBI lineage: Eukaryota > Metazoa > Chordata > Crocodylia > Alligatoridae > Caiman > Caiman crocodilus. The sequence continues at coordinate 31,999 of JAGPOW010001409.1, read as the reverse complement.
AATACCATCAACTGGTTTAATGTTATGAGAGACAAAAAAGTTTGGAACAACTTCCATTGACTTTGGTGGACATTCAGTTAGACCAGTGGGGCCCAACTTTATAGACAGCATGCCGCAAATTAGACCCATATCCTCCCCAGTGGCACTCTCATCCCCTCCCTTGCACAATTTTCTCCTCTGCTTTCTGCTCCCAGTCCTGTGTTCCCTGACTGATCTTCTGCTCTGCTTTCTAGTCCCAGCTCTATCTGCTGCTGTGCTGCCTGTACACTCCCTGATTTGCCACATGCCATTCTCACAGACTGCCTGTTCCACTTACAGCACCATGCTTTAGGTTGGCAACCCCTGGTCTAGACCATACACACACACACACACACACACACAAAGTAAAATCTGTTACCTGGCATTTAACTAACTAGAATATTTAATTAACCAGAATTTCAGTGGCAGAACACACATGGCACTGTGCTGCATCGCTTTGCTGTCTGCTGCACCACTCTGAGGGTATCTGAGTACGTACATCGTGTCACGCCACTTTCCTGCCTGTTGCACTGCTCTGAAGCCTGAAGCTGGGCTGCCCTGGAGTTTGAGGTGGTTGACTATCATAGCATTTTTATCTGTATACTATTTTATTATTTATGCAGTATGTTATACTGTAATGTATTGTACACTAATTCTTTTTAAATTTGCACTACAAGTATGGCACTGTCTTCTTTGGGTATAACCCTCAGATAACCAGAATCTTTAGATAACTGACACTTCCCATTCCACACTCATGCTGATAACAGAGATTTTACTGTATATGACATAGGCATACAAGTTCTTTGCACTGGCAGCTGTTAGAACTGTGCGAAGCTTCGGTCACTGATTTGATCTAGTATAGATCCGGCCCAGTTTGGTGGCCAAATCTCCAAATCTGAATCAAATTGGGAGACCTTTTAATTTCTCCAAATCAAATTGGAAACCTCAGAATTGATTTGGAGAGATTTGGAAAGATTTGATGATGCAGATATGGACACAGCTTTAAATGTTTTTTCTACATACCTCAAGGTACCAGGTGGCTCATGAATGCTGGTGATGCTGGGGTGGATGGAGCATCCCCCAGGAGTGTGAAGGGGACCCCAGCATGCTTGGCAGCAGACCTGGAAGTGGACCAGGAGCACTTCTGGTCTGCTTCCAAGTCTGCTGGGGAGCATTTGGGAGGCCTGGTACCTCCTGGGTATGGGGGAGAAGGCACCCAAAGTCTCCCCAGGTACTTCTGGTTCACTTCCAGGTTTACCACTGAGTGCACAGCCCCCACCCCCCCTACACAGCCTCCCTGCACGCTCCTGTGGGACATTCCATCCGCCCCACCATCGCAGAGCTCACGAGCCGTGCCTGGTACCTTGAGGTATGTAGAAAAAACATTTAAAGCTGTGTCTATATCCAATTTGTTGAATTTTTCTGAATCAGCATTGAATCTTCAGATTCGGACTCAGCTCAATTAAATCGGGACAGTGATCCGAAACAATGAATCAAATCACTATCCCCAATTCAGGCCGAATCTGAATCCAGTACGGCCCATTTTGCATGCCCCTAGCAGCTATCACAGGACCTCACCACTAGGTAGTGGGGGAGCAAGTAATAGTCCCTTTGTTTTAAACAAAAAATTATCCCAAAATAATATATGGATATGAAACACACATTGATGTAACATATACTGGCATAGTTGTAACCCTGGTATTTCCAAGGGTAAATCTATACCAGATTTAAACAGTTTATCCCACTGTGGGGCTACACATTGCCTGTATGGTTTACACCTGTCAATTTGCTTTTACTTCATTGTACAGATAAACGCAGTACTAGGGCTGGGTGAAATATTTGGATAGGACTGTTTATAACTGGAACTTGAAACATTTTGCAGGAATTTGGTTGATTTCAATGAAATTCTCAAGATAAGTTTTCAAAACAATTTGTTTTGACCTTGTTTCAATTTATAAACATTGAGAAGGGTTTTGTCCCAATAGTGTTGAGACAGTTTGTTTTCATTTTTTGTTTCCTATTTTAATAATTGAATATATTTAACAGCTATTGATACTATTTAAATGAAGCATTTCAATGCTGCTAAACTGAAGTTTTTTGGAATATATGTTCTAGGGGTAAAATCATAATTTCAATTTTTTATTCCAATTAAAGACAAAATCTTTTGTTTTGCAGGAAATTTCAGCCTTTGGGAAATTTTTTTTTTCCCCCATCCAGCAGGAACCATGAGCTCTTTAAGGAAATGCTCCACTGAATTCCTTTACCTCTGCTCAACACTGGGAACAGTTTGTGATATCAGGAGCTGCAATGAACTCAAACATTCTCCCAACCTTTTCAGAAATAGCACAGGGGAAGATATGCTCTTTTCTTTTTTACGTGTGAAGTGACCAAAGTTTTATGAAACTGGCATCTAGCAGCAACAAAAAGATTGAAAAGGAAAGTAAAATAAATTAGGCAATACCCTGGCTTTAACATCCATTATTTTGTGATTTGCAGAGAGAAAATTCTCTGCTGGAACCAACGTGAATGCTTTCACAGCCCACAAATTTTCCTAAGCAATTATTCTGCAGCAGTAATCAGACCTTTGCCTCTCTCCACCCTTATCATGTACCTGCATCTACCAGCCACAATCCTCTAGACAAGTACCAGTGACCAGTATGGGAGGAGGTCTGGGCCAAGCATATATAGTGTTGCCTGTTCCAGTTGCCTAACATCCTGCCCTATCACCCTCCAAATCTGTTGGATCCTGGGTTGTGTTGTTGTTTGAATTTCTTGCTTCATTTCCTACCAACTCAGAGAAACAACTGTACGTTTTCAGAGAAGTATGTATTCATACCTGGGAAAAAAGAGCTAGCTGCTTTTAATTACTAGAACATGGAAAAGGATAAGGATATCTGGTCATTGTGTTTCAAAATAGGAAAGAACTCAGAAATTGTATTCCAGTCAGCAACTTGCTTGCATAAAGCAAAGTTCTAGCTCCCATATATCTCTATGAGATTCCAGCAGGGCTAGATTCTGTCAATTCACACCTAAATAAATTCATAACAACTGTACTCAATGTAATGGATTTAATTCATTAGAAAGCATAACATGGTCCAACGTCTCTCACTTAGGTCCTCCTCTAAAACGACAACTGGCATAGTGAAGAAATTTCAATGATACCCTTCTTAATTTGGGATTGCCCAGAATCAAGATTACAGAGTGCACCATGGGGTAGGCACTCATCACAAGCATGCATAGGATATTCCAGGTGCCATAAGATGAGAAGACGTTGCACAAGGTGAGAATTAAAGCAATTAAATTGAAAAAATATAGGATTAAGAAAGAAAAGACAGATTTGATGGCACCTCTGTGAGCTTCTGTGCTGGGGTCTCTGAGACCAGTTGCATTATTTTGCATTTGTTTGGTATGTCTCCACAAAGAGGAAATCAGCAATACAATGGAGGAAACAAACACTGTTGTAGGCAGGGATAGACTGGCATTGCAGACAAAAATCACATAAAACAAATTAGTGTTCTTTATCACATTCAGCTTTGTGGTGTTTTCCAAGGGGAAGGCAGTGGAGTAGTTGCAGTACACCTTGTAGATATCCCAGTAGAAAGGAAGGCTGCTTCCAAAGGAGAATAGCAGTGATCCTGCCAATAGCCATGGCACCAGGCTGGAAATGTTTTGTTTAAGCCAGAGAAAGGAGGAGTGGTTGAAGTTGGCAATTTTGGCACAATAAAATACACCAAGCCAGGTGGCAAACCAAAGGCTGGAGTTGTTCAGGAACATGAAGATAGCCTTGAAGTTTTCATATACATCATCCTGATTATAAAAAGATGGATAAAACAAGTTGCAGACAAAATCCATCAGCATGCAGGACTGTAGACAGAGCCTGGAGAAGCTCAGGAAGATCAGAATCATATCACAGGAAGACACTACTCTGTTCTTGACCCAGCTGGATAAATTGATGACCAAAATAAATCCATTTCCAACAATCCCTGTCACAGATTCAATTGTCACAATGCTCAGATAACAGAGAATGGTTGGTGATAGCTCTACAGCACTTAGGAAGTCACAGCTTTTATCCACCATCCTGTGGACACCTGAAGGCTCTTAACACAAGACAAAAGTGTCTGCTTATGGACACTGGTGCCAACTATCCAATCTCCTTTCATTCCCACCTATTTATTTCAGAGCAGGAACAGTGATAATAAATCATTTCACATTCATGGTGATTTTGTTGTAGCTGTGGACAATCCAAAGCCAGCTGCATTCCCTGAGCATGCAAATATGGGAAGGATTCAATTACTGGCTCTTTACTTTGCAGAGTGATATTTACATTCAGATGGCTTCAATGTCTTTTCAGAGTTCATTAAGTTCTCCCTAGACTCCTATCTATAAAGGTGGGGAGAGCCCTGACAGCCATGAGCTACCTCCTGTAAGAACCATCAATGCCCCAAGTCAACTTGGCAAAAACATGCAGCTGTAGCTCCTCAGCTTTTGAACTCCCTCCCCCCTGAGTCCCATTACAGTCCAAGCCTGGAGGTCTCCTGGAAATGCTGTAAGACCTTCCTATTTGGGCAAGCATTGAGCAAACAAAGCTAGCCTGGGGTGTTGTTTAGGGGGTTGCTGTTTTATGTTGACATTCTAATTCCCTTTGAATTTGCTTTTCTTCCCTTGTCCATCCTCCTGTTTTATAACTTATTCTGTTATCTTAATGCCAGCCATGCACAACCTTTACTGGGAAGGACATTATACAAAAGTGCATCGTTTTTGCCAAGACTAGGTCCCATGCTATTTTTGCTTTTACTGATAAAGACTTCAGGAGAGAGGAACTGTGGCAGAGAGGGCTGAATCCAAGCATGAAGGCATGTAGAAGCAGTGCAAGTTACAGAGAGCCCAAATGCAGGCAGAGGGGGTCCTCCCCAGCTGCCACTGCCTCTACTGCTGATTTGGGCTGATGAGAACAGCAGAGTGGCAATCCAGGGGTGGAGGAGCTGATGTGGGGTGGAAAGGATGAGTCTTTCAGGAAATCTCCAGGGGAAGCAAGAGCAAACACCACACAAAGTGTCCCTTGGACTTGCCCTTCCACCAAGAGGCTTCTAAATGGTCTTAACAAGGGCCGTGGTATGAATATAAGCCTTAGGCTTATCACAGGCTTTTTGTTGTTTTTCCACAAAGCTGAAGCTCATGTTCTGTTTGGCTTGTAAGCAACAGCAGTTCAGATGTGAAATTACTATGTCACCATGATGGTACATCACAGAAGCTGCTAAGATTGTAAACTTGCAGCAAGGAAATGTGATTGAGAAAAAAACAGAAGACAGATTTCACATGATTGCAATGAAGCCTATGACCCCTTTCAGGCCCCCTTCAGTCATTAGCATCCTGCCATTGATAGTTGAACATGAAACAGGCAGGATGCCCATATATTTAGTGCACATCTGGGAAGGTATGGACTTGAGCTATGCCTACAATGTGGGGCAGCCTGAGTGGTGCATGCAGAGGGGGGAGGGAGGGCAAATGGGTTGCCCACACTGTGCAAGTGGTGGGGATAGGACTGGGGAGCCCAAGCACCTAGAGAGAGGCAGAGACGTGTCTGTCTGTTCATCCGCCTGTGCAGTGAGCAGTCTGTGGCCTGCATGATGGGTGGCCTCCAACTGCCCGGAACTTGAACAATCCTCGCCTACACCTTCCCTCCCAGGCGCTATGAGTATGGTTTTGTCTATAGCTCACGTAATCTCTGTCGAATGGTTGTGCTTGTTTTCTACAAAAACATAACTCTTTGTAGTGGAGAGTTGTGCCATAGCATTTATTCTAGAAACATCTCTGAACTAAAAACACAAATTCTCATCTCAGATCCAGGGTGGGGAGTTATTCCAAGAGTTTCTAGCTCCCCAGCAAATGCTTGCTGCCTTGTAGCTAGGGTTGTTTGTTACCGTGTTTACAGGAACTCTCATAAAGTGAATCAGGTGAGCAGGAATGGTGCAAAACAGCACCATTTCATTTCGACTTCTGTTTCACTGTTTTGCTGGGACAGTGTTTCATCTAGAGTTTTGTTTGGTTTTGCAACCGCTGCTCCATTTTGTTTCGTCGAAACCGTTTCACGGCTTTGACACTGTTTTTTTGTCTCATCCATAGGCTATAATGGGGAAGCATGAAACTGCCTATATCTTTGTCATTTTTTGGCAGATTTGGATGAAAACAGCCAGGAGGGTAGCCCCTTCTGAGGGCAGGAAGCCTGCCAAGTTTCAGGGAGATAGGTGCAGGGGTTTCTGAGAAATTGTACCTCAAAGTCCTGAAAGCAAAACTCGTGTCACCTATAAGGGTGAAGGCACGGGGGGAGAAAATAGCAGGCCTGTTAGTGCATGCAGAGACCACAAAGGCTGCCAAGTAAGGAGATAGGTGCAGTGGTTTGGGGGAAACTGCAGCTCAAGCTGCTGACAAGCAAAACTCATGATGTGTGACTGTTTGTGTGTTAAGGCAAGCCCTCACTGGCACTGGGGCCTCTATACAACACGGTAATGTGTCCCAATGAAGGCTCCTCCTCCACTACAGCCTCATCCCAGTCTACCACTTTAAGTGACAAGTAATAACTTAGTAAGCAGCACCAGCAGCATCTCAGGCAGCCAAACTGTCACAGTCAATATGAGAACAGTCCTTCCCCCCTCTTCCCCTGCCCTCTCCTTACTTTCTGTTTCTCTATAGGCAAGCCCACTTCAGCTTCAAAACTCAAAACATTTCACTGTTTCCAGCTTGAAACAAGTTGAAACAGCATCAAAATGAAGCAGCCAGTGACATTTTGCACAGCCCTAATGGGCATTGGTGAAACAGGATTCAGCCCACCTCTAGGTTTTCATCAATAAGGATCTAGTGCTGCTCCACTACATCCAGGAGTGCAGCAGTCATGCACTTCTCTGGGGTCAGGAACAGTGCTGGGGCCGCGCAAATATTGGACACACTGGAAGACAATAGCTGTTGTATCTGCCTCGACCTTATAAATGAAACTGCACTCTGTAGACATGATTCAAAGGCTTTTATTTCACATTGACTAGACTGTAACCTGGGCTAAATGCTCTTGGCAGGGAGCCAAGGGAGTACACATCTGGGTTTTCTCATGACAGACAGCAACCAGGAAGAAAAGACCCTGCCCAGCTCCTTATTTTCTGTCCCATTCTTTGCAGCTCCTTATCTGTGGGAAGCACCATGACTTACATGCAGGCAGTGTCAGGATATGGGCACCCATTCCCATCAGAAGGTTCTCAAAGAAACCTTTGAAAGTCATAAATCTGACCTAGTCTTACTGTCTCACATTAGCGCTGGACTGTGGTATACAGGGTGTTTTTACAGGTAATGCCAGAGAGACTGAATTCTCCACCTGAGTTTGTGTCTCTGTCTCATTTGGGTCTCTGTCTCTGTGCTCCCATTACCATGTGTTGATCTATGACCATTTGTCATCTTGCTGTCCCTAGAGCAATACAGCAGCTTTGTCATGGTTCTCTGAGTAGGAGACTGGAGAGTGAAAGATAGTGTGTTATTCAAACGAACCATGCAAAACTGACTGGTATCTGAGACATCTGGGGAAGAGGAATCCCACACCACAGAGCAGTGACAATAGTAGAGGGGAGGGGGCACAGAATACCCAGGTGCCAGGAGCTGTGACCAAAAACTATTATTAGTTGTTGTTCACTGGTCCCATGTATCACAAATCCTGTTGTCTGTGGGTTTATGTCATGTCACAAATGGCTTTTTGTGGTTTATTGTACTGCTATGGCTTGTGTGGTCCCATTGGAAATCCTTGCTATGCTCTATCTATTCAAAGATAAAGATAATTGTTGTTACTGTACGGATTACTGGTATCACTGTATGGATTAATGGTATACTATTCTTGCTATGTATATGTTTATGGTGTTTTATATAATTTAGCCAAGGAACTCAAGGAGTGGATAAAACTGCTAATTATCCTTTGTCCTTGTCTTTTTGAGCCAGAACAATTGCTACTCAGAATAGAAGGCAGAAGAAGCTACTGGGCACTCCTGAACATTGTCCTTGTGTGATGGGGGAAACTGACTCTACAATAGCAAAGGCATCTGAGAGTAATGCCCCTTGTGCCACAGGGACTCGAGGTGTCTCAAGGTTGCCTGGAAATTCAAGAGGGTCTGGTGACTCGTGACCAATTTGAATAATGAAGTTGAAGGGGCTGCACTTGCAGTCTTTTAAGAGTCTGGCTAGGTTTGAATCTTTATCTTTGAATCTCAGGCTTTGGGCAGTTCTCTGACCCCAGTTACCAGGGCTGTTAGACTCATCAGGGAGGTTGATCTCTAAGACTCTGGCAAGTACTCCTGTGGAAGGCTAAGGACAGTCACATGAAAAGGTAAAAATCTGTATGCGTTTTACTTTTCTGTGTCCAAACTTATGTTTTGCTTTGTTTGTGTGACTCTTCTATCCCATGTAATATTTGTGTTGTCTCCTTACTGATCACCTGTGGAAAGAGTCATTCTTGGGTGAGTGATATTCCAGGGTACTCTTTCCAGGGAATGGGGGACCTATCATTTCTTCTCAACCCAAAAATGGGATGGCACCTGGGGCTGGCAGAGAATCGCTCACTGCAGCTGCAGGGCCCAGTTCAAGGGGGCCTGCTAGGCTAGAGAGCTATGCCGGGCAATCTCAGTTTGTTCCTTAGGGCAAGTGGCAGCACAGTGGGGAAAAACTTGGTCCTCTAGAAATCTCCTGCGGCTAGGTTTGTGACACCATAGACCCCAGTAAGATTCAACTCCCATCTTAGTCTACACTGTAAACACACATAGTGGGAAACAATCCTGGTCCAAGGAGAGCTTGTCATCGTAGGTCTCAGTGCTGCCTGATGAAGTTCTTCAACAGACGAGGGACAGAACCACTGAGCAGGGAGGAGTAACTTCCTAACATAACATTTCTCAGATGTCCTTTCTTTAACCACAGGCCTGCTACAGACAAATGTGCCCAATGTCTGAAGATTCAGCTTCCCCACACTGTGTGGAGCTACAATAGGGAGGCATTGTGTCATATGCCTTCCTGTCTTTAACACTGGGAGCTTCACAATATAGCTACCCCAAAATGATCAGGATCAGTGAGGTATTGAGTCATCTTCTTCCCCTGAAAAGGACAAGGCTTTTAGCTACCTGCTTGGGGAGGAAGAGAGAGCCCTACTTAAATCACCTTCCCAATTTCAAGGGGTTTCTTTCATAATTATATGCATACAGGTTTTCACCAGAAGTTGACAGTGTCTGAGGGGAAATGAGTGAAGGGAAGGAAACGACTTTCTTCTTGTATCCCGCCCTATGACAGAGTTCATGTTTTGTGCTAATAAGGTGCCACACGCTTCAGTTTCTGCAGCTGACTGTACATTCATGGCTGTAATCTCCAGATACTCCAAATCATGTGAAAGGGATATCGGGGACTGTGATGCCCTGAAGCACTATCTCTACAACTGTGTGTTGGATTTCATTTGTGTTGCTTCACGGGAGCGAGAGATACAGATCACTGAACAAATTTCCTCCCTCCCCCATACCCAGAACAACCATTAACCTGATTATTTAGTAATATTATTCAACCAATATTGTTAATTGTTAGTGATTGATTGGTTTTCAGATTTACAAAGTGCTCCAACTACTTATTCTTGGGTGCAGGCACATGGATAAGTAATACGTAAATCATGATAACTTAAAAAAATTCTTGCCATTATCTTAGTAGACAAATCTTTATAAACTCTGCTGGCAGCACCTTAAACAGAGCAGTGTGAGTAATTAATAGGCATGATTCTTCCTTGGAAGACCAGCTGTTACCATAAACCTGTGGTAAATAAGTAGTGATAAAAAGTGACCAAACGCCAGCAAACTGTGCTCACTGCCAGGGGAAGCAGCGAGTGCAGCCCAAATAGCCGCGCGAAGCGTGCATGCTGCAAAATCCCTGGCTCATGCTGCTTAGAAAGCGCGCGAATGAAAGACCTGATCTGATTGGCTGTTGGAGCAGTATAAAGGGCAAAGCCCCGGAAAGGAAAGGTGGGACCACACACAGCATCGGGGGGACTGATCACCCTCACCGAGGTCCTGCGCCCACAGTTTCCCTCTTCCCCCCGGGCGCTCCCTACGGATACTCTGCAAGCAGATACGGTTTAAGAGCTCTCGCGTTCCCACGGTCTTTTTGGTTGCGGCGTTGGCTGCGAAGTTTAAGGGAACTGCCGGCACGGAGTGAGGTACACAGCGCTGAAGTACCTCACGGCGGAGCGAGGCATTTAGGTGTCTCGTGGTGTGATTTCACACAGCTTGTCTATGGTCTGTTTAAGTTGTAAGTAAAGTATTTCTTTTCTATATCGGCTCGCAGTCTCTCGTGTGGGACGGGAAAGAATAAGAGACTGGCGACCACGTTCCTGAACGCTTTCATCCCCGGCCTGTCCGGTTGGAGGTTAAGCCTCCTCCCAATTCTTCCTCACAAAACTCAGGAGCGTTTGGCCTTAAAAGAGACAAGACTACAGCCCGCCTATGATGAGGGCTTCTTATGCAAGTCTCCCACCTTCTCTCTAGGAACAGAGTCCTGTCCTCCTTGCCTTGTCTTTTAGCCAGCACTTCCATGCCCCACACCAGCTTTTTTAGCTGTACAGTGCCAGAGCCCCTTTTCCAATGTGAGAGGGAGCTATGGGGCACCTTACCACCACAGGGATGAAGGACTGCGTGGGCAAAAATTACTGCTCAGCCTTGCAGGCACATGGCCAGTACTCATCCAAGCAATATGGCACATTGTGGAATTCCAGCTTCTTCAATCCCTCTGCGCATCATGGCAGGATCTTATACAGCTCACAGTACCAAAGGATCCTTCCTCAGCCACTAGGATGCAGCAAGTGAGAGACAACCAACCATCTACTTTCAGGGTACTACTCCCCTCAAGCTCATAACGCTATCCTTCCTCCATCCCCCATTGCTTTCTTCCAACAGCTCAGTACAGAATGCTTGAATTTTTTTGAATGTTTAATAAATAATTTTTTTCCCCCAACCAATAAATAGTTTGTCTGTGAACTGTCTGGAACTTTACCCAATGGTGTCCTCCTCCCACCCTGTATCCCAGCAATACTGGAAATAGTTTAGCAGGGCCTCCCTCATATGGATGGCTGCATGATAGTGATTTGAAAGGCACAGTCTCTGAAGCCTGGTTGTGATTAGAAGCATCTGGGCCTCCATTGCCCAAGCCTCACAAGTGTTGCATAGCACATGGTCCAGAATACTTATTCCTTACTAGGACTGTGTGAAATTTTAGCAGTCGTTTTGTTTCAGAGATGTTTTTGCCCATTTCAGCAACCAAAAAACTTAATCTGAAACAGAACAGAAAGCTCTGAAACATCTCCAAAATTAAATGAAACCATCTGAAACATTTCAGATGTTTCTGAATGTTTCAGAGGCAGGCTTGTGGGGAAACAAACTCAGAAGAGGGAAGGAAAAGACAGGAGGGGAAGGACTGCTCTGATATTGACATCTGTGGCTGGCCAGAGTCTGTGATCTGTCCCTGAGGTCCCTTCCAATCCAAGTATCCAATCCTTTCCAAAAAGACAGACTAGTAAGAGACTAACTAGGAAGCCAGTTGCTACAGCCAGCTAGTACCTTTCACATGCTATTGCTTCCAGACAGACAGCTTACAAAGGAATGAGTGAACCTGTTTCCTTTTAAAAAAAAAAAATAAAAACCATTTAATGCCCCACTCTCAGAGTTGGAGGCGGCACTCACTGTATCACCAGCCAACAGGGGAAGAACATCTGCCTGCTGAGCTCCCATGCTAGGACAAACTTGGAGGTATGGGCTGGGGCTATGGGGAAGGAGGAGGCCCCAGGTCCTGGGCATGACCTAAAACTGTACCCTGCCAGGGTCGGGAGGCCTTGTGGGACTGCTGGTGGTGTGGCAGCCCCCAAGAAATGCCAGGACCACAAACCTCCCTGGTGAAAGGTGGGTAAGAGACACCTTATAACCTCCCACCACCATACGCACGCACAGTCCTGGGAAGGGAAATCCCAGACCTGTAAGATCTTTGAGAGGCCTGAGGTTTGATGGTTGCAGTGGAGCTGTGAGGATGCAGATGACCTTAGCTGCCCAGAATGCCATCTGTGAGGCATGGGTCCCAGTGTTGGGGGAGGTATGGAGCTGCAGAATGGATGTCACCCCTAGACATCAGGGGCCTAAATGCTTAGCCTAAAAGCTTAGCATGCTTTCAGGTTTAAAATCCTTCATCAGGCTGAGGATGCATCTGCAGTTGGTGTGTATGGTCTTCCTGAATGGAAGGAATACTAAAGAAGCCAGTGGCTAGCATGCAATGCAGGCAAGAAAGCCAGTTAGTGAAAATAGAAACTAAGGTGTCAGGGGGTGAGGGACAGGCTGTGCTGGGGAGGGGGAGATAGCAGGTTAAAGTGGAAAGGTACCTGGGGAGCCAAATGTTGGTCAGGTTATAGTGTGTCATAAATCTAATGTCTATATTGAGTCCATGGGTTTCTGTATCTAGAAGGTTGATGAAGTGACATTCATAGGATCATCTGTGAAAAGTGGTTTGTAAATTCCCTTTGAGGATCAGGCCTGAGAGACTGGAGACCGAGTGGCTTTCTTGTGAGAAGAGTATCCCCACAGGTAGTTAGGTATTCTTGTCTGTAATAGATTTCTGGTATGCATTCATTCTGCTGTGCAGTTGCTGCTTGGTGTCTCCTACATATTTTCCATCAGGGCATTTGGTGAACTGGATGGGATATACAATGTTTCTGGAGGTGCCGCTGTAAGATCTAGGAGGGTGATGGTTCTGTTGTGAGGTGAAGTAATTGTGGGGGTACTGGAAATATGTTGGCAGGTTTTGCATTTCTTGTCACAGCATGGTCTGGATCCGTTCACTGTATTTTGGGCTGTAGGAAGTTTGCTTCTGGTGAGGAGGTTAGTGAGGTTCAGTGCTTGTTTAAATTTAGAAACCACTTTTCACAGACAAGTCTATGAATTTCACTTCATCAAACTCCTGGATACAAAAACTCATGTACTCAATATAGACATCGGATTTATGACACACTATAACCTGCCTGACATCTGACTCCGCAGGTACCTCTCCACTTTTACTTGCGCTGCTACATCCGCCTTCATCCCCCACTCCCCACCCCCCACCTGTCCCTCACCCTCTGACATCACCATTTCCATTTTCACTGACTGGTTTTCTTGCCCGCATTGCATGCCAGCCTCTGGCTTCTTTACTAGTTCTTCCATCCAGGAAGAGCACACATCAACTGCAGATGCTTCTTCTACTTGATGAAGGGTTTTTAAACACAAAACCTTGCTAAGATATATTTCTCCAACTATTCAGTTGGTCTAATAAAAGATATCAGAGGTACCCTCAATTGGTCCATGCTAGGGCCAGGGGCCCACCATGACGCATGCCCAGAACAAGAGGCTTGGGAGTCCGAAGGTGGGGCCAGGGCCTAAGGGGAAGCCAAAAGTCTCAGAGAGGGGACCATAGCTGGAGGAAGGCATGGCAGGAAAACAGAGGGGCAGGCGGTTGGTCCAGAAACAGGTAGACAGGTGGAGATCTAACCAGTGCTGGCAACGCCCCCTGTTCCAGGCTCCCATCCCTGCTGGTTTCATCCTGCTCTGCGCGCACGCGCGCGCACACACACACACACACGTCACACACACACACACACACACACACACACGTCACAAGTTTTGCTTTGAACAGTTCGAAGTACAGTTTCAAGGAAATCCTTGCACTTATCTCCTTTAAGCCTGGCAAACTTCATGTCCTCAGAAGGGTCTACGTGTGGCGGGCCAGTAGGGGGCGCTCCCGTTATGAGCCGCCCACCTCCCTGCGCCCGACCACCTTCCAGGCTCCGAGTGCCTCCCTGGGGTGCCTCACG
>JAGPOW010001409.1:0-17999 GCA_030014935.1 Caiman crocodilus | reverse complement strand
GTTGAAATCCCTGCCCTGAGGGATTCTCCAGCCGCCCCTCAGGCTGGCACAGAGAGACACTTGTGGAGGAGGGCGCCCAGGGTGGCAATTCTGCCACACTACCATCCCTGCTGTTTTCATCCCACTCTGTCTTAACACACATACGACACATGTTTTGCTTTGAACAGCTTGAGATGCAGTTTCAAAAAAACCCCTGCACCTATCTCTGTGAAACCTGCCAGGCTTCATGCCTGCAGAAGGGACTACCATTCCTGCAACTTAAATCCAAATCAGACAAGAAATGGCAATGTTATAGGCGTTTTAGTGATTCCCAGTTATAGCCTATGGCCAAATTACAAAAACAGTGTCGAAACTCTGAAACAGATTCGGCTGAATCAAAATAGAATAGTGATCCAAAACACCAAAACAAATAACTGTCCCTCTGAAATGGCTGAATACAGAACCAAAATGAAACATAGTCGTTTTGCACAGCCGTATCTTATACTCCAGTGTACCTCAGGTTTACCAACTCCACAGTCATTCGTCAACTATTAAGCAGGTAACTAAAGAGCTCTTTCCTGGTACCCCAGTATCCTGAATAGGGCCTCAGTAGCCACAGAAGTTTCCAGTAGGCCAAGTACTTGAGTAATAGTAACAAACACTAGTAATCTTTCCCAGATCTATGTTGGAATTGCTGGGGGCAAATGCTTCCTGTACCATTAGGATCAGCAGGATGGAGTTTCTAAATACCCAGGTGCCATGGACTTGGCTCAACCACCCTGAGGGTGAATTGGCCCTTAAGTTCCATGAGACTCTAAGTTTAAAAACCCCTTGTGGCTTCTATACTCCAAACCCGGGCACACAAGTGAAATAGCAATATGCCTGACCTTGATGGCCCTGATGCAGTTTGCACTTCCCCAGACAGGTAAATCAGGCTGCCACTTTTTGCAGCTGTAAGAGTCACAGAAAATGTGGTTCCAGCCTTTTCTAGCTACTGCAGCACACTGCCTGGACAGCCAATACAGGAATGTATTTGTGCACACCAAAGTGGTTGGCAAAACGCTGGAGGCTATCAAGAGATCCCAGCATCCTGATGGCAACTACCACACCTCTCTCTATGCTTAGGGCCACCTCCACCTTTCCTCTGAATTGATGGTGTTAGGCTAGAACAGAACAAGGATGTTGCCCCAGGAAATCCTGAACTTCTGTTATCACTGCTTATTCTCCCCTGTTGCCCCAACTCTCCGAATACTCACAGGATATTTGTTCTAAATGCAACTGTTATAGTTGTGTCCCAGAGTCGTCATCTTTCAAAGCAACATAATCTGTGTCTTCAAGAGGCATGGGTGGCTCTTCTCTCTCAGCCCCAGAGTCCTCATCACTTCTTAGAGAGTATTGGCTCCAACCTGAAAAGATCAAAGGAGGCACATGACAGTGCACATGCCCATTGTGCATGTATGTACCCTCACGCCACACGGGTGTGCAGTCTACAGGGTAGGCTGCCAATTGCCTTTCCTCTGTTCTAACTGATCCCTGGTGAGTGCCCATGTTATGATCATTCTAGTTATGATGATCAGGGTGACCTGTGTTGTAGACTAGTGACGCTCAATATTTTTATGTCACAGACCAGAGGAATGGTTCAGGGACAGTTTGCAGGCCAGATCCGATACCACGTACCAGGATCAGGTCTTCACACCCAGATCAGGCCCTGCATGGCCTTAGCTGAGCCAGGATTGGGCCTTGGGGCCCCAAGCCACCTTTGCCTGGCTCTGCGCACTGGTTTAAAACCCTTGGACCCTCCATCACTGTTAGCACCATCTGTCCACCCAATAGTGCTTAGGATTGTTAAAGCACAATTAACCCTTAAATGGACCATGAAATACAAACTCAGACAACTCAAGAGTCCTAAAATCAAAGTCTGACTTTATTAGTACAACAAGTATTATCATAGCAGTTTCTATATTCAGAGAGAGAAAAAACATTCAGTACAATACTCTCACTTAATCCCAGATTTTAGTTTACTTAAAAGAAAAAACACTGTAATCAGCCTTGGTGAGGCTGCATCTGGAGTACTGCGTCCAATTCTGGGCTCTGCAGTTTAAAGAGGATGTGGAGAAGTTTGAAAGAGTCCAGAGGAGAGCCATGTGCATGGTTAGATGGCAATAAAGCAGACCTTATAAGGAGAGGCTGAGAGCCATGGGACTCTTCAGCCTGGAAAAGCACAAGCTCAGGGGAGACTTGTTGGCAGCCTATAAGTACATACAAGTACAAATACAACTATAAGTACAAGGGTGTGTATCAGGATCTCGGGGAATATCTGTTCACCAGGGAACCCAATGGGAAGACAAAGTCCAAAAGTGACAATTTCCTTTTTAGCCCACACAAAAGGAAAAACATCTTTACTGCCTGAGTCACCAGGACCTGGAATAGACTCCACCCAGAGGTGGTGCAAGCACCTACTATGGACACTTTTAAGAAGCACTTGGATGCCTACCTTGCTGGGATCATTTGACCCCAGCTGACTTCCTGCCCCTTGGGCAGGGGGCTGGACCCAATGATCTTGCAAGGTCCTTTCCAGCCCTAATGTCTATGAAATCTATGAGTTTGGGCCCTGGGATTATTTGGTGCTTCCATCCAGCCCCATACACTGGGACCTCATGCTGTTTTGCAGGGCCATAATGGCCCTGCATACTAAGACTGGGACCCAGTGAACTGAGCTGCCTCTGGCCAGCCCTATGTGTCAGGATTAGGTCGTGGGGCCCAGCACCACTTCCACCTGGCTCTTTGTACCAGGATAAAGCTTTGGGGCCCCACACTAACCACACCCTGCCCCAGGTTCCAAGATTAGGCCGTAGAGCCCTCTCCCAATCCCACCCAGCCCTGTGAGCTAGGACTCTAGGAGCTGGGTCTTTCACCAAAGTACTGAATATGGTGACATCAGGGTAAGATTGAGTGCATCAGAAGCAGTAAGTTTGCCTCTCACCTGTCTCTGATTCTGTTTTCCTGTCACTATCCTCTTCGGTTCCTGTGTCTTCCCAATCATTCTGCCCAGAAATGGGGTCTTCAGGGTCACAAACCCCTTTGACATCATCATAATCTTTAGACACACCAGAAACTTCATTGGCATCATCATAGTCATCTCCAGGCACCTCAGGTACCTCAATGGTCCCACCTCCATGCATGGCAAAAATTTGTCCAGCATCATCATAACTATCTTGAGACAAAGAAGGGGTATCTGGCATAGAGACAGGAATTAATAGTAATGAACAGAGATTCGCTACTGCTGACATAGCAAACCAGAGACAAAAAGATTTGGCACTTACACAGCAATTGTGGTAAGTACCCAGAATTCTTCCCATTCCCCCTTCCCTAGCAGCACAGGAATCTCATGTGTGAGACATTTATGTGACACACACAAGACATTTGTGATGTAGGTCAAATCACTGATGTGTCTGCACACTGTAGTAAGGAGTGAACAGCAGAAACCCACAAGACCCTGGGCCTGCCCCAGAGTGGATAATTTGGCTATGTGGTCTGGATCACACCCACAGGCTGTCTCTTTGAATAAATTATGTGGTCCCTGCACACTCTGCACCCACCTCCAGTCCATATTCCCTGACCCACACTCTCAAGAACAGCCGAGTTCCATCCTCTTTGCAAGCACCCTTCAGGTAGTTAAAGGCTGCTATCAAATCTCCCCTCAGTCTTCTCTCCTCCAAACTAAATAAAATTTCCTCAGCTTCTTCTCATAAATCATGTGTCCCAGTTCCCAAACCATTTTTGTTGCCCTCTGCTGAACTCTCTCCAACTTGTCCACATCCTTTCTATAGTGGGGGGCCAAAACTAGACACGGTACTCCAGATGTGGCCTCACCAGTGACAAATAGAGAAGGACAGTTACATTTCTCGATCTGCTGGCAGTGCTCCTACCAATGCATCCCAGTATGTTGTTAGCCTTCTTGGCAACAAGGGCACACTGCTGACTCATATCCAGCTTACTGTCCACTGTAATCCCCAGTTCTTTTTCTGCAGACCTGATGCTTAGCCAGTCAGCCCCCAGCCTGTACTGGTGCATGGGATTTTTCCGTCTAAAGTGCAGAACTTTGCACATGTCATTATTGTATGTCATGATATTTCTTTTGGCCCAATCATCCAATTTATTTAGGTCTTTCTGAACGCTACCCCTACCCTCCAGCATATTAACTATACCTCCCATCTTGGTATCATCCACAAACTTGCTGAGGGTGCAATCCACCCCATCTTCCAGATCGTTAATGAAGATATTGAACAAAACCAGCTCCAGGACTGATCCCTGGGGCATTCTACATGATACCAGCTGCCACTGAGCCATTGACTACTACCTGCTGAGCCTGACAATTCAGTCAACTTTCTGTCCACCTTACAGTCCATTCTTCCAACCCATACTTTCTCAGCTTGCTTGCCAGAATGCTGTGGGAGACAGTATCAAAAATCTTACTAAAGTCAGGATTTATTATGTCCACTGCTTTTCTCACACCCACTGAGCCAGTTATCTCATCATAGAAGGTAATCAGGATAGTCAGGCATGACTTTCCCTTGGTGAATCCATGCTGACTCTTCCTAATCACCTTCTTTTTCTCCAAGTGCTTAGAAATGGACTCCTTGAATATCTGCTCCATGATTTTTTTAGGACTGAGGTGAGGTTGACTTGTCTGTAGTTTCCTGGATCCTCCTTCTTCCTTTTCTTAAAGAGGGCACTATAATTGCCCTCTTCCAATCATCTGGGACCTCCCCTGATTGCCATGAGTTTTCAAAGATAATGTCCAGTGGCTCTGCAATCACATCAGCCATCTCCCCCAGCACCCTTGGGTGCATCCCAACCAGCCCCATGGACTTGCACATGTCCAGCTTTTCTAAATAGTCCCTAACCTGATCTTTTACCACCCTTCTCCCCAAACCATGCTGCCTGGTGCAGTACTCTGAGAGCTGATCTTGCTTGTGAAGACTGAGGTAAAAAAAGGCATTGAGTACTTCAGCCTTTTCCTCATCATCTGTCACTAGGATGCCTCCCTCATTCAGTAAGGGACCCACACTCTTGTTGTTAACATACTTGTAGGAATTATTTTTGTTACCCTTCACATCTGTTACTAGCTGCAACTCTAATTGTGCTTTGGTTTTCTTGCTTTCATCCCTGCAGGCCTAAGCAATATTCTTATACTCTTCCGTAGTTGTTTGTCTAAGCTTCCATTTCTTATAAGCTTCCTTTCTGTGTTTAAGTTCGCCAAACAGTTCTCTGCTAAGCCAAGCTGATCGCTTGCCACATTTGCTGTTCTTCCATCACATCAGGATGGTTTGTTCCTGTGCCCACAGTAAGGTTTCTTTAAAATACAACCAGCTCTCCTGGACTCCTTTCCCCCTCACACTGGCCTCGTAGGGGATCCTGCCCATCAGTTCCCTGAAGGACTCAAAGTCTGCTTTTCTGAAGTCCAGAGTCCATACTTCGCTGCTCTCCATCCTTCCTTTCCTCAGGATCCTGAACTCAATCATCTTGTGGTTATTGCTACCAGAATTGCCATCCACTACTACATCCCCCACTGATTCTTCCTTGTTTGTGAGCAGCAGGTCAAGAAGAGCACAGCCCCTAGTTGGTCTCTCCAGCACTTGCACCAGGAAGCTGGTTCCAGTACTCTCCAAAAACTTCCTGGGTTGACTATGAAGTGCTATATTGCCCTCCCAGCAGATGTCAGGGTGATTGAAGTCCCCCATGAGAAACAGGACCTGTAATCTGGAAACTTCTGCTAGTTGTCTGAAGAAAGCCTCACCCACCACTTCCTCCAGGTCTAGTGGTCTATAGCAGACACCCAACACGACATCACCTTTGTTGCTCTCCCCTCTAACCTTAACCCAGAGACTTTCAACAGGCCTGTCTCCAGTTTCATACTGGAGCTCTGAGCAATCCTACAGCTCTTTTACATACAGCACAACTTCTGCTCCTCTTCTCCAGGGCCTGTCCTTCCTGAACAGGTTGTACTTATCTGTGACAGTGCTCCAGTCACGCAAGCTATCCCACTGTGTCTCTGTTATTCTACCAGTTCATAGGTCTGTGACTGTTAAAGGACTTCCAATTCTTTCTGCTTGTTTCCAAGGCTTCATATATTCATGCACAGACAACTGAGGTGACTAGTTGATTTTCCTACTTTCTCAGGAAGAATGAGGCTTCCCCTGTTGCCCCCTCCTGCTTCTGCATTCTCCAGGTCCTCCGCTTCCCCACTTGCCTCAGGGCTTTATTCTCTACCCCCCAGAGAACCTAATTTAAAGCCCTTCTCACTAGGTTAGTGAGCCTGTCTGTAAAGACGCTCTTCCCTCTCTTCATCTGGTAGATCCTGTGCCTTTGCAGCAATCCTTCATCTTGAAACAACATCCTGTGGTCAAAGAAGCCAAATCCCTGCTGATGACACCACCTGCACAGATATTCGTTGTTCTGTAGGATGTGCCTGCTCCTGCCAGGGCCCTTCCCCTTAACCAGAAGGATTGAGGAGAACCCGACCTGTGACCCCAGCCCCTTCTCCCTTGCACTCAGAGCCCTGTAGTTACTCTTGATCTGCTCATGGTCATCCCTGGTAGTATCACTGGTTCCCACATGGATGAGCAGCATGATATGGTAATTAAAGTGTCAGGTGAGTCTCAAGATTTCTTCTGTGACATCTGGGCTCTTGGCAAGCAGCAGACCTCCCAAGACAATAGGTCAGGACAGGAGATGGATCCTTCCATTACCCGCAGAAGGGCGTCTCCAACTACCACCATCCATTGTTTCCTCATTATAATATTCCACGCTAACAAGAAGCCCCACTGGTCAGACCATGTGCCTCTATCCTGAGCTGGAATAACAGATGCTTTTTGCTTCTGGTATCCTCCATACAACTCTGGAATTACAACTGTCAACACAGAGGGATTCCAAATAGGAAACCTTCGTCACACCCTTATGTTCATTTGACTTGATCCACTAAGAGGCTAAGCAGGAGAACCGCTCTGGGATAGAAGATGTCCAGCCCCTTCCAGGATCAAACCCAGAAAGGAAAATCAGCAGGTTGAGACAGAAAATATTTTATTAACTTTTTAAGAGACTAACATTGGATTTAGGAGATGGATTCATTCCTCACATGGAATGAGAGAAACGTTTTTCAATCCAGGCTCCTGTCTAGTATCATAATCAACTGAGAAAATGCCAGGGAAAGCTCCTTTTGGAAAAGTACACCCCACACTTAGCTTCCTTTCAATAAGCCCCTTTCGCCAGACAGTTTTTCATTCCTGAACTATTACCTGATGTTTGTCATGGAGTCTATAGCAAACTTCACAAAGTGGTCAAGGGAGAACTGAAGTCGGATAACTTTATTTCTTAATAAAGCTCATACTTAGAGCAGCATCCTATAACACCTGGTGGTGATACTACTTGTGTCATGCTTTTCTGTGAAATCAAGCTCTGTGCTGTTGCTCAGCCAGTGTCGGACACAACGAAAGATCGAAACTGCCACTCTAGAGCCAACCTTCATGGATCCAACCAAACTCGCTAAGTGCAGCTCTTCTAAAATAGATGTCATTTTAACTCTTTGCTCATACCAGGGCAACAATGGGGCGAGATTTTGGGCAGAGACTGGGTTTTGTTTAGTGACAAGCACCTTCCAGGGAATTCCAGTTCCTCTGTGCCACGTACATCTCTCTTACGTAGACCCTCCAAGACATTGCCTGCAGGAAGCACTGTTACTCAACACACAGGGAGTGCCCAGGTCTTGTTAATCATTTCCATCAGGCAGTTTTAACAGAAAACTTTGAAAGTCTGGTTAACCCTGATCCAATTCCACTGCCTGATTGGATATAGAAGAGAGGGAGAAGAAATGGTTGTGTTTATAGAAAATGCAGTAGAAGCTAAAGAATTCTCCACTTGGGTTTGGGTCTCTGTATCTTTCTCTGTGTCCTCCCCTCCTCTGTTACCTTGTGCTGATCCAGAGCCATTTCCCTCCTTGCCAGACCCAGTGTAATACTGCAGTTTCATCACAGCGTCTTCTGAATAGGAGACTGGAGAGATAAGAAATGGCATGTTATCCATGTGAACTCTGCTGTACTAACTGCTGGCCGACACATGCAATATGGAACAGTGACTGCAGTGGGAGGAGGGGCCCAGACTGCCCTTATTCCAGTGCTCCACAGCTATTCACCCAGGGTCATTTTGTTTGGTCCCAGATATAATTAACATCCTGACCCATATGGAGTTGTACTCCAAGGGTCAGGCTCTATACCACTTCTTAGGGCCTGCAAGTTGATGTAGATGCCTAAGATGCCTAATACACAGATCAGAATCCGACCCCAAGTCTGTTGTATGCAGAGGGCAAGAGAAACTCTCCCTAGAGGGGAAACAAGCACATTGGTGGAGATGGAGACTGTTCACAAGAATCCAATGGTTTCCTGGTGTCACCATTTGCCTGATATCCACAGCATTTCCAGGCTCAATGGTGTGAAAACTGGGGAAATTTAGACCTCAGTCAGGGCCTCAAGTTGGAAAATATCTGGGATATTTGCTTTCTGGAATGACATATAGACCTGAACCTGAGTGGCCAAACACCTTGAGCTTTTTCCTCTTGGAGTTAAAATAAATGTGCTTGTATGCATCCTCAGAGAAGGAATCTTGAGATTTTCTGGACCCTGAAAACAAGGGGCACGGTTCACACAGGGTTATGAAAACAGGTGACAGGAAATCTTCCTAGATCATCTAGCCAGTCTCCTGCGTACCAGAACAGGGTTGATCCTTACAACACAGGTCTGCTCCTTTGCTCAGACTTCATTTAAATGTCCCAGGTGACTCCACTGACTTGGAAATGGTCCCATGAGCTATTTCACAAAATCCCCTTGCCTAGTCAGCCTGACATTTCACTGTTCACCTCCTTCCCATTATTCTTGGTTATTTTCCTGTGAGGCACCCATTATGGCATCCATATTTCACCTGCCAAATAGGGATAACAATTACTATCTGCCTGTGGCTTTTTATAGACATAACATCCGGCATGAGTACAATATATAGAATCACCCTCTTCCCCTCCCCAGCATATTTCCTCTCCATGGTGCCTCTTACATGGACTATCTTTCTTTCAAATACCTTTCCTCAGATCTTGTCCTTTATACCTTTGCAGGGCCAACCTGCAGCATGCAGGCAACAAGTAGCACTGAGCCACTTCTGCACAATGTGTGGCACAGGAGCTCCAAGAGCGGGATGCTGATGTGAAAGGAGGTGTCACCACCAAGAACCAGTCTAACCCTTCTCTGGCCCTACAGCTACTGCCAAATTCAGGACTTTCAATCCTTGCTTGCCTTATAAAACCATGGGGTTAGGGAAGGCTTAATCTGGCTCTTGGTTCTATGCAGCTGATGTCTTAAGTCCCCCCTATCTCCAGATCAATGCACCAGGGCACAAACTCTATCAGGTTCACCTCTGCAGGGCAGGGATCAAGGTAATACTCAGAAAGGGTGGAGCTTAACTTGTGGGATCCTGCCAAAAGAGTTGGTCACTCCTGTCTGTCACAACGCGGGCGGCTCCAGGTGGCGGTGGAGGCCCGTCGTGTGAAGTGCACACCAGGCGGAGCGCCGCGCTGGGTAGCGGAGCCAATTCAGGTGTGCCCGGATCCGGGGTGGAGTGCGCGGGAGGGAGACTCCGGAGACCAAATTAATTTGAAGAAATAAAACTTTACTTACAAGATCTGAAGTAACTTATGTACAAGAGGTGGACCAAAACAGCGTAGTCAGGTTTTCAGGAACAGCTATAATATTCGGTGTGGCAGCTACAGCCAGATCTAGGCGTACTGCAGCGCCTCGGTGGCCTGTGGGATTCCCCCAACAGCGTTAAGGGCCTCCTTGAGCAAGGCCAGACAATCCGTCTGATCGAGGAACCTCTGCTCAAGGGGACTGTGTAAAGCTGAGAGGCCTGCTCCTCTCCTCTCAGATCACACCAAATTCACTCCTCCCTCCTCACACTTGATCACCCACACGCCACACCGCACTCAGGTGTGGGGCTCTTTTATACGCTCAACTATCACCAATCAGAGGCCTTCCAACAGAGAGCTTTCTGGAAGGGCCCCGAAGCGTCTCATAAGGTAACGTAATGTTTAACCCTTAAGGGCACAGGCTCCCTGCAACTGCAGTACCCTCTTACAATCACATTACTTAACTCTTTCACAACATACTAACAACAGGGTAACGTTAACAAAGACAATAAGGCTTATATGAACAACAGGGACAAGAGCAATAAGCTGGCAGGAGGCACCAGTATTGATCTGCCACACTGTCTTACACTTTTCCACCATATTTCAAGTCACCTCGGGTCCCTTTCCATTCTTTTTTTCCTCACTCATATTGATGATTGCACTCAAACTGTAGTGCTCATTTAACAGAAACTATCATTCGGCCTCGTTCCCCTCGCCCAGTTGTATCTGTGTCCCTCATCTTTTATGCCCTGCAGCTCCCCTGCAACTTCAAGAGACATTTCTAGACACTTGGACCATTAAGGACTCACCTCTGTCCGGTACTCTGATCCTTTGCACCAGTACCCCCAAAATGATCAGGGCAAGGCACAGAAGAATCCCCAGGATAATACAGAAGAAAACAAGCACCTGGTACGCTGAAGGTTGGTGTGCGGTGGGTGCTGGATGGAAAGGAACATGACTGTTAGATTGACGTGGAAGACATCCACCATCTTCAGCAGTGTCGCCAAAGGCAGCAGGGTCAATACTTTTGCAAAGGCTTTGTGTGAGCAATATATATTGACTGTCATTTCCAGTTGATCCTTCACTACTACAATTTGGTCAGAGAAACAGCAGTAAGCTGCTCTGGAGGCTGATGGGACATACTTGTTGCCAGTCAAAACACCTACACAGAAGGGGAGGAACCCAGGGGTTATAAGGTGGATCCAAGAGCCAGAGGGACAGTGCAGCCCTGAACCATGCATGAGCTCCATTAGTCAATATATACTACTCACACAAAGGCTTTGCAAAAGTATTGGCCAGAGTGGCCCTGACCAACAAGCCTAACCAATGCATGAACTCCTTACGTAAGCAAAACTTGGCACATGGGCCAGATGGAAGGAGAGATGGCTGTACAAGGTATAGGATAGTCCAATTCTAGGATGATAAGGCTGGAACAGCAACACCCAGATCAGGATGTGAAACAAGCCCATGGTACAGGACACTTTAAGATATTCAAAATACAGCTGTTACATAATACATCAATTGTTTCGACCACGACATAAAAGGAAAATTGGGAAGTATGGGGGCTTTGTAGAAGCCTAGGTGTTGTGCCACTTTTGCTTCATTGAGGCAGATTGTAATCTTTTTCAATTCTTTTCTTTAGAGTCAAGTATGCTATATTTTGGAAAATGTGTACTCTTTGTCCACCCAGCTTAGCTTCAGATAGCTCTCTATATCTTCTCACAATCTGATCTTTTTTTCAAAATAATATATATGTCATCATTGCTGTTATCCTCCTCAGGCATTATTAATGTGGTGTCAGTATGGCCAGTCTTCTTCTTTTTTTCCTCTGTTCCTTTATCACCTGCAATTTCCACCGTTTGAGATCTAGGAAGTTCGGATTAAGAGCCTGTACCTGTAACTCCCATGCTCAATAGCCACTGATGAAACTTTCCTTCAAGGATTTGTCCAAACCATTTTGGAACCTGGCTAAACTGTCAGTTTCCACAATATCCTGTAGCAATGAGTTCCACACTTGAATTTCACATTGTGTGGAAAAAAGAAATCTTCTTCTTGTTATCTAATAGTTTCATTTTGTGATCCTTAGTTGTTGCACTGAGAGATAATAAATAATAAATCACTATTTACATTCTCTTCATAATTTATTATTTTGTAAATTCTTATCAGGTCCTCCCTCAAGTATCTCTTTTCTAAACTGAATAGGCTTACTTTTTTAGTCTCTCCTCATATGGAAGCCCCTCCATACTACTAATCATCTTTACTGCACTTCTCTGTACCTCCTCTAGTTCTTCTATATCATTGTTGACATGTGGGGACCAGAACAGGGCACAACTTTGTCGTGGATGAGCAAGTATATTCATCCAGTGCTGGTCCCAAGACCAGATAAAGGCAGAGGGTTAGCATCAGGAACGGCACCCAGCTATAAAAAACTCAACCAAATCATCATGATGTGGATCCAAGGAACAAACCTAACTTAGAGAGTGAGGACTCCTTTTAGAGACGACAAGCAAGGGAAGAAGAAGGGATCAGAACAGGGCACAGTATTCAAGGTGTAGACATACCCTGGATTTAATAAAGAGGCATAATGGTACTTTCTGTGTTGTTTACAAAACCCTTTTTAATAATTCCTAACATGTTATTTGCCTCTTTGACAGCTGCTGAGCACTGAGCTGATTTTTTTTGTAAACTGTCCACGTTGACACTCAGATCTTTCCTGGCAGTGAAAGCTAATGTAGAGCCCATCATAGTATAGGTGGGGAAAAATAGCCTGTGTACCATTTTACAATAAATAGGTAAATAATGGGAAGTCAGGGGAAGGGGCATGGGTGTTTTATCCCTTTCTCCTTGTCTCAGATTATTTGGGTTTTTCTAGAAGCTGATCCTAACACTGATGTCTTTGCTTTCTGTAGAAAAAGCTCCTTGTGATAGAATATTCCTATCTAGCGTACACATCAGTAGTGGTCTCAAAACACTGGACTGAATTGTCTGAGAACAAACTTATCTCTGGTAATCTTTGGCCTGTTGATGATAATGTTTAATAAATATTGCAATGTGGGGAAAACCGAAAAATCCAGAAGAATTATACAGTTTTTTCTATATTAAAAAAATGTCAGCTGACATGGATAAATAGCTGTCATCCTCACCTAAGTTCTGGGTAAAACAATGGAAAATGTACCAAGGAACTTCATCAGCACAGGATTAAAAGCCCAGACGAAAGTTGCCTTATTTACTTGAGCAATAGCTACACTTTTTTGCTTGACATTTTGCCACCAAAAACTGGAGTGTAGCTATTAAGCACACCCAGCTACAAGACAGAGGAAGTATCAATGCTAAACAAGTGGTGTAATGCTGTGTTCAAATATCCATCTGCATATCCCCCTCCCTAGTTTTTTTCAGATTAGCCTGAATGTTGTGCAGAGCCAGTGTATCATGTGGCATGTGTTTTCTGCATTTAGTGCATTTAGTTGGTCAACCAAACACAGCTTTTCATAGATTTGATAGATTTCATAGACATTAGGGCTGGAAGGGACCTCAGAAGATCATCAAGTCCAGCCCCCTGCCCCACAGGCAGGAAGTTAGCTTTTTAAAGAAATCTCTCTTGAATTCAATTATTTAAAAGTGTGACTGCAGCCATTACACACACAATTTATTCTGAGGGAATATTGAGGAGTGTCCTCTTGCAGTCTTATGTTCCTACGTGACACCCTCCCTGTGGCCTTCTGGAATAGAGGTTGAGAAATGCCAGGTACTGCACGCGTTTGGATTCCATTATATTTCAAGAATCAGTGGCAAGCTTTCACTGAAGCCCAGGAGTGACAACTGTCCCAGTACAGACTAACAGCTGATACTCTGAGGGTGAAGGGGTATGATGTGACAGTACAGGGCCTAATCACTGGAGCACTTGGAGCATGGGACCCAAACCGTGAGAGAGACCTGAGAACCTTCAGAGTATCCCGCCACTGCTTGAAAGTAATCCGGGGAGTCATGGTACCTGATAAAATCTGATGGTCGAGGCATCTACATTGAACGTATGATGGGGCCACTGCCAGTAAGAACACAGGTAGGTGCCCAAGACAACTGGTCAGAAGTCAGACTGAGGGGATGGGTTAAAACACCCCTTCACATGCCACCAGCTGACAAGGTTTTTTGATGTCTTTGATTCTCACCCCTGCAATTGTGTATGACGTGCTAAACCTCAGAATGCCTTGTCGCCTTCCAGTTCTGCACTGAGGTGGTTAACATGTACGGGGTCTCACCACTTGTCCTATTACACCCTGGCTAGAGAATTTACCCCATGTTCAGGCTAGTGTAAGCTGCACGACTCTGGCTAATGGAGACAGCATGTCTTAGGTTGCATGAACATATAGCAAATATATACCATGTAGCTAAGATAGGTGGTGTCCTATATTCTCTTCCAACTGTATACAGCCATGTAACTAACTAGGATTTTTAACATTAATAAAATTTTAAACTGGTTTTGGGGTTAATGGGCCACAAAAGAAGCTTGCAGGACGTGGGCCAGGGGAGAAAGAAGCCTAACAACAGGGAGCTGATCGACCCACAGCAGGGCATGCAAATGGGAGGATGTGTGAACAGCAACAAATAAGCAGCATGAACTCCAGGTGAACTCTGCCAGCTTCATATCTTCTGGCAGCTGGAGGACCACGTACAGTCTGGCTTCTAGGTCCGATCCTTCTGTGGCTCCTGGTTAGTACTTGTGGCCATAATGTCAGGCCGAGGTGGGAGAGGATTCTTCACTCACTCAGTTGCTATAACCTGGATATAATTGGGGTTGGCCTGTTTGAATGGTACATTGTTAACAACCAAGCTCCTTGGGCTTTGGCCCCTACTTTGGGGGAATAACTCTGATCCTGGGTTCAGTATCTATGCCTCATTACCTAAACAGCAAGAATTTTACTAGCAGAGGACTTCTAAAAAAAACCAGTTTGTGTTTTCACAAAATTATAAATTTGGCTGATAAATCTAACTGCCCAGATACAATGTACTTAAATGTTTATATGCTGCTTAACTTTAGGGTATATGACATGCTGATTCATAAGCATCACTATTCTGTATCAGTATATCTTATCACTCACTTAATTTCCAACTTCCTTTAAGATGGTTTGTTGTCATGCTCCTCCAAGGGAACAAAGAATCACAGTCATCTTCAGAAATCCTTTTTTCACACCTTTAAATGCTAGGAACCTATCTCCCCCTCCACCCTAGCCTGCTCAGAGGAGGAATCAGGCTCAGTACTTTCACTCTTTCCGTGTCAGTCATGTTTTCCAGCCCCTTCTCATTCATGTTGCTCTCTTCTGAACATCCTCCAATGTGCCAACTTCTTTCTGAAAGTCTGGGTCCAGAACAGAACGTGGGGCTCTAGCTGAGGCCTCTCCAGCTCTGGGGAGAGTAAAGTTGCTTTTCACAGTCTACAGTGCACCTGTTAGGACAATCTGGAAGAACACCCACCCTTCTTTTTGTTGCTTCACTTAGTTTCTGACATAAGGGGGGGCAAGACCTATTTTGGTTTGGGCCTGAAACTAGAAGTAGTGCCCAACCACAGTACTTGGTTGGGGATAAACTGCAAAAGGGACAAAAGTAGGCCCAGGCCTATTTAACCGGGCCTGGACTGGGCAGCAAAAAGCCAACCAGGCCTATACAGCACTGAGGCCTGAATAAGCAACAAGAAGTACTAGAGCTTCACCCTAGCCCAAATCTGACAGCCAAGTATATGGCTGGGGTTCAGCCCCACACCAGTGGGCTGAAATGCAGCAGCTGTTATGGCTGCAGCCTGGTCATGTAATCTCATCTATACCACCACGCTGAGACGCTACAACACACTGACTACCAGGACCTTGTTTCCTGGACAGTCTCCATTAGCCTCCATGATACTCTCTAGGCATCATCCCATTGAAGGCCTGCATGGCTGGTAGCTGCCAAGACCCTGCTCCTGGGCAGCCTGCACTAGGGGAGGATACACCCATGGCATCATCCCACTCAAGGTCTGCGTGGCCAAAACAGGTTCAGTGACACAACTATGCTAACCCCAAAAGAAATTGCAGCAGCAACTAAAAGATGCTAGGCTCTCAGCCCTGGCGCACAGTGTGCCAGCAAAACTGCCAGGTTTCAACCTTGGCCAAGTTTGCCGCAGGGATTGATGTCCCCCACATGGCTTCATCCCACGCAAAAACCCAGAAAACAAAAGGGGAAAGCAGAGGGAGAGAACAGAGGTCTCAAGCTCTGAGACAGATTTTCTCTCCCTGTCCCTGAGGCTTGTCCTGCACATTGCTTCATTGGTGAAGGGCAGGGGTGACCTCCTCCCCCTCCCCCCCGCAGGAATCAGGCTTTTCTGGCTCCCAAATCAGCATTCAGACTTCAACATCCCAGGGAGAAGAAGAGAGAACAGATCAAGTGGTCGCAACTTTAAATAACTTTTCTGACATCATCCAGGGCCCCAGCCAAAAAGCAGCCGTATTGGACCACTGTTAATGCCGACCAGTCCATTCAAAGGCGGTCGGCTCTCCAGGATTCGGTCAGAGTCACTCAGCTGGGTTCTAAACAGAACGGGTCAGAGCACGTGCATAGGCACCCAGGGGGTGACACTCCCAAACAGCTAGGAGGCTTTTGTTGGCTGGTTAGAGCTGTAGCGGTGGCTGGAATTGTTTCTAGTGATCCCCTCGGTTTAATGGCACAATCTCACCTGAGTTGGTGGAGCAGAGATGGAGCCATTCCTGTGGGAGCAGGTTTTGGAAACTGCTCAGCTAGTTAAAATTCCCCTGAGGGAAACAACCTTGGGAACGTGCTGTGCCCACAGAGGCTTTTCCTAGGAAGGACTGACATCTGGCTGTGCCCGCTCCTTACTGCTGGCCTAGTCCTTCTCTCCTTCCAGAGCAAACAGGACCGACTGTCTCTGGCTTTGCTTTAGTTTCATTATGTGTGATTTACTTGTGTTCTATGGTTGACTGATGCTTAGTTTTGCTGGAGGCACAAAACCCTTGGAAGACTGCCTGACTACCTGGGTTTTCTTTTTATAGCCTCTGTCAAAATAAGAGCCTGCTTCCAAAGATGGCCAGGCCATTCCCTGAAGTCCTTCCCGGGTATCCTGGCCTCCCCTTTTGGCAACAGCTGCCTGCTGCTCTCACTTAGTAGGTAGACTCTCTTTCTGCCCATGGGGCCTCCTTGTCTCCAGGCATAAGGAGAATCCATAGTGTGGCGAGCTCTCTTTTTAACTATGCCCCTCCTCCTTGCAGGGTGCAATGCACAGTCCCTTATTTGTAGGCATCATCTGATTTTTTGCCTCTACCTGAGCTGTTCTCTTTCTTAGTGTTTAGACTGGTCTTCTGGGAATGTTTCCTGGAAAGAGAGCTGAGCAGTGGGTGTCTGGGATAAGGAGACCTTGAACTAGAGGAGATGCTACTTCCTCTGAAGGAAATAGTCCCATTTCTGTTCAGTTGTGAAGAGCAGTCTCATCCCTGTGACCATGGCAAGTGTCTGATGATTTGGTTTTTCAGGCAGTAGCCAAGGCAAGCTAAGAAGGCAACAAATGTTTTGCTTGAATGAAGCATTTCATTTTAATTTGGGGAGATGCATTTCAAAACAAATACATTCAGGTGAAGACTGAAACAAAAATATTTTGCAGGTACAGTGTGAACCATCTCACTTCAAAAATACCACAGGGAGGCTTTACTTCTGTTTTTTCCTTTTCCCCATTTTCTTAAGCCAGGCAACTGGAGGATTTTGAAATGCCATCTCAAACCACTTTGCTTAGCCCTAATATACACTGTTTGGCATCAAAGCTTAGTGCCAAGAAATCTGTCATACCATCGTGCCTGTAACAGCCTTGATTTCACATGCATGTGACAATTACCTCCTTCTCCATGTGAACGCGTTGACTTGCAACTCTAGGAGTCTGAAATACAGCCCCCTGCCCTGCCCTGCCCTGCCCTGCCCTGCCCTGCCCTGCCTTCTGCCTGAGTCCAGGCTAACATGGCTGTCACAGAGCACTAAGGTGTCTTGTGCCTGAAGAGGGGAAGCTGCTGGAGAAAAGCCCTGGCAGTGATTAGGCAGTACAGCTGTGGGTTGCCGGGGCAACTAATGAGAGCCAGCTGGCTAGGAGGGGCAGGGCTTGGCCCTTATAAAGCCCAGAAGCTGAGGGCAGGCTGGTAGTCCTCTGGTGTCCCCAGGTGAACACAGTGAGGAGCAGGAGCAGGAGCAGGAGCAGGAGCAGGAGCAGGAGCAGGAGCAGGAGCAGGAGCAGGAGCAGGAGCAGGAGCAGGAGCAGGAGCAGGAGCAG
>JAGPOW010001405.1:939-14346 GCA_030014935.1 Caiman crocodilus | reverse complement strand
TGGAGCAACAGAAGGCCGTCCATAAGATGGCCTTGCTTGGGGAGATTGGGATCAGCACCCCCTGAATAGAGCTGAGTGGAGTACCATCTCCCAGATGTTTGTGGTCCTCAAGCCCTTCCTGAAGGCCACCAAGACCCTTAGTGCTGGCGATGCCCTCCTCAGCCAGGTGATCCCCCTAGTGAGGGAACTGAAGACCCAAATGGAGAAGCTCCAGGGGATCAAAGTTCCTGGCTGGGGCAGGCCGCTGTCCCCAGATGTGCAGGCACTAGTGAGGTGGCTGAAGGAGGCCATCAGGAGACAGCTGGATCCCTTGCGGTCCAGTACGGTCCACATGATGGTGAGCATGTGCAACCCAAGGGTGAAGGGGACCATGTGCACTGGCAGCCTCAAAACCCTCGATAACTGGATGCAGGTGCTGGTGAACAAAGTGAGGGAAACCAAAGTGCAGAGGTAAGGGGATGTGGAAGGGGGGAGAATCCACTTTCCCATGCCAGCACTCCCAGCACCAGCACTGGTGCCAGCACCAGCCAGTCTCCTCCACACTAGTCACTGACAATGTGGGCCATGGGCATGGCTTTAGTGCTGGGGTCCAAATGCACCAGACCCCAGGCTCAGGCAGATAGCGCTGAGGCTTCTGTGGCTATTTATATCGCTGAGGATGTGAAGCCACTGGACTGTGACCCCTTGGCTTATTGGGCAAATCACAGACAGATGTGGCAGGATCTGGCCACGGTTTCCTGGCAACACCTGTCCTGTCCACTGAGCAGTGTCCAAGTGAGAGGGTGTTCAGCATTGCTGGGGATGTTGGGACACCCCACCGCACCTCCTTGGATCCTGCTTTGGTGGAACAGCTGGTGTTCCTAAAAGTGAACCTCCCGCTGCTGGGGTTCCCCAAGCTCCACCTGCAGACAGACTGAGTGCCACCCCCCTCACTCCATCTGCACCAATTTCCTTTTCTGAGTTTTTTAAAAGCCATGTAATGCCCCACTTTCAGCTGAAGGGGGCATTAACTGCATCACCAGCCCGCAGGGGAAGAACATGTCCCTGCTGAGCTCATTCCCCTGCCAGGATGAACTTGGAGGTATGGGGCTGGGTCTATGGGGAAAGAGGAGGCCCCAGATCCTGGGCATGACCACTAAAACTGCACCCTGCCAGGGTAGGGAGGCCTGGTGGGACTGCTGGTGGTGCGGCATCCCCATAAATGCCAGGGCCAATGATCCCTTGGTGAAAGGCGGGTAAGAGGCGCCATAACCTCCAGCTAATGCATGCACACACAAAGTCCTGGCTGGGGAACGCCCAGACCTGTCACATCTTTGACAGGCCTAACACTTGCTGGTTGCAATGCAGTTGTGAGGCACCCGGTGAGCTCAGCTTAGCTGCCCAGGATGCCAGCTTTTGCACTGAAAACCCCTTTGTCAGGCTGAGGAAGTACCTGCAGTTGGTGCTGGATGGAAGGAATAGTAAAGAAGCCGGAGGCTGGCCCGGCCCGCAATGCAGGCAAGAAAGCCAATCAGTGAAAATGGAAATGGAGGTGCAGGGGGTGAGGGAAAGGCTGGGGTGGGGAGGGGAGGGAAAGGGTGGTAAGAGCGCAGGTAAAAGTGCAGAGGTGCCTGGGGTGTCAGATGTCCGGCAGCGTGCCAGAACTCCACTGTGTATTGAGTCCAGGAGTTTCTGCACCTACTACCTAGGAAGCTGATGAAGTGCAGTTCATAGGCCCAGCTCTGAAAAGTGATTTGAATTGTAATTTGTTCCCTTTCAGGATCAGGCCTGAGACTGGAGGCAGAGTGTTGTTTGGTGAGAAATGTGCCCTACAGGTAGCTGGGTACTGTTGTGTTTGCTAGATTCTGGCGTACGGTTTGTACTGGAGATAGTTGGCAGGTTTTCTTCTGTTTTGAGCTGTAGGAAGTTGGCTTCAGTTCTGGCGATGAGGTTAGGTGCTTGTTTGAATGTTCGAACCACTTTTCAGAGCTGGGCCTATGGACTGCACTTCATCAGCCTCCTAGGTATTAGGTGCAGAAACTCATGGACTCCATATAGACACTGACAGTGGAATTCTGGGACGCTGCGACCTGCCGGACATCTGACACCCCTCTGCAATTTTACCTGAGCTGCTACATACCTTCCCCACTCCTACCCTCACCCCAGCCTGTCCCTCCCTCCCTCCCTGACACCCATATTTCCATTTTCACAGACTGGTGCATTGCGGGCCTGGCCAGCCTCTGGCTTCTTTACTATTCCTTCCATCCAGCACCAACTGCAGGCACTTCCTTTGCCTGAAAAGGGGTTTTCAACCCTAAAGCTTCCAAAGATTCGTTTTTTAAGTACTCTTTTTTTTTTCATAATACACATATAGAAATAAAAACACAAGATAAGCCTTCACACACCATGAATTGCATCGTATGTCCAACACAACACCACATCTTTACTTCTTGCTGTCAATTCCTTTATACAAAGAAAGGCTCTGTGACCGTTCCACTTTGGTAGCTTTGATGCTGCTGCTGATGCTACTGGTGTTGAGCCAGCTAAGTTATTGTACCTGCTGTCACGTAAAGTGGAGGACCGGGCGTGAGGCTGTAGGGGAGGAGGAGGCCTCAGTGGGGAACACTGCCGTGTTGTACAGAGGCCCCAGTGCCAGGAAGGCACACACACACAATGTCACCCCCCCACGTGATGAGTTTTGCCTGTCAGCAGCTTGGAGGTGCAGTTCTCCCCAAACCCCTGCATTGATCTTCTTGAAATTTTGCAGACTCTGTGGCCTCACCAGGGGCTACCATCCCTGCAGTTTTCAGCCCCCTATGGTATGACACATAGACATGACAGGAGTTTTGCTTTCAAGAATTTGGGGCACAGCTGCCCCCAAGACCCCTGCACTTATCTTCTTGAAACTTGGCAGACTTCATGCTCTCAGCGGAGGCTAGCACCTCTGCAAGTTGCACCCAAATCAGAGCTAAAATAAAGTTATAGATATTTTATTCATCCCCCATTATAACCTATAGCCAGGTCTCCAAGGTGGCTCTGAAGCTTTGGAGCCGCTTCGGCCGGATCAAAGCGGCAAACTGATCTGGACCCGCGGATCGGATCGCAGCCATCCGAGGCAGCCAGATCTGAAGCCGGATTGGATCACTGCCGACTCACACAGGCCTACCATCCAGGTCTTCTATGCAGTTCCTCCTCTGCCCGGGTCTCCTCTCTCCGCCCAGGCTTGTCTCTGGTAAATTGTTCCTTTTCCTTCGTCCCTTTGGAGTTTTGTGGCAGGGCGGGCTTACTGTGCACACATCATTTCCCAGTGTGCACACATCGTTTCACAGGATGATCACAAAACGAAAATTGTTTGCAAGGACAAGGTATCTACGTGTCATTCATGTGTGTGTGTTTGTATGTTTGATTATGATATATGGGTATTTTTGTATGTTTGTTTACATGCAAACATGTAGTAGTTTGCAACAGCTGGTAGCAGATGCATTTTGGGCACAGTTTGAGTGTTGTTGTGTTGTGTTACGTTTCTGGGAAGTTTGGTATCCCAACAGCATGCTTTAAAGGCTGGAGTCAGCTTGTATAAACAAGTACTACATGACTGCACAGTAGGTAGATTTACTACACAGTAGCATTGCTGGACGGCCTTTTCACAATGCTGACTGCACAGAAGTCTGAACCTACGGCACAGTCGCGTCATGTCACGCTTTCTGCCACGCGGTGTGCGGTAGTCACAAGCCAGACTTGTGTAGACTCAGCCACTGTTTCACAAGACGTAGGTAATAAAGTTGATGCAATGGCAGTGTTGGGCAGGAACAACAATTGTTTCGCTATTAGGACAGTAGCTTATCTTGGATGGGATGCATGTCAAAATCCTGGTGCCATAACACGGAGACAGTGCTATGAGATGAAAGGAGCAAACAAAGGCGGCTTTGTGTCTTCCTACTGCTGAATTCATCTTCAGCATACTGTAGAGGATGTGGGTATAGGAACACAAGAGTACAAAGGGGGAAATGATAATAACGAGGTATGAACCACATACCAGCTCTCGTACAAAAAAATGGTTCATTGCGTTGTTCCCACAGGGGGAATAACCGAAGAGCCCTGTGGGTTGCACAGTACTCAATAATCCCTGCCAGAATTATTTTGATACAGCCTCTCCTGGTCATAACCACAGTGTAGTAAAGTGGTTTGCCTGACTAATTACTCAGTAGCATGAGCAAAGGGCTCACAACCTGACCCACAGAGAGCAACCACTACCGGTCATCAGCAATGTATACATGTAGCTCTCAGAACAACCTGCTTCTGTTCGCCGAGTTTTGCAGCCCACAGCCATTCTGATGATGTAAAACTACTGCCGGCACTAGAGTTACTCCAGAGGTTAATTTGGCGTGCCATGTTTACATAAAATTAACTGGCTTTTCCCCAATGTCCTTTGAAATAGTGATGAATAGTTAATAACTATGTTTTCTGCACTTCTGTACAGGAAGAATTATCTACTCCTCAAAATATTTCCACCATTTGCTACTCTGGGACTTAGTTTGTGTGTGTGCTAGGAATGAAATCATCAACCAATTTTGCTATAAATAACGGAGCCAGATCCTCAACATGTGAAAATCAACAGCGCTCCATTGGTTTCAATGGGCCCTGGCAGTTTTTACCAGCTGAGAATCTGTCCTGAAAAGTTTTGTTTCTTATGCTCAGTGAGTCCACAAGGCCTCATTTACTTACTAAAATTTAGCACCAATTTTCCTCTTTTTTTTTTTAAGCAACCCTTGAGAAGTCACTAAGTGTCCCCTGTCTCTAGACATTTAGCAAAGGGGCCAGATTCATCCTGGGAGTAAATTTCCTTGGGTTCAATACTGCTACACCAGGTGATACCACTGAATTTTAACAAGCCTCTGTGAAACTTGTTAGAGAATGAAATTCGGCTTCATGGTAATTGCAAAGACTTTTTTAATAATGCTCAGCGGGGCCTATTTAAATTAGCAATATGTCATTGTAAGGTGATTAGTGGAGCTGAATTCTGAAGGAATAAATCAATTAAATAGGATCGATTGATAATATTATAAGTAAAAATGTATGTGGACACTAAGTCTGATAACTCTGTCAAAGTCCCTGAATACCAAGCGGTAATGGTCACCTTAAATGTCCAGAGGGTGAGCAGATCTGGATCTTTTTTCCAACACATTTGTCCCAATTAGGAAGCAGATTAACAAAGCTAAAGTCATTATTGCTGAGGGTGCGTGGCTGAGGTGAATGGCATTTTTTAAAATGTATTTGTTTGAACAGAGTAGGACACAGAGGTGCAGTAGTGAGTCTGTGCCAAGCTCAGGTGAGATTAATTGCAGACTAATTCTAGAGAAGGATGTTAGCAGAGAGGAAAAAAAAAAGAAAACCTAGTATTTTGTAGGGATTACGCAACCTGTCCAAAGTAAATCTTAATGAATTTAGGGGCCTCTCTCCCATAGGGGATTTAAAAATCATAATCTAAATCCGGGAGTTCACACTTGACGCTGATTGATGGGATTTAGCCAAGAGGTGAGAAGCTTCACGAATCAGATATTCTGCCAGCTTCCCTCTCAGAAGTTCAGGCCAAAGACGTACCACCCGAGCCAGTTTAACTTGTGATATTATTCCCTGTATATCTATGTATTTTCCATTAAACCTGTGGTTTTTATAGCAGCTCCCTGCCTGCTGTGTTAAAAGGTGGGTGGACTTACGGTGCTTTCAATGTACTATCCAGAGACAGGAACAGAATACCATGAGAGAATGCATACAGATCTGGTTAAAGGACAACCGTTATGAGGGCCTTGTCACATGTTACACTTCGGATATATTTTATTCAGATCATAGTAAGCATTAGAACGACTTGGAAAGTTTCCCGAACAGTCTCATAGTAATACTAACCACAATCTAAAATGCATCCTAAGCACTAGAGCCACTGAAGACTCCAGTGTATTGAAGGGTCAGGGGACCAGAAAGCACCCAGTGGACACTGCACTGGCATCTCCCACTTGTATTACCTGTGTGGAGCCGTCCAAGATTAGTTCAACATGGGTTAGGCATTATGATCTGAAAATACTCCTTGCCAGAAAGTCCTAACTTTGCTATACTACTATGTCGTGGAGCACATGTTTTACTGCTTGAATGCTAGGACACTAGGCCCTACATCTATGCATTTGTTGGGGCCAGCTGAGACACGCTCAAAATCCAATGTGTCAAGTCTGCTGGAGCACAGAAATAAATGCACTCCAGCAGATCTTAGCATCACATGCATCAGTGTCCCCACACCAAACCATGGTGGCAGAGTGCTTTGAAATGAAGCTTGTTCGATGAGCTTTAGTTCGATGAGCTTTAGCATTGTTCAGCATGGGGGATGCTAATATGTGACACATGGGGCTCGGGCACTTTTAATTCGAGCAGCTCACTAATTTAAGTACACCCATGTGCCTTCGAGAGCACGTGTAAAAATGCCCTAGCATTTTAAGTGCAGTTATCATGCTAAGTGTAAGGTGTGACGATGCCCTGAGGCCTCCTAGTACAGAGAAAGCCAGGACGGTGAGGGGGAGGACTCCAGCTATCCATTACAAAGGCCTGGTTATGGAGTTTTGTCTATTCTGAAAAGAAATTGTATGATAGTATAGTTACTGGAATAAAATCCCTGACCCAATTTAGGCCTCTGTCAGGAGTGGCACAACGTTACGTATGGTTTGCCTGATTTTCATAAGTTACTAGTGATTTGGGATGTCCCAGGTTTTCAATGGCTCAATTTAACATTCCTGGAGAAGACATGATACTCAGACACTTGATGGTCCTCAGTCACTTCTTATGAACTTACGACGGCATGCCTTGAGCCCAGGGCGATCCAACTTCTATGTGGCTGGGGACTGAATACCCTGCAGGCTGCACTACGAGAAGCCATAGACCTGGGGCCCAGACCAGGGTGAGCTTCAGGCACCCTGGGCTGCACACTGGACTACCACCCCCTTGATGCACCATGTGCCACCGTGTGCCACCCTTTCCACCCCACACAGCCTCAGGCCCACCCTCAGGCCTTCAAGGAACGTAGCACAACATGCTCAATGACCTACTGAGGTCCCTTTTGACTCTGAATCGATGACCATATTTAAGTTAAAAATATTGTCTATTTTTAAAGAGCATAGTACAACATTTTGGCCATTTAATATTTAACATGGAGCAACATTTCAAATAATATCCAACTTAATGATCTTTATTGTAGAACTTCTTTGTAAATAATGTTCGTGGTGTTTCCTCTTGGCACCAGTATAGTATATACAACCCTCTTTGACTGCCAACTTTGGAGCAAGCCACATGTAATTGTCCGTGTGATGAGCTTTGTTACTGTAAATAGTCACTGGAAGCCCCCCAAAAGGTCAAGTGAAAAATAACCCGCCTATAATTTTCTTCAGGTGGTATCTAGTGATTTTGGAAGATTTTGAGTAGAATCAGCCACTCTCAAGTTATAAGCGAACATGCATATATACAGACATACACTTCATTTTACATATATAGATGGGGCTCACAGAAAAGAAACAATGATATTTCTCTGAGAGCAATTAAATTGTTATAAGACAGCCATACTTTATTAGACGTGATGCGTACAGAATACTATAGACAGTAGATACGTACATATAGAAAATGATAAAAGTTGTCAAAGCTATGTGCGAGAGAATCCTGGTTTTGTTCCTTTTCCTACCTTGGGTGATGGCTGGCAGGCAGGCACAACGGCCCAAGAGCTCCACTTCCCTCACACCTTGCCCCTCTCCCAGCCTATAATTCACAGCTGAGCAGGTGCACCCAAGAGTTGCATGTCTCATGAACCTGTTTAATAGAGGTAGGAGCTAGGAAGAAAAGTTTCAGTTCAACAGAGTTCAAAAGAAAATGTCAATTTATTCAGTCATTTTGGTTTTGATCACTTTTGTCCAAAGCCAAGAAGGATTTCCATAGACACATGGACCTTGTGGTCTCCACACCTCTGACTTTATGACAGCTTGTGTGGTGGGCCCATCACAGAGCAGGGGATGCTGGAATCCATAATCCAAAGGTCCAAGACCTGTGATAATCTTCACAGGGTTGCCTTAGATTTTGGGACCCTGGAAATACAAGTTCCCTAACCATGCCACGTTTTTCCCTAGCCATTTTGCCCTAACCATGATCCATGAAGCATCAGAGGTTGTCTACCCTGGGTCAATCTCCATGGCGGACCTGCTAGAGAATTTCTGACGATATCACCAAGGACTCCATTCCTGCAGCAGTACAGAAATCCTGTGTTACGTGGCTAAATAAAGACTCAAAACATTACTCCCCAGCAGAAGGTGGAGCAAGGTGCCACTTAGGACACGTCCCCACAAGTGCACACATGTAGAGAAGTGCATTTTCCACGAGATAAATAGCAGGGGCACATATTTGTGCCAGTGCTGTTTGTCCCTGAGCAAACCCCAGCATGCCTAGGAGGACCTAGGTAGGATAGGAGAGGCTGGTGCTAGCAGCTGTGCTGGCCCCAGTGGCCTTACATGGGGTCCTCCTGGGACTGGGATCTCCATGTGTAAAACCATCAAGTGTGCTGCTAATTAGCATGTGCACTGCCTGCAGTTTGCAGCACCTCAAATGGCTTTGAGGCACCACAAACCACGTGTGCGCTCATGGGAATGTACCCTTAGAGACTGCGTACTTCAGAAAGGTATAAACTTTATGGCAAGAGCCTACTTCATCAGTTGCTTTGAATGGGCATACGCCATTAAAGTAACCGCCTTGATACTCTCCCAAATTGTGTTAGCCAGTTTTAAGCTGTAGTGTTGGCAAACTCTACATTATCAAAATCTGACTGTCATGTCTGTAGACTTCTACGGATTTGTATGTAGGTGGTATGAATGTTTTTTCATCTGTAATATGCTCAACAA
Organism: Caiman crocodilus; assembly: GCA_030014935.1. Lineage (NCBI taxonomy): Eukaryota > Metazoa > Chordata > Crocodylia > Alligatoridae > Caiman > Caiman crocodilus. The sequence goes on along the minus strand of JAGPOW010001405.1, from coordinate 5,449 downwards.
GGGACATTATCTTGTAGCCTCTTCCATTCTGGTGTTTTTATAAAGACACTGAGATTCTTCAGTGCTACATAAAGTGGAATTTAAATTCCTGAAATGAAGATTTGACTATTCAGGAAGAAATGACCCATTTATTTATTTTCATTCTATAAACTGCAGGGGAAATCAATGAGAATTTAACTGAACACAAATTATTGATTCAGGCAATGGTAAAACAAATGAACTGGGCATCGTGAGCAAACCCTGCAAGGGATGTGGTGGGAGAGTGAGGAGGGAGTCATTCAGGTATGTTGAGCAATTATAAATCTTCAATGACGTCCCCAAAAAATCTGTAAAAGTAGACCTTTGAAAATCAGGCAGTAGCTATCAATAGTAGGTTATATGCAACTCGGAGATTAAAATTCCTACCGAAAATGGCTAGTTCCAGAGGGCATCTGGCTTAGCTAGGTCTTTGAACTTGGTCTTGAAAGCCAAATGTAAGCATCCCCTGATATGCAATATCTACCTCTTGCTGCTTCCTTTTCAGGTTCACCGATATCCACAAGCCCTCCAGGACCAGTAGATCCGAGGAGCCAAATGCCTTTTCTCTCCACACCTACTTCGGAGGTGTTGGGGATGGAGGGGACACAGGAGGTCTGTGAAAATGGAGAAGGCTGTCTCATAGTCACAGTAGGTTAGCCACAGGTGCAACTGCTCCGATCCTTTCTCTTCAGTCAGAATGCATGGAAAGAGAAATCCTCTGTAGGATGGACTGAAAACATTTTTGTAACGTTTTTACAGTTTTGGCAGGAAAATTTGTTTTTGCCCAGGTTTCATAGCTTTCATAGACATTAGGGCTGGAAGGGACCGCAGAAGATCAGAGTCCAGCCCGCTGCCCCAGGGGCAGGAGGTCAGCAGGGATCATAGGATCCCAGCAAGATAAACATCCAAATTTCTCTTGAAGGCATTCAAAGTGGGTGCTTGAACCACCTCCGATGGCAGGCTATTTCCAGACCTTGGGGGCTCGGACAGGAAAGTTCTTCCTTATGTCCAGCCTGAAACTGTCTTGGAGGAGTTTATGACCATTCAACCTGGTCATCCCTTGGGGCGCTCTGGTGACCAGATGTTCCCCCAGATCCTGGTGAGCACCCCTGATAAACTTATAGATGGCCATCAGATCACGCCTGAGCCTGCGCTTTTCCATGCTGAACAGTCCCAGGGCTCTCAGCCTTTCATCATAAGGGTTATTTTCCTGACCTCTGATCATGCGTGTGGCTCTCCTCTGGACTCCCTCAAGCTTCTCCACATCCTTTTTGAATTGTGGATCCCAAAACTGGACGCAGTACTCCAGCTGCGGCCTCACCAAGGTCGAGTACAGCGGGAGAATGACATCCCGGGATTTGCTTGAGAAGCATCTATGGGTGCCAGCCAGCGTTTTGCTTGCTTTACTTTCCCCCCCTCCCCCCAAGTTCTTCTGTATTTCACCCACCACAATTTATTTTAATACAAAAGTGTTTTTTTCCCCTTTTTTTGTTTGTTAGGGGTTTTTTCCTCTTTTAGGTAACAAGTCTTATAGGCTATATCTTCTCTAGAATCGCAGATGTAGGAAAACCACACACAATTTATTTAGACAAAGGGTTTCTATGGGTGCCGAAGGGTGTCAGGAATTGTCTTTCCATTTAATGTTATTGAATAAGAGGCTCTCTCTAAGTATTTCAGACCAAGCGTTTTACATCGGCACCCAAAATCTCAGCTCAGACAACTTATTCAAGGTAGGATCATATATGGAAACTGGATTTCCTAGCTCTCAATACTGTTAACTGTTTTGTGAGCTGGCCATATCGGATGCTATGTCTTTTACTCTATCCCACGCTGCTTATTTTTTTCCTTCTTACAGAAAGAGTCATAGACGGGAGTGGAAATGAACAATCAGACTTCGATGGCAGAATTCATTCACCCTCAGGGGCCTCTTGAGTGGCCCAGAAATGCAGTTCTTTCTCCTTGGTCTCTTCTCCATCATATATATTATAACCCTGCATATTACAACAGACATGGCCTGTGACTGATATGTTTCTATCTGTCTCCCACTGAATTACACAGCGATTATGAGCCAAAGGACATGTATAACACTAGCAGTGGTCTCATGGAGTAGTGGTTTAGTAGTGCCAGTACCATTCACTGGCCTGACATGCAGGCCCAATGTGATCAACCACTTCTTCTGTGAGATGCCTGCTTCGTTGAGGTTGACTTGTTCTGACACACGAGTGATTGAACTAGTCAGCCAGGTGGGGCCTCTCTTCATTCTCCTGGCCCCTATTACCTTCATTTTTGTTTCCTATATGTACATCCTGGCTGCCATTGTGAAGATCAGCTCTTTTGGGGGCAGAGAGAAAGCCTTCTCCACCTGCTTCTCCCTCCTGCTGGTGTTGGCTTTGTTCCACGGCACTGCTCTTCTCGTGTACATGCAGCCCAGCTCCTTCCGCTCCCCTGAACAGAACAAGGTGATCTCCCTTTTCAGCACGGTCTTTACCCCCATGTTAAACCCTATCACCTATAGCCTAAGAAACACAGGTGTCAAGATGGCCATTCAGGTTAGAGAGCCAAATGGCAGCTCATTGTGAAGTGCTCCAGATCATTTCATCGTGTGCTGTTAGACAAGGAAGACCAGCTTCAATAGCTATGTTGGCCCATAAGCCTGGGTGGACTTCTAATTAAACCTGTGCAGAACTGAAACCTTACATTGCAAGGTCTGGAGAAACAAAGAAGTACCTACATTATAGGTGTTCAAGACAAATTAATTCAAATCTCCACCCCTTATCTTACTGAAAGCCAATACAAATCTTTGGACAGATTCGTATTTCACTTTGTACACCCAAATGACACTTTTATAACCATGTAACTGATGTAGCAAACATACATGCAGTATGTAGCCATATGCGTCCACTTAATGTACACAGTAATCCACACTCTAATTGGACAGGTATGTATTTCCCTATAAAAGTACCTGAATGCACATCTGTAACTGGGGACACTGGCCTGTTACTGAGAGCAAGGAACTGAGGACTGTGCCTCTAAGGCAAGCTATTGCTTCTCTTTGGTTTTGCAGCGTAAACCTATAACTACTGGGCCACATGTAAGGCATGTCTCTATTCCCTCTCCAGCCTTCCTCTTTAAATTGAGCTACCGCATCTTGTATTTAATATTCATTGGATCAAAAAGACAAACACAAAGTAGGGATATCTGCCTAGCTAAGAGTAAGGGTTCATGCAAATATCCAAGACGTGTACTCTGCTTTACAAGCAAACAGCTCATTGAGGAAAAACATCAAGCTTTCTTCTTATATCAGGGGATAGTGTCAAAGAAGTTCTTGTGAAATCTCTCAAAAAACTTCACAGTCTCTCCTCCGGCTCAGTTGTCGTTTTTTGGGGTGTTTTTTTTTTTTTTTTACAGACTTTAGGGACTAGGCATCTTTAGTCTTGCATTTTTGCAGACTGTCCATAAATTTAAAGACAACTGGCAACCCTAACCTTGGCCTATGGAGGATCTGCGGAGCAGAAGACGTACACAATATAGTTCCTACCAAGCACAGGAGGCAGCTGTTCAAAACCCCTAAAAATATTCCCAATTTGAAACCTTTTTAAAATCTGCACTTTTTGTCATTGGATGCTCTTTTTTTTTTTTTGGGGGGGGGGGGGGGGGATGTTCAGTTTACAAAGGGTGTGTTTCTTAAAGCCAGGACGCAAACACATATTTCCAATGAATTGAGTAGCATGCAAAAAAGTTGCAAAAATTTCGAAGTGTTTGACTTCAAACAGTAGCTCTGGCTCAGCCACCAAAAGTTCTGGTTTTCGCTTGTTTTTTTTTAACTCCTCAAACACATCGTTGCTTATAACAGAAGTATGAATATAAGGCCAAAATAAAAAAACTAGAAAGCAGTTAGGAAAGCTTACACTCACCCTCTCTTAATAGTTATATCACTATATCTATAGTTAGAGCTCTATATATCAAGAGAAAGAGAGCTGGAGAGCTTTGCTGTTTCTCAGGCTCCCTGCGAGCCAGCCAATCATGCAGAGGGCTCCTCACTGAGACCGCTTGGTAGAAGGAACCTGCTCCTGGTGGCCATCCATAGGCCTTAGCAGACAACTCTCTTCTCTTGGGTATGAAGCCCACAACCTGGCAAGAGGATGGCTGTCCATTTCCCAGGGCCTTGAGATGGAGCCTTTCCTTGGCCAGTTCCCCAACTGGCTTATTCTTTAGTTACCTGAATGGCTAGATCCCCCTTTAGCTTTCTTGGTTTCACACTGCAGCAAACCTGCTCTTTCTCTGAATGCTCCCCCCCTTATTCTATGCATTTCCAGGCACTCTGAGCCATTTGACACATCAGATGCTTGGTCTATCTCTTCCTCCCATGGCCAGCTCCCCAGTCAGCAAATTCCCCAGTTAACTGACTCCTTATCTGCTCGAGGTACCATTTGTAGGACAAGTAGGTTCCCCAGTTTCCAAGTTCTTTCCTGCCAACATTTGTCTCCGCTCA
>JAGPOW010001400.1:156991-171874 GCA_030014935.1 Caiman crocodilus | reverse complement strand
TTGAGGTCTTTTCTAATGTTAGGATGCTATGGTTCTGCTTAATTATTTGCCAAAACACTTTAATTGAGATATAGAGAAAAAATAGAATAATTATTGACTCTATTAATTTATTGGGAACACAGTTCATGAACTAAAAAAAAATGTTTTAATTAATTATTTAATTTCAAAATTTACAACCTTTATCTAAAACAAAAACCCACAACATGTATCTGCCAAGCTTTTCTATAAATCAGATACATCCTTCTGCATCATTTATGAATTATATACGTAACAAATTGAGGCCTTTGATCAGGTAACCACGAGGAAGAACCTCTGCAACATGGTGACTGTTTACTTGTTTGGTTTTGTTCTTTCAGGGAAACTTACTGCAGAAATTGGTAAGGCTCATTTCCCATTTTTTGCTTTTATTATTTGCCAACATACTTTAATCGAGATATAGAGAAAAAATAGAATAATTATTGACTCTATTAATTTATTGGGAACACAGTGTTTCATGAACTAAAAAACCCAATGTTTTAATTAATTATTTAATTCCAAAATTTACAATGACCTTTATCTAAAACAAAAATAGTTTGTTTGTTTTTTCCTGAAAAGGTCATTTCTTAAGTAAAACATATATAGTTTTAATTGTCATTAAACATTATGCTTGAAGTAGAAACTATTAAGTAGAGCCTTCACAGATGTAAAGGTAAAGATATGCATCAGTTTCCCCAAGACCACGGTGCCTGTGCCATGTTCTATGTCCCCAGAGATTTATTGGAAGATTTTTCATTAGTTTCAGTGGTAACAGGTTTAAACCTTTTAACCTTTTATTTGCAACATAAATCTTGAGTTTTAGTGAGTAAAATGTGATTTTAATTTAATAGTTACATAAAAGGATCATATAATGGAAAAGAATTGGTTACACATGTAACAACAGAGAAAAACACATGATCTAGGTATGTTGGAGTTTTTCTTCCACCATAACTTTGGGTAGACATTCTAGAAACATTTTATTTTTTCCTTCAGTGTATCACGCTGCATACTCCTGAATCCTACAGTATTTTTTTCATCTTTGATTATGTTGTTGATTCCAGGCTGGAGACAATGTACCTGTACCTGTACCTGTAACACAAGGTAATAAAGATGATATTTTATTGTCCAGATCCCCTTCTCCCTGAAGAAAATGTTGTCTCTTCTCCCCGCATGCGGAAGTGGGTAGCACATGGAAACCTCCCCAAGCACCCGTGTATTGCTGCTCATTGTAGGAATGAAGTTTGCTGCAGGCTCCAAAGTACAGCCACGCCACTGTGTGTCCAGACACTACCACATCTCCTCCTCCTCCACCTCCTCTGCCAGTGTACGCGCCTGAGGGGACTCCTCAGAGCTCTTCCCTCCATAAGATGGAGCTGATTGCACATCCATCTACCTGGGCTCAGGGCTCCTCCCTCTCTGCCCACAGTCCATCCCTTTCCCACTGGTGCTTAACGGGGTGTACATGGAACAGGCGCCCTAATTTGAAGTGGTGGATGCTTTGCTCTGCGGTTGCAGGGGCAGGAAACTAAAACTCAATTTACGCAGAGACCTGAGCAGTAGCTGTGCCATGATAACATGACTGCCACAAGATCACAGCTGGACTCCGGAGCAGCTCTGTGCCCTGCCACACACCCTGCAAGCTGAGGTGGCATTAGAGAGGGTCCTTGGGGGGGCCTATTGCCACCCCAGAGTGCCCAGAGCCACCTCTCCCAGTCCAACCACCACTGCTGCCCACCTTGCACCGGAGGCAGCAACTGAGTCCACCCCACTCTCACCTGCAGCACAGCCCACCCCTTCAGTCCTGCTTCAGCCCTTCCCACATTCAGGAAGGGGCTGGCACTGCTGGGAGAGGCTACCTAAAGCAGAGGCACTTACCATAAAGGGTTTATTAAAAAAATAAATAAAAAGGCCAATAAGTCTAAGCTTACTGCACAATTCACTAGAAAGGGTATGTCCCTCTGTAATTCATATAGTGCAGAGCCTAGAAGTTTCTGGCTGTAGTGTGGGAAAAAAATTATTACTTTTTTTCTCCAAAGACTGTCTTATGGTGTATGCATAAAAAAAGCCTAGGACCAGTAGCCTAGGACCAGTAGAAACGTGTGTTGCTCTTTAAAAGAGGAATATTTCATTCTCATGTCACTCATATTCTCCACGTCACAGCCTCCATTGGATCTCTTTTAGATTACAAGGATCTCCAGTCCCCTCCTTGGTGAGAAACAAGCATACAAGGGCTGGTTTCTGAGCTTGGGGAACTGGTGCCACCTTAGTTGGGATGGGGCACGTGCCCCCCCAGCGACCAGTCAGCAACCAAGATTGGGGGTCCCCCTGTGGCCAATCTCACCAACCAGAGGGAGTACTTCCACATCAAAACTTACCAACTGGTGAGTGGCTAGCGCTCACAGTCCCCAGCTGGCACTCACAGGGGGAGGCACCGGTGCTCCTGCCTGACCTACCCACCATTGCCAGTCATGGGGCGCACCAGTGCTCTCAGGGCATACACATGCACATCACCCTCTGCACATCACCACTGATTCTGAGTCCTAGGCCTGATCCTTAGCTGTTTCTGACAGGGCAGTGAATCTCCCATGCACTTTGCTGAGATCTCAGAGCTCTTCCCCATTCAATGCCAAACGAGCTCTGGAGGAAGGGAATTCACTTTCCAGCTACAGCAGGCTGGATCACTGAGAAAAGCAAGCCCTCCCATAGCATTGTACTTAATACTCTTGTTGTCTCCCCTTCCCTACAGAAAATGTGACTTTGGATCCAGACACAGCTCATCCCATCCTCACTCTATCTAAGGATCAGAAAAGTGTGAAATGGGCAGACAAACAGCAGGATCTGCCTGACAATCCAGAAAGATTTGACACGTGGTGCTGTGTGCTGGGCTGTGAGGCATTCACCTCAGGGAGACATCACTGGGAGGTGGAGGTGGAGGGTAAGGGAGATTGGGATGTGGGAGTCGCCAAAAGGTCTATGAAGAGGAAAGGAGAGAGAAATTTTAACCCTGAGGAGGGAATCTGGGCAGTGCAGATGTGGGGAGGTCAGTATAGGGCTTGCAGCTCCCTGCTGAGCCCCCTGACTCTGAGCAAAGTCCCCAGGAAAATCAGGGTATATCTGGACTATGAAGGGAAGGAGGTGACATTTTTTGATTTTGATAAAAGGACCAAAATCTTCACTTTTGCACACGCCTCATTCACTGGGGAGAGGATCTGTCTGTGGCTTGGGATGGGTGCAGGACCTCGGCTCACACTGCATCCCTGACCTGGTGAGGAGGGCACAAAAACATTTTGAGTCAAAAGTCCAAGACAGAGACAGAGCAAGGTGTCTTGATGACAAGCAGTGGTGCTTGACTTGGGGTTTTGCAATAAGAAATGGGCAGCCTGTGATCTCACCCCTCCTCCAAAGAAAGGGCTGAGACCTATTCTGTAAAGAATACCAGTAATTTACACTACAAATTGTTAAAGCCGTTCATGTCAAATGCTCATGTTACAGTGAGGCAGAGAGGCCCACACCCCTTTGCTGCCACTGCCGCATTTCACATTTAGTTGTGAAGCATTTAATCGGTCGAGCAACCGGGCAGTAATGATTGATCTGCTAGCGTTTAAAAGACAGCGCAGCTTCTGCACTCCTCGGGGAGCTCTGAACACACAACAGAGTAACTTGGCAGACTGATCACCCACCAATGACTCCCCATCACCAACCTTCCCGATGTACCCTGATCCCGTGCATGCTCGTAAACATCCATAAGTCATCCCGTTTCATCTCGTTTAACTGCAATTGACGCAAGTACCTGTCCTACGTTGCCCTCTTGAACAACGTAAGTAAACAACTGAGTTCTAACCATTACGTGTTTGTGCCTGATCATTCCACTTCATCTGCTGAACGCCCCACCTGACGACCCGAAGGTCAGCAGCTGCTTCCCTTTGGCACCTCCAAGCCAAGCGGGACATGGCATCACGAACAGGATTCAGGGAAAAGGCAGTGGAGCAGAAATTGATTAGGTGTTGCCCCTGGCACACCAGGGGGCATCTTGTAACCGACTCGAATGAACTATGGGCACATATCACCTACCATCGGGCGGGCGGATCCGGGGAGGGGCTCATCAGCTGCTACATTTTGCTAAAAGGGGAGGAAGGAGTTATGAGGGAGTGGGAGGCACGTCCTCACCCCAGGGCATTCCGGTGCATGATGAGCAATGACTGGGTCCTATTCAGACTCTGGGAGGAAACAGGCACGGTGTCCCTCACCAAAGTGAAACTGACAGGTGTGGCAAGCCCGACTCCTGCCCAAGAGTTCACCCGCTGTATACAATACATTCGGGAGGGCAGATAATCAACACCGATCAACAAATTCAATCCCTCGACTCTGGTGCCTGGTTCACGGGGCCATGAGTTACCCTCTGACCTCTGGGAGAAGTTAGAGTCAGAAGGCCGCACCGCAATGCGGTGGGCAGGCCCAAAGTGGGACAAGGGGAAAAACCCCAGGGAAAATGCTAAACGTGTTGTTCCGCACCATCAGAACTCTGCAGCGGGAGAATGTGAATATAGAGACCCGACTGCTCACGGCCACCCAGGTGGCTAAAGAGGCGACAGTAAAAGAAAACCCCGAGCTGCCAAAAAGTCCCGAGCTGCCGCCCGAAGATGGCACCAGGGAAAAGGAGAAGCACGCAAAAAGTTTTGAAAATGGCTCCAGAGAAAAGGAAAAGAGCGCGAAAAGTCTCAGGGAGGGTTGGACAGCCGCACCATCCACAGCCCCGCCCCCTGATCTGGCCTCACCTGTGATGTCCCTGCCTCCCTATGAGACCAGGGTGCTATACCTGGCCCTCCCACCAGAAGCTCCGGCGACCACAACAGTCACTGCTAACCCCATTGCCCTGGTTAAACAAGTGACTGACACTCAAGACATAACCTGCACCACCTCCACCTACTGCACCTGCATCTGACAGGAACTGTAAGATTTGTGCAAAGAGTCGAAGCTAAAGCCAGGTGAGTCACTGGTCATATGGCTGGGCTGCCTCATAGTGGAGTATGGGTCTGATTTACTGGACCTAGAGGAGGCCTGTTTTCTAACCCGCCAAGCCACATGGAACAGAGGACATGTTACCGATATGGCAACAGTGGTGGCCAACGTCCACTGGAACATCCCGCTCCCAGCCCTTGTCGCAGGGCAAATCGCTCACAGGTTCCACCTGTGAGATGACGGCCGGCCGCCAAAAGCCACAGCAGAGCACCTCCTGCTGGCAATAATTGGAGTCTCATGTGCCTCGTGGAATCCAAGAGTGCATCAGCTGGAACTGACACAGGCCCAGCATAATGGGGGCTGGCCCCACCGCCACCTAAGAAATCCCGGAGCTGTTTCAGCAACTCTTGACACCATGGAAGCCTGCATAGAGGTCTATGGGGAAGACATGGTCATAACGCTTCGACTCCTGCTCAACCCGATAGCAGGCCAACCAGCCGGAAACATCTTGAGCCAGCTTCCATGGTTGCAAACCCTCATGAAGTTGATGACAGAACCCTCGACGAACGCAGTAGGCTCACTCTCCGCGTATCCAATTGAGCCCCAAAACCCGAGATACTATGAGTCCGATCCCTGGTGGGAACTGCGGGAAATCTCTCAAAGGTCACCCAAGGAGAGGACCATATTCAGGTTCCTCCTAAACAACTCCATGCTCACGAAGCAGCAACTGTGTATCCTGGGAGATGAGGATCAGCGACACCTAGCGGCCGAGTTAGCTTTCAAATTCAACAACAAGCAAAAAAACGAGTAGTGGCCGCTGGTCACTCCAGCGACACCCCATTTAAAAACCACAAAAGCAATTAAGGTTCAAGGACTCAACGCCGTTGCAGTCACAACAAAAGTTAAGTTTGCAATCCAAGGCCACCGGCACGCTCTAGAGGCAGTGCTAGGGGGCATCAACATCCTGAGAATCCCCAGAATCAAAGCTCTAGAGCTAAAAGAACAAGTGGTACAAGCCCTCCCGATCACCGTCCCAGAAATCGACCAGCATAGGCCCACGCTCTGCAACACGTCCACCTGGCGTTACAGGCCAATCCCAACCAAGAGTCCCTTACAGAAGGCCCTTGTCAACCTACTACGACGGCTCAAGCAAAAGGGGTATATCGAACCATAACCACCAGCACCCATCTGTCCCCAGGGTGGGGAATCAGTAAGCCCAGAAAACTGGACCTTGTCGGCCTAATGGTCAATTCCCGGGAAGCCAACAAGCAATGCCAGCCGCTTGTGCAGCCCAACGTCTCCACGTTGCCGCAATGCCTATCTGAAATGGCCCAGTACCAAAAGGCCAAGTGGTATGGAATGACCATCGACCTCAAAGACATGTTTTATGCCATCCCGATCCTTGAAGATGAAGGAGTCCTAAACATGTGTGTCGAAGGCACAATGTACAAGTGGACGGTCTGCCCACAGGAATACCACAAATACCAGCCCAACAGCCAACGAAGTAGCCAGTCGTAACTGAAACAAAATAAAATGTAGCAATATAAACACACCAGCCCCCCTCCCCCCTGCTACTATGCGCTTGTTCAGATGGAAGATTGTATACCAGGCTTCCAGCGACCCTGACAAGTGCTAAATGTTTTTTGGCCACAGTATTTTTATGCCCACCCAAGTCAGCTAATATGGCCACACCTCCCAGCCCAACACTGCGTCATCGCCAAAAACGAGGCGTGACATGGAGTACCTTAACAGATACTGAACGAGGTCTACAAACTTTTCAATGGGTAATAGAAGGCTTATTAGGTTGGGGAGGACTTGGTTTAGGTAGAGCGCAAGTAGCCATAGCACAGCTTGCAGAACAAGTTGAAATATTAGCCAACTGTACAGCCGAGAGTTTTACTTTACTTAATCAACAGCTGAAAGCTACCTTGCATGTGGTAATGCAAAACCACCTTGCTTTAGATGCCATCCTCCTCCACCAAGGAGGCTTATGTCAATTTCTTAATTTATCCTGCGATTTTTACTGTATAAGTACCCCGAACGTCTCCATCCCTCTCGGTCAACAAGTTAATGCCATTCGAAAAATTGTGGCCGACATGAACTACATCTCAGGCTTGGGACAAGGGGTGGTTAGCAAATCTATTTAATTATTTTGGATGGGATGGTTCCTCCTGGTTAATGTATCTATTAACGCCGTTAATCACTCTGTTAGCACCCCTCATAGCCATATGTATTGGAATTGGCTGTGTTTGTTGTATTATCCAGTATGTTAAAAACAAACTTATAATGCTATCTGCTTTTGTATATACCCGCTTGCCAATTGAAAACCCCAACGATGATGAACTGGACCTTCTAGACGAACTCTAGCATGCACTAAGGGGCTCTCATAGTGCCATGAGCAAGGGGGCATATTAAAGCCCTTTATGTCAAATGCTCATGTCACAGTGAGGCAGAGAGGCCCACACCCCTTTGCTGCCACCACTGCATTTCACATTTAGTAGTGAATCATTTAATTGGTCAAGCGACTGGGCAGTAATGATTTGGCACTTAATGATTGGTCTGTTAGCGTATAAAAGACAGCGCCGCTTCTGCAGTCCTCGGAGAGCTCTGAACACACAACAGAGTAACTTAGCAGACTGATCACCCACCAATGACTCCCCATCACCGACTTTCCAGACGTATCCTGATCCCCCGCATGCTCGTAAACATCCATAAGGCGTCCCATTTCATCTCGTTTAACTGCAACTGACGCAAGTACCTGTCCTACATTTCACTCTTGAACAACGTAAGTAAACAACTGAGTTCTAACCATTACGTGTTTGTGCCTAGTCATTCCACTCCATCTGCTGAACACCCCACCTGACGACCCGAAGCTCAGCAGCCGCTTCCCTTTGGCACCTCCAAGCCAAGCAGGACATGGCATCACGAACAGGATTTGGGGAAAAGGCAGAGGAGCAGGAATTGATTAAATGTTACCCCTGGCGCACCGGGGGGCACCCTGTAACCAACTCGAATGAACTATGGGCACATATCGCCTACCATCGGGCGGGCAGATTGGGCGAGGGACTCACTGAACTTTGTGGAAAGGGAAGCTTGATGTGTATACAGGTATCAGAGGGGACTGCTGATAAGTTGCTGACGCAAGTTGTTTTTGTCTGTCATTGTTTGTTTTGTTACTACTGTAGTTGTGTTTTTGTTAAGTCAATAAATCTTTCTTACTTTTCTACCCCCGACCACACTCTCACTCCTGAACCCTCCACAGGAGCCTGGGACACAGAGAGATGAAGTAAAATCCATCCTCCAGAAGGCAGAAGCTGTTCTGCAACAAGAGGACCACATTTATCAATGGGATGCTTAAGTAGGAGAGTAGAGCAGGAAGTCAAGGCTTTTTCTTTTTACATTTGGCTCTTTGGCCAGTGAACCCTCCTATTCACCTATGTTGAATGGGTAGAATACAGAAGACCTGAAGAGGCTGTTCACTATCGCCCATTCATGCTGTGGCCAACAATCACTATATCCCTTTACACAGCCTCCCAAACCTGTAACCACTAACACTTCAAGAGAACTTTACTGTAATAAAGAGCAACCCTGCCTTATTCTTTGTCTACATGAGTATCTACATGAGACGTTTATTGTGCAGTAGCTTAATAACACTGTGCAGCAGCATGGAAGTCAAAAACCATGCTAATATGCTACTGCGTAGTAAGCGTCACTAAAAATCTATGCGCTGGCGCTACTGTGCAGTAGTGTGAGTTACTGTGCATTGAATTAGTACTTGGGTAATCAAGTGTTACACTTTATGTGCAGTAACTAGGGCACATTTCTCTCAAATTAGTGTAACTACAGTGCAACCATAACTTCCAGGTAGGTATTAATAGCTAAGACCTATTTCAATTGATGCACCTAAATGGCATGTACAGTTTGAGGCACTTAAGCAGTTTGTGATTAAGCTGTCAACATACAATGCAACCTGTGCCTGTTGAACGCAATCGGTGAGGCTGCCTCTGGTTGGGCAGGTCTGTGTCAATACACACTCACCCAGAATAGTCCAAGATTTTAGTTAAGAAAAACAAACTAGTTTGTGATAGATACCAAAGAAAGGGATGGAGGCTACCTATATTTTATCTCCAAAACCTGGTGGTTGGGCACTTGGCCAGAAGCAAAATATCTGAGCTCAAGGATCCCCCCCCACAGAGATGTTTGGAACCGGCATCCCAGAGAAGTGCTTTACGTACCAGCCCACAAGTTAGGCAGAGGGAGATATGTGGGCCAGGAGGCTCCAGCCAAGGCAGAGGTGCATGGCTCAGTGAGTGACTGCATGGGTCTTGGCCTTATGTCTAGCCTGTGGACTATTGGTTAAAACATTTTGGCAGGAAGCAAAAAATGTTAAAATGTAGATTCAATGCCCTTTGATGGAATAGTTTCTGCAGACTTGGGTCTTCTGTTCCCTGAGCAAGTGCCCTACTTTCTAAGTATTGCAACTGATGCCTGGAAAGGTCTTCCTCCATTTTACTTTCATCAGGTCCATGAATAAACAATTCTACATAACTATAAAGGCAAAAGAGAACCCCAGTCAAGGCTTTGTCTAGCTGGGGTTTGAAAACCTCCAAAGATGGAGCTTCCACCAATCTCTGGGTAACTTGGTCCATGGTTTTACTCCCCACACTCATGAGAAAAATTTTCCTAATATCTAACCTTAGCTTCCCGTGCTGCAATTTGGGACCGTTGTTCCTTGTTCTGTCATTTGCCACCACTGAGAACAGTGCATCTCCGTCCTCTTTGGAGCCACCCTTCAGATACTTGAAGGCTGCTCTTAAATCCTGTCAGTCTCCATTTCTCTAGACTAAATAAGCTGAATTCCCTCAGTCTTTTCTCATCAGTCACGTCCCCCAGCCCTCACACCATTTTTGTTGCCCTCTGTTGGAGTCTCAAATTTGTTCACATCCTTTCTGCAGTGGGAGTGGGGGGCCCAAAACTGAACGACCATCACTTCCTGGGAGGCCAAGCCACTCACCATAGAAATGGATCCACTAGTGCAGTTGGGGAACAGATATGAAGCTCTGCCTGAACTGGAGAGTGCGGTGGAGGAAGTGGCACAGGAGGTACCTCAATCCATCCCCATAAAGCTGAGGGCCAGACAAGCAACCAGAGGAAGAGGAGACGGGTCATAGTAGTGGGCAACTCCCTACTGAGAGGACCAGAGGGAGACATCTGCTGTCTAGATCCCATGGCGCGTGAGGTGCGCTGGCTACCAGGGGCCAAGATCCAGGATGTCACGACAAGGATTCCTGACCTGATCTGTCCCTCGGACTACTCTCCCATGGTCCTCATCTATGTGGGAACCAATGATGCGGCTAGGAGTAGTCCTGACAGTGTCGTGGGTGACTTCAAGGCTCTGGGGGCCAGGCTTAGAGAGACAGGGACACAGGTGGTCTTCTCATCCATCCTCCTGGTCAGAGGTCGCAGTAGGCATCACAGCACCTGCATCAGAGAGGTCAACCTGTGGTTCAGGAGTTGGTGCTATGGTGCAGGATTTGGCTTCCTAGACCATGACCCACACTTCCTGGCAGGGGACTTCCTGGGCCATCATGGACTTCACCTCTCAGAGAAAGTTAAAAGTCTTTTCTCCAACAGGTTGGCTGATCTCGTATGTCAGATTTCACACTAGCTCAGACAGAGGATGGGGAGGATGAAGAAGGAGAACAACAGGAACATGCAATCCAAGGGACAGCCAGCAGTACAGCACAGGTGAGCAATAAGCAGGTACACAATAGGGGGCCCATTGGGCATCAGAACCGGGGGGCAACAAAGGTGCCAGTCACAGGGCTCAAGTGCCTTTACACCACTGCTAGGAGCATGAGGAACTAGCAGGATGAATTGACACTTGTGCTTGCAGGAAACACGACTTAGTGGGGCTAACTGAAACCTGGTGGGACTCTACCCACGACTGGGTGGTGCACATTGAGGGTTATAAGCTGTACAGAAAAGGCAGAGTAGGGAGGAGAGAGGGAGGAGAAAGTAGAAGGATTGTGGGTTAGGATACATGGAAGACAAGGGGAAAGAGATTTGGTAGTAGGGGTCTGTTACAGACCCCCACACCAAAGGGAAGAACTAGATTTGAACTCCTGAGGCAGCTTTCAGAGACCATAAAGGCTAGGGAGGCAGTAGTCATGGGGGACCTAAACTACTCTGACATCTCCTGGGAGATGCAAACATCAAAGTCCCACCATTCATGCAGGTTCCTATCCTGTGTACAGGACCTCCAGCTGACGCAGGAGGTACATGGTCACGCTATGGGGAATGCCTTACTACACCTGGCATTGGCAATTGGATGACATGGTACGGGACCTACAGATCAGCGGTCACCTGGGGGACAGTGACCACCAAATAATAGAATTTGTCATGCGGATGCGGCATTGAGTGGATAAGGTAACTGGTAGGGTGGAAGTGCTGGATTTTAGGAAGACTGACTTCAGCAAACTCAGGCATTTAGTCTATGACACGCTGCAGAGTAAGAAATTTAGCGAGGTGGAAGCCCAGGAAGGGTGGCTGTGCCTTAAGGAATCTATCCTTTGGGCACAGAGGATCCTTATGCAGACAAAAGTGGAGAAAGGGGCCAAGAGGCTTCCCTGGCTGACCAGAGAAATCCAGAGCAGCCTAAGGGCAAAAAGCGGGGCATATGAGCAGTGGAAACAGGGAGCGATTACTAAAGAGGAGTATACCTCCTCAGCTCGCAGTTGTAGGGAGGCAGTTAACGGGCCAAAGCTACCATGGAGCTGAGGATGGCATCCCAAGTTAAGGATAACAAAAAACTGTTTTTCAGATATACAGGGAGTGAAAAAAAGGCCCAGGGCAGAATAGAACTGCTACTAAATGGACAGAAGCAGTTGGTGACAGACATGGGGGGACAAGGCTGAACTCCTCAACGAGTTCTTTGCCTCAGTGCTCCTAGGCGAGGGGCAAGACAAGGCTCTCACTGGGATTGTAGAGAGGGAGCAGCAAGGCGCCAGACTACCAAGCGTTGACCCGGAGATGTTGCAGAGTCACTTGGAAGAACTGGATGCATTTAAGTTGGCAGGCCCAGATGAGCTCCATCTGAGGGTACTGAAGGCACTGGCTGATGTCACTGCACAGTCACTAGTGGGAATATTTGAACACTCGTGGCATGTGGGCCAGGTCCTGGAGGACTGGAAAAGAGCCAGTGTGGTCCTTATTTTCAAGAAGGGGAGGAAGGAGGATCCAGGCAACAATAGGTCAGTCATCCTTGACAAAGTCTTTGAAAAGATTATTAAGGCTTATATATGTGAGAGCCTAGCAGGAAAAATTCTGCTGAAGAGAAACCAGCATGGATTCATAGCAGGTACATCATGCCTGACTGATCTAGTCTCTTTTTACAACCAGGTTACAAAACACCTGGATGCAGGAGTAGGGACTGAGCTTGTCTACTTAGACTTCAGGAAGGCCTTTGATATGGTATCCCACCCCATTCTGGTGAACAAGTTAAGAGGCTGTGACTTGGATGATTACACAGTCTGGTGGGTGGAAAATTGGCTAGAGGGTCGTACCCAAAAAGTCATAGCAGATGGGTCAGTAACCACCTGGAAAGGTGTGGGCAGTGGGGTCCCATAGGGGTTGGTCCTTGGACTGATACTCTTCAATGTCTTCATCAGTGACTTGGATGAGGGAATTAAGTGTACACTGCCCAAGTTTGTGGATACACAAAAATGTGGGGAGAAATGGGCACACCGGAGGGCAGAGAACAACTACAGGCAGACCTGGACAGGTTGGACAAATGGGCAGAAAACAATAGCATGCAGTTTAACAAGGAGAAATGCGAAATTCTGCACCTTGGGAGGAAAAATGTCCAACACATCTCCTGCCTTGGAATTTGCCTGCTTAGTAGCACAGAAGCAGAAAGGGATCTTGTTGTCCTAGTGCACTCCAAGATGAACATAAGTTGGCAGTGTGATGAAGTTATCAGAAAAGCTGACTGCACTTTATCATGCATAAGCAGGTGCATGATGAATAGATCCAAGGAGGTGATACTTCCCCTCTATCGGGCGCTGGTCAGACTGCAGTTGGAGTACTGCTTGGAAAAGCAAAGGGCCCTGGGACCGGCTCCATCCCAATCCCCACTTCCCTCATGACCCCTGGGACTGGCCTGGCACCCCGGGCCCTTTCCTGTGCACTCTTCCCAGCCGTGGTACCCCCTTGTATGTGGGCCTCCGTGTTATTTGTGTCACCATACATTTATGTGATCACAAGCATCTGAGTCATTTTCCTAAGGCAGTTGTTTTACTGTTTTGGGGGCAAAATTGTGTAGTTAATTTTGACATTGTGTGCTGTGCTTTATTAGTGAATCATGTAAATATTTAACGGGTCTGTTATTATATGCTTTTTGATAAATTCATGTTTATAATGGGGTGTGGGGACCTCCAATTTTCTGTTTGCCCAGGGCACCAATAAAATTTAACCCACCAGTAGTTTTGGGAGTCAAGAGTCATCCCCACACAATGTCCAGTCTAGTGAAGTTGGTCCCAGAAGTGGGGAGGACACTAACACCCCAAGCCTCTCCAAGGACCCTGCTAGCCCCCGATTTCACTGAACCCTCCTGGACCCCTCCAAACCCCTTCCCATGGACCCAGCTTGTCCCCCAATCACTTCTGCAGACCCCACTTGCCCTAAGCCTGTCGGGGGGTCCAGGGTCCACCCCACTTCCACTCAGCAGGGATTGACCAAAGTACTAGTATCTAAGGAGCAGCACTGGGAGCCTTACTATTGCCAAGGAAAAAGGCAGCTGGGAGAATTCCCATTCACTAACCCCCACTGAGCTGGGGCTGCTCCAACACCCCCTGGGAATGCGACCAGAACATTTTCACTGCACAAATCCAGTGGAAAGCACCAAACCCCACTACTGCACCCAGCTGTGAGGTTTACTGCTGGGAACATGCACCCTGAGAAAGAGGAACCCTCCCAAAACCAAGCCTGACCTCACCACAAGGAACCCTCCCAGACCCCGCCCTACACGGGGGCTGAAGGTCCATCCCTGGTCTGATTAGTAGGGAGCAGGCTACCTGCATATGTCCTGAATAGACCTGCAGGAGTCCCACACAAAGCAGAAAACCTTTCCCATTCTCTCATCCTCCACTGAAACCTTGAGCAGGCTGGTCCAACAGCCACACACAGCAGACAGCCAGCAACCTTGGTAGTGTGTGTTTGAATGATTTTTTTCTTATGATTAATTCTAGCAACATGTAACATGTAACACAAGGCCAGAACACGGTAGTTTAAATGGTTTAGCATTTAAATAGGTTATGTTTAGATCAAGTAATAACAGCATTATATTGATTGTAATATGTTTTGTGTGTGTGTGTATATATATTATATATATATATATTATATATATAATGTATAATCATTTATACAATATGTAATCAAGCTATGTATTTTTTATACAGTGTGGCGTGGAAACACACACAGCATACTTTTGGGTCAGGTCAGCAGAAGCTTTTATCCAAAAGAAACTACAGCTGTAGGGGGGATTCCAAAGTGACATGGATTTCCCAAGCACTTGAAAGAGGTTCCCCCCCAAAAGGCAAATCAGAAGGCTTATATCCTTTTTAACAGTCGCTTACAACTCACGTGATCATATAATGGAATTAGCATGAAAAGAGGCTATAACCTTACTTCATTACTTCTTTGCTGTAATCAGGATGGGAACTTATGGGGAAGGGGAGGTTAGTTCACTAACCTCCTTGTTGCACCTGGAAATCAGAGTTGTACATACTTTTTGCTATCTTTAAGGCCGTGGTGAGTGAAGCAGTTGCAGAGGAGTTACAAAGAACAAACACTTTCCCTTATCTGTTCTACTGTACAGAGCCAGCAATTCTCCACAAAGTGGTTATGTCA
>JAGPOW010001400.1:131558-156891 GCA_030014935.1 Caiman crocodilus | reverse complement strand
TGAATTAAGAATTTAATCTCTGCCAAGAGATGCACTTTTACTTCTATTATCTATTATTCTCTATAACTGCAATCTCTTTAGTTGCCAGTTTAACTCAGAATGAATATTTGTGACCAAATTTTCTTCCCAAATTATAAATCTGTACAGATAATCATTATACATCCATTCCTGTAGAGGTATGAAAAGCTAATTGTAAAAAAAAAAATCAAATTTTCAAAGCCTTGATAAACATGTAGTTGTGGAAATGTAGGGGTAGAGAGTTAGATGACCCTTGAGGTCTTTTCTCATGTTAGGATGCTATGGTTCTGCTTAATTATTTGCCAAAACACTTTAATTGAGATATAAAGAAAAAATAGAATTATTATTGACTGTATTAATTTATTGGGAACACAGTATTTCATGAACTAAAAACCAATGTTTTAATTAATTATCTAATTTCAAAATTTACAGTGACCTTTATCTAAAACAAGAATAGTTTGTTTATTTGTTTGTTTTCCTGAAAAGACCATTTCTTGAGTAAAACATATATGTTTTTAATTGCCATTAAAGTTTACTCTCAAAGTAGAAACTATTAAATAGAGCCTTCACAGACAAAAAGGTAAAGATATGCATCAGTTTCTCCAAGACCAAGGTGCCTGTACCATGTTCTAACACGCCAGAGATTTATTGAAGATTTTTCACCAATTTTGGTGGTAACAGGTTTAAACCTTTTTAAGCTTTTATTTGTAACATAAATCTTGTGTTTTTTGCCAGTAAAATGTGACTTTAAATTAATGGTTACTTAAATTATGGGATTATATAATGGAAAAGCATTTGTTACATATGTAACAACAGAGAGAAACACATGATCTAGATATGATCTAGGTATGTTTGATTCTTTCTTCCACCATAACGTTGAGTAGACACTCTAGAAACATTTTTTTTTCCTTCAGTGTATCACGCTGTATACTCCTTCAGGCTGGAGACAATGTACTCTACCTGTAACACAAGGTAATAAAGATGATATTGTATTGTCCAGATCCCCAAATACTGAAAAGGGGGGACCTGGAACAAAAACTATAGCTCATTGGCAGGAGGCACTGCAGGGGCTGAGCTGTGTCCATATTCTCCATGTCACAGCCCCCATTGGATCTCTTTTGGATTACAAGGATCTCCAGTCCCCTCCTTGCTGAGAAACAAGCATACAAGGGCTGGTTTCTGAGCTTGGGGAACTGGTGCCACCTTAGTTGCAGGGGTATGTGCCCCCTCCCCCAGCAACAGGTTAGCATCTGGGGGAGGTCCCCCTATCGCCAATCACACCAACCAGAGGGCGTACCCCATGGCAATATTTACCAACCAGTGAGTGGCTAGTGCTTGCACTCCCCAGCTGGCACTCACAGTGGGGAGGCACCGGTGCTCACACCTGCCCTACCTGCCATCCCCTAAGGAGAGAGTGTGGCCAGTCATGGGGTGCACCAGTGCTCCCAGGGGGTGCATGTACACCCTGTGCATCCTCTGCATGTCACCACTGATTCTGGGTCCTAGGCCTGATACTTATGTTGTTTCTGACAGGGCAGTGAATCTCCCATGCACTTTGCTGAGATCTCAGAGCTCTTCCCCATTCAAAGCCAAACGAATCCTGGAGGAAGGGAATTCACTTTCCAGTTGCAGCAGCCTGGAAAACTGAGAAAAGCAAGCCCTCCCACAGAGTTGTACTTAATACTTTGGTTCTCTCTCCCACCCTACAGAAAATGTGACTTTGGATCCAGACACAGCTCATCCCATCCTCTCTCTGTCTAAGGATCAGAAAAGTGTGAAATGGGCAGACAAACATCAGGATCGGCCTGACAATCCAGAAAGATTTGACACGTGGCACTGTGTGCTGGGCTGTGAGGCATTCACTTCAGGGAGACATTACTGGGAGGTGGAGGTGGAGGGTAAGGGAGATTGGGTTGTGGGAGTCACCAGAAGGTCTATGAAGAGGAAAGGAGAGATAAATTTTAACCCTGAGGAGGGGATCTGGGCAGTGCAGATGTGGGGAGGTCAGTATAGGGCTTGCACTTCCCCTCTGAGCCCCCTGACTCTGAGCAAAGTCCCCAGGAAAATCGGGGTATATCTGGACTATGAAGGGGAGGAGGTGACATTTTTTGATGCTGACAAAGGGTCCATAATCTTCACTTTTGTACAAGCCTCATTCTCTGGGGACAGGATCTGTCCATGGCTCGGGATGGGTGCAGGACCTCGGCTCACACTGCATCCCTGACCTGACAAGGAGGGCACAAAAACATTTTGAGTCAAAAGTCCAAGACAGAGACAGAGCAAGGTGTCTTGATGACAAGCAGTGGTGCTTGACTCGGGGTTCTGCAGTAAGAAACGGGCAGCCTGTGATCTCACCCTCCTCCAGAGAAAGGGCTGAGACATATTCCATAAAGAATACTAATGATTTACACTTAGAATTGTTAAAGCTGTTTATCTCAAATGCTCATGTCACAGTGAGGCAAAGAGGCACTTTTGCTGCCACCGCCGCATTTCAAATTTAGTAGTGAAGCATTTTATGGTCGAGGGACCGGACAGTAATGATTTGGCACTTAATGATTGGTCTGCTGGCGTATAAAAGACAACGCAGCTTCCACACTCCTCGGAGAGCTCTGAACACGCGACAGAGTAACTTGGCAGACTGATCACCCACCAACGACTCCCCGTCACCAACATTCCCGATGTACCCTGATCCCCTGCATGCTCGTAAACGTTCATAAGCCGCCCCGTTTCCTCTCATTTAACTGCAACTGACGCAAGTACCTGTCCTACATCACACTCTTGAACGACATAAGTAAACAACTGAGTTCTAACTGATAGGTGTTTGTGCCTAATCATTCCACTCCATCTGCTGAACACCCCACCTGACAACCCAAAGCTCAGCGGCCGCTTCCCTTTGGCACCTCCAAACCAAGTGGGACACGGTATCATGAACAGGATTTGGGGAAAAGGCAATGGAGCAGGAATTGATTAAGTGTTGCCCCTGGCGCACGGAGGGGCTGCCCTGTAACTGACTTGAATGAACTATAGGCACATATCACCTACCATCGGGCAGGTGGATCGGGCGAGGGGCTCGCTGAAATTTGTGGAAAGGGAAGCTTGCTGTGTATCCGATATCAGAGGGGACTGCCGATAAGTTGCTGACACAAGTTGCTTTTGTCTGTCATTGTTTGTTTTGTTACTACGCGTAGTTGTGTTTTTGTTAAGTCAATAAATCTTTCTTACTTTTCTATCCCCGACCACACTCTCAATCCTGAACCCTCCACAGGCGGCTGGGACACAGGGAGGTGAGATAAACTCCATCATCCAGAAGGCAGAAGCTGTTCTGCAACAAGAGGACCAAGTTTATCAATGAGATGCTTAAGTAGGAGGGTAGAGCAGGAAGTCAAGGCTTTTCCTTTTTGCATTTGGCTCTTTGGCCAGTGAACCCTCCCAGTCACCGATGTTGAATGGGTAGAATACGGAAGACCTGAAGAGGCTGTTCACTATCAGCCATTCATGATGTGGCCAAGAATCACTGCATCCCCTTACACAGCCTCCCAAACCTGCACCCACTGATACTTCAGGAGAACTTTACTATAACAAAGAGAAACCCTGCCTTATTCTTTGGCTACATGAGTGTCTACATGACACGTTTACTGTGCAGTAGCTTAATAACACTGTGCAGTAGCATGCAAGTCAAAAACCATGCTAATATGCTACTGCGCAGTAAACATCACTTAAAAATCTATGCACTGGCACTGCTGTGCAGTAGTGTGAGTTACTGTGCATTGAATTAGTACTTGGGTAATCAAGTGTTACACTTTATGTGCAGTAACTAGGGCACATTTGTCTCAAATTAGTTTAACTACAATGCAACCATAACTTCCAGGTAGGTATTAGTAGCTAAGACCTATTTCAATTGATGCACCTAAATGGCATGTACAGTTTGAGGCACTTATGCTGTTTGTGATTAAGCAGTCAGCATACAATGCAATGCAATGTGCCTGCTGAATGCAATCAGTGAGACTGCCTCAGGTTGGGCAGGTCTGTGCCAATATACACTCACCCAGAAAAGTCCCAAGATTTTAGTTAAGAAAAACTAACAAGTAGTATGTGATAGATCCCAAAGGAAGGGGTGGGAGCTATCTGTATTTTATCTCCAAAACCTGGTGGTTGGGCACTTGGCCAGAAGCAAAATATCTGAGCTCAAGGAGCCCCCCCACACAGAGATGTTTGGAACTGACATCTCAGAAAAATGCTTTACCTACCAGCCCATCAGTTAGGGAGAGTGAGATATGTGGGCCAGGAGTCTCCAGCCAAGGCAGAGGTACATGGCTCAGTGAGTGACTGTACAGGACTTGGCCTGATGTCTAACCTGTGGACCATTGGTTAAAACACTTTGGCAGGAAGCAAAAAATGTAGAAATGTAGAATTCAATGCCCTTTGATGGAATAGTTTCTGCAGACTTGGGTCTTCTGTTCCCTGAACAAGTGCCCTACTTTCTATGTGTTGCAACTGATGTCTGGAAAGGTATTCCTCCATTTTACTTTCATCAGGTCCAGGAATAAACAATTCTACATTACTATAAGGCAAAGGAGAACCTCAGTCAAGGTTTTGTCTAGCCAGGGTTTGAAAACCTCCAAAGATGGAGTTTCCACCAATCTCTGGGTAACTTGGTCCATGGTTTTACTCCCCATGTTCATGAGAAAAAATTTCCTAATATCTAACCTCAGCTTCCTGTGCTGCAATTTGAGACTATTGCTCCTTGTTCTGTCATTTGCCACAACTGAGAACAGTTCATCTCTATCCTCTTTGAAGCCACCCTTCAGATACTTGAAGGCTGCTATTAAATCCTGTCAGTCTCCATTTCTCTAGACTAAATAAGCCCAGTTCCCTCAGTCTTTCCTCATCAGTCATGGCCCCCAGCCCTCACACCATTTTTGTTGCCCTCTGTTGGACTCTAATTTGTCCACATCCTTTCTGTAGTGGGAGTGGGGGGCCCAAAACTGAACATCCATCACCTCCCAGGGTGCCAAGCCACTCATCGCAGATATGGATCCACTGGTGCAGTTGGGGAGCAGATACGAAGCCCTGGCTGCACTGGAGGAGAGTGTGGTGGAGGAAGTGGCACAGGAGGTACCCCAATCCATCCCCATAAAGCTGCGGGCCAGACAAGCTACCAGAGGAAGAGGAGACGGGTCATTGTAGTGGGCAACTCCCTAGTGAGAGCACCAGAGGAAAACATCTTCTGTCCAGATCCCATGACGCGTGAGGTGCACTGGCTGCCAGGGGCCAAGACCCAGGATGTCATGACAAGGATGCCTGACCTGATCCATCCCTCAGACTACTCTCCCATGGTCCTTAGCCATGTTGGAACCAATGACGCAGCTAGGAGTAGTCCTGACCGTGTCATGGGTGACTACAGGGCTCTGGGGGTTAGGCTTAGAGAGACAGGGGCACAGGTGGTCTTCTTATCCAGCCTCCTGTTCAGAGGTTGCAGTAGGCATCACAGCACCTGCATCAGAGAGGTCAACCTGTGGCTCAGGAGATGGTGCCATGGTGCAAGATTTGGCTGCCTGGACCATGACTCACACTTCCTGGCAGGGGACTTCCTGGGGCATGATGGACTTCACCTCTCAGAGAAAGGTAAAAGTCTTTTCTCAAACAGTTTGGCTGATCTCCTATGTCAGGTTTTAAACTAGCTCAGAAAGGGGACGGGGAGGAAGAAGAAGGAGAACTTCAGGAACCTGCAATCCAAGGGACAGCCGGCAGTACAGCACTGGTGAGCAATAAGCAGGTACGCAATAAGGTGCCCATTGGGCATCAGAACCGGAGGGCAACAAGGGCGCCAGTCACAGGGCTCAAGTGCGTATAGACCAATGCTAGGAGCATGGGGAACAAGTAGGATGAATTAGCACTCGTGCTTGCAGGAAACACTTACAACTTAATAGGGCTAACTGAAACCTGGTGGGACTCTACCCATGACTGGGTGGTGCGCATTGAGGGCTATAGGCAGTACAGAAAAGGCAAAGTAGGGAGGAGAGTGGGAGGGGTTGTGCTCTATGTCAAGGAGCGTTATACATCGACCCTGATCAAAATGGATTTGGAGGAGGAGAAAGTAGAAAGATTGTGGGTTAGGATACATGAAGGATGAGGGGAGATTTGGTGGTAGGGGTCTGTTACAGACCCCCACACCAAGGGAAAGAACTATATTTGAACTCCTGAGGAAGCTCTCGGAGACCATAAAGGCTAAGGAGGCAGTAGTCATGGGGGACCTAAACTACCCTGACATCTGCTGGGAGATGCAGACAGCAAATTCTCACTGTTCACACAGGTTCCTATCTTGTGTACAGGACCTCCAGCTGATGCAGGAGGTACATGATCCCGCTATGGGAAATGCCTTACTAGATCTGGTATTGACATGGTAGGGGACCTACAGGTCAGCGGTCACCTGGGGGACAGTGACCATTAAATAATAGAATTTGTCATGAGGCGTCGAGTGGGAAAGGTAACTGGTAGGGTGGAAGTGCTAGACTTTAGGAAGGCTGACTTCAGCAAACTCAGGCGTTTAGTCTATGACACACTGCAGAGTAAGAGATTTAGCGAGATGGGAGCCCAGGAAGGGTGGCTGTGCCTTACGGAAACTATCCTTCGGGCACAGAGGGAGACGATCCCAATGTGGACAAAAGTGGAGAAAGGGGCCAAGAGGCTTCCCTGGCTGACCAGAGAAATCCAGAGCAGCCTAAGGGTAAAAAGGGGGGCATATAAATAGTGGAAAAGGGAGCGATTACTAAAGAGGAGCATACCTCCTCAGCTCGCAGTTGTAGGGAGCCAGTTAGACAGGCCAAAGCTACCATGGAGCTGAGGATGGCATCCCAAGTTAAGGATAACAAAAAAATGTTTTTTAGATATATAGGAAGTACACGAAAGGCCCAGGGTGAAATAGGACTGCTACTGAATGGGCAGAAGAAATTGGTGATGGACAGGGGGGACAAGGCTGAATTCCTCAATGAGTTCTTTGCCTCAGTGCTCCTAAGTGGGGGCAAGACAAGTCTCTCACTGGGGTTGTAGAGAGGCAGCAGCAAGGTGCCAGACTGCCATGCGTAGACCCTGAGATGGTGCAGAGTCACTTGGAAGAACTGGATGTGTTTAAGGTGGCAGGCCCAGATGAGCTCCATCCGAGGGTACTGAAGGCACTGGCTGATGTCATTGCACAGCCACTGGCAAGAATATTTAAACACTCGTGGCGTGAGGGCCAGGTCCCAGGGGGCTGGAAAAGAGCCAGTGTGGTCCCTATTTTCAAGAAGGGGAGAAAGGATGATCCAGGCAACAATTGGTCATTCAGTCTTGCCTTCATCCTTAGCAAAGTCTTTGAAAAGATTATTAAGGCTCATATATGTGAGAGCCCAGCAGGAAAAATTCTGCTGAGGGGAAACCAGCACAGGTTCGTAGCAGGTAGATCATGCCTGACTGATCTAGTCTCTTTTTACAACCAGGTTACAAAACACCTGGATGCAGGAGTAGGGGTTGACTTTGTCTACTTAGACTTCAGGAAAGCCTTTGATATGGAATCCCACCCCATACTGGTGAACAAGTTAAGAGGCTGTAACTTGGATGATTACAAAGTCCGGTGGGTGGCAAATTGGCTAGAGGGTCGTACCCAGAGAGTTGTAGCAGATGGGTCAATATCGACCTGGAAAGGTGTGGGCAGTGGGGTCCTGCAGGGCTTGGTCCTTGGACGGATACTCTTCAATGTCTTCATCAGTGACTTGGATGAGGAAGTTAAGTGTTCACTGTCCAAGTTTGTGGATTACACAAAAATGTGGGGAGAAGTGGACACACCGGAGGGCAGGGAACAACTGTAAGCAGACCTGGACAGGTTGGACAAATGGGCAGAAAACAATAGCATGCAGTTTAACAAGGAGAAATGCGAAATTCTGCACCTAGAGAGGAAAAATGTCCAGCACACCTACTGCCTTGGAAATGACCTGCTTAGTAGCACAGAAGCAGAAAGGGATCTTGGTTGTCCTAGTGGATTCTAAGATGAACATGAGTCGGCAGTGTGACAAAGTCATCAAAAAAGCTGACTGCACTTTATTGTGCATCAGCAGGTGCATGACGAATAGATCCAAGGAGGTGATACTTCCCCTCTATTGGGTGCTGGTCAGACTGCAGTTGGAGTACTGCATGCAATTTTGGGCACCACACTTCAAGAGGGATGTGGATAACCTGGAGAGGGTCCAGAGAAAGGCCACTTGTATGGTTAAGGGCTTGCAGGCCAAGCCCTACGAGGAGAGACTAGAGCTCCTGGACCTCTTCAGCCACCGCAAGAGAAGGCTGAGAGGTGACCTTGTGGCTGCCTGTAAGTTCATCATGAGGGCACAGAAGGGAATTTGTGAGGCTCTACTCACAAGGTGCACCTGTGGGTCATGAGAAATAATGGCCACAAACTAGCAGAGAGCAGATTTAGACTGGACATTAGGAGGAACTTCTTCACAGTTTGAGTGGCCAAAATCTGGAATGGTCTCCCAAAGGAGGTGGTGCTCTCCCCTACCCTGGAGGTCTTCAAGAAGAGGTTAGATAGGCATCTAGCTGGGGTCATCTGAACCCAGCACTCTTTTCTGTCTATGCCGGGGATCGGACTCAATGATCTATTGAGGTCCCTTCCAACCCTAACATCTATGACTCTATAAATCTAAGAATTGACCCTGGTCTCTCACGTGACAGGCAGGGACACTTCACACTATAATAATCAGGACAATGCTGATGGATGTGCTGCCATCCTCTGGGACACGGGGAAGGAAATCAGGCTTTCAAGAGCCAGCTGTCTCCAGGAACTGGACAAGGAAGCGTCTTCTGGCCACGGGGGGAGGAATTGCAGTGGACAGAAGGTGGGCAAGGATTTTCGGGTTGGACAGATGCACTTTCAGCCCGGGCAGCTGGTTCTCAATCTCCTTACACTCCAGTCTCCTCCATAGAGGTGCCATGACATGTGGGTAAACAGTTTGGCAGAGTGCCAGCAGAGCAGAGAGCCTTTGTCTGCTCGACCCCAAGGGGAATCACAACCAAGGTTGCCCCTCTCTGCTGACACAGCTCAGCCTGTTTGGGTACAGAGGGATGCTTGGAAAAGCAAAGGGCCCTGGGACCGGATCCATCCTAATCCCCACTGCCCTCAGGACCCCTGGCACTGGCCTGGCACCCCTGTGCACCCTTCCCAGCCATGGTACCCCCTTTTATGTGGGCCTCCCCCATGTTATTTGTGTTACCATACATTTATGTGATCCCAAGATCTGAGTCATTTCCCTAAGACAGTGGTTTTACTTAGTTTTGTGGGGCAAAAATTGAGTAGTTAATTTTGGCATTGTGTGCTGTGCTTTATTAGTGAATCATGTAAATATTTAATGATATATGTCTATTATAAATGGTCTATTTATAAATGCTTTTTGATACATTTATGTTTATAATGAGGTGTGGGGACATGCAATTTTCCGTTTGCCCAGGGTACCAATAAAATTTAACCCGCCACCAGTTTTTGGAGTCAAGAGTCAGGCATCCCCACACAATGTCCAATCTAGTGAAATTGGTCCCGGGGTGGGGAGAACACTAACACCCCAAGCATCTCCGAGGACCCTGCTAACTCCCAATTTCACAGAACCCCCCTGGACCCCTCCAAACCCCTTCCTATGGACCCAGCTTGTTCCCAATCACTTCTGCAGACCCCACTTGCCCTAAGCCTGTGGGGGTGGGTCCAGGGTCCACCCCGCTCCCACTTAGCAGGGATTAACCAAATTATTAGTATCTAAGGAGCAGCATTGGGAGCCTTACCATTGCCAAGGAAAAAGGCAGCTGGGAGAATCCCCATTCACTAACCCCCACTGAGATCAGGCTGCTCCAGCATCCCCCAGGAATGTGACCAGAACATTTTCACTGCAAAAATCCAGAGGAAAGCACCAAACCCCAGTACTGCACCCAGCTGTGAAATTTACTGCTGGGCATATGCACCCTCCCACAGCCAAACCTGACCTCACCACAAGGAACCCTCCCAGACCCAGCCCTACATGGGTGCTGAAGATCCACCCCTGGTCTGATTACTAGGGAGCAGGCTACCTGCACATGTCCTGAATAGACCTGCAGGAGTCCCACACAAGAAGGAAACCTTTCCCATTCTCTCATCCTCCACTGAAACCTTGAGCAGGCTGGTCCAACAGCCACACACAGCAGACTGCTAGCAACCTTGGTAGTGTGTGTTTAAATGATTTTTTTCTTATGATTAATTCTAGCAACATGTAACATGTAACACAAGGCCAGAACACGATAGCTTAAATGGTTTGGCATTTAAATAGGTTATGTTTAGATCAAGTAATAGCAGCATTATATTGATTGTAATATGTTTCGTGTATGTGTGTGTATATATATATACACACACACACACGCACATATATATATATATATTATATGTATGTGTGTGTGTGTGTGTGTGTGTGTATATATATATATATATATATAATGTATAATCATTTATACAATATGTAATCAAGCTATGTATTTTTTATACAGTGTGTCATGGAAACACACAGCATACTTTTGGGTCAAGTCAGCAGAAGCTTTTATTCAAAAGAAAATACAGCTGTTGGGGGGACTCCAAAGTGACATGGATGAATTCTTTGAGACATTTCCCAAGCATTTGGAAGGGGTTCCCCCGCAAAAGCAAAATCAGGAGGCTTATATACTGTTTAACAGTCGCTTACAACTCACGTGAACATATAGTGAAATTAGCAGGAAAAGCGGCTATAAGCATTACTTCATTACTTCTTTGCTGTAATCAGGATGGGAACTTATGGGGGAGGTGAGGTTAGTTCACAAACCTCCTTCTTGCACCTGGAAATCAGAATTGTACATGCTTTTTGCTATCTTCAAGGATGCGGTGAGTGAAGCAGTTGCAGAGGAGTTACAAAGAACAAACACTTTCCCTTATCTGTTCTCCTGTACAGAGCCAGCAATTCTCCACAAAGCAGTTATGTCATCTTATAACTCAAATGATCAAAGTTTAAGGCATTCATTTTTTCTGCTTTCACAGCCCCCACTTTGAGACTATTTAGTTTCACTTTAGCCTTAAACTTCCATTCTAATCAGTCCCTCTATTTCATCATGCAGCCTTTCAAGTTTTCTTTCAATCTGCTCACACTTTTGTAACACCATTATTCTATACTCTGCTGTGGGTTTTCTTGCCTTGCTAAAGCTTCTCCTGCTGGCTTTCACACAGCAGAGGATCAGTTGCACTAAGACGTAAAACATTGTCAGAACTATGAAGACAAACAATATTCCATGCTGGATTTTCTTGCCAAGAGCCCCAAAATCTGGGAGCCAGGAGGTTAGCCAAGACCACATTTCTTCTAGACCCCAGTCAGTATTTTTTGAGGCCACTTGATGTAGGACCCTTAACTGATTTTGAATTTCATGAATGTCAGTTTCTATTTGCATGTCCTGATTGACATGGACACAACAGGTGGAGTTTACTAAGGCACATACTCCTCCCTGGGATACTAATAGGTAATCTAGGGCTATGCGGTGTTGTATAGTTACTTGTGAGATCTGGGAGAGCTCTTCTTGCAGAGCTTGAAGTGCATCCACAGTGGCATTTCCCATAGCTTCCATTGTGGCTGAAATGTTAATTGTGGCTAATTCCAATTCTCTTATTCCAAGCCACGGTATGAAGGTTCTCACAATTTGATGGAACCCTGTGTTTCTGGTAGCTAAGGGGTTAACCACCCTTTTCATATTTTTTTTATTTGTTTCAGATATATTGCTCTATGCACTTTGAAACCAGGGATAACATGTCCAAGAATGCATGCCCCAACCCAATTCCAGGGCAAGATTTTATTAGCCCTGTTTCCTCAAAGCCAGTAAAGACCTAGGGTGGAAAGGGTACTTAAATTTGAACAGGTGTTCTGCCATATCTGGCACTTTCGGTTGACATGCATCGCATAGGATGGACCACGTTGGGCTTCTCTTTAGCCAAAACCAGGATGGCAGCCAAAGTCTTTCTTTGTCCTCTGAGTTCAGGCTACCTAAAGGACTGATAACACCGGCTCTTGGTCTTGATTGAGGTGGTGATCTTCTGAGTGGGAGCATTCACTTTCTTTGAGGCCAGAGATGATATCTTCCTTCTTCAACTGATGAATCCGGCTGGGTTGAAGTGTTGGGTTCAGGGGAGAGGTTACTAGCACGTGCACCCTGATGCTTCTCATTTGCCTGAGTGAGGTCCTGAGGGTCTTTGTCCTTGGCCTCAGGGAAAGATCCCAACCTTGGTTGGAATTCAGCTGCTTTGGGGTCCAATGGAGGTGATACCTTCTTGCATTGTGAGACGTGAGTCCATGTTTGGTGACCTTGGCAATGAACAGCAGAATTAGTGGCCAGAAGTACCTGAAAGGTCCCTTCCATCTAGGCTGAAGTGCGTTTTTCCATTGATAGACCTTTAGGTAGACCCAATCTCCTGGTTCGAGGTTGTGTCAGAGAACATCCGGTGGTTGGGGTAAGGCTTCTTGGACCTGTGAATGAACTGACCTGGCATACTTTATTAATGCCTTGTAATAATTTAGTACATTTTCATCAGTTAATTCTAGGTCTGTTTGGTGTGGGACAACAGGTGGTGTAGCTGGCATCCTTCTGGGTCGTGCCATGAGTATTTTATAAGAGTTTAGGCCATGTTTTCTGTTAACAGTGTTTTTAATATGCATAAGAGCAATGGGCAGCATATTTGGTCATTTGAGGCCTGTTTTAGTACAAATCTTTGAAATGTGCATTTTTAAATCAGAGTTTTTATGTTCTACATAACCACTTCACTGTGGATAATAACTACAGTGTAGGTGTTGCTGTATGTTGAGTGCTTGGCAGATATTTTTTACTATCTGTCCTGTGAAATGGGTGCCTTGGTCGTTATCTATTGTGAGGAGTTGTTATCTAATCATGAGGCTTACCATCAGGGGCAATCCGAATCTAGAGATGAATTCTTTGAGCCATTTCTTTGCTACAGTGATGGAATCAGCATGTACGCATGAGTAGGCTTCTACCCATCCAGAGAACACATAACTAATAACAAGAATGTACTCATAAGAACAGCACTTAGGTAGCTGCACAAAATCAATTTGCAGATTTACAAACGGTCCCCATGGCGGGGGATGGGCTGCGGGTGTCGTTTTTACCCATTGCCCAATGTTGTGAGCTAAACAGATGGGATAGGAGCTATAGTACTGTTATGCCATGGAAGGAAAATTCGGGGCAAACCAATTTCTTTGTAGTGTAGCAATCATCCCCCTTTTGCTTGTATGGCCACAGAGTGGGTTAAACGAGCAAGATGTGGCAAAAGCTCTCTAGGCGCCACCAGGCGGCCATCTGGGGAGCGCCAGAGAGAGTCAGGGTGCAGTGAACATCCTGCACACAGCCAGTCATTTATTTCCCTTTTTGGGGCCTGATTTTGAAGAAGGGCAAGACTTGAAAGGCTAGCCAAAGGAGACTGATCTGCTGAAAAACAAACAAGAACAGAGTTAGGAGCCTGTGGGCCAGAAAGGGCCATGTTTCTGGCAGAACAGTCTGCCAGATCATTTCTTCGTGTGACATCATTAAAGGGTTTCTCATGAGCTTTGCATTTAACAATAGCAATAGCAGAAGGCAATGGAACAGCTTCTAAAAGCGCTTTTACATAACAACCGTGACTGATTTGGGTCCCTGATGAAGTGAGGAACCCTCTTTGTTTCTAGATTTGTCCAAAATCATGAACAACATCAAAAGCATACTTAGAGTCAGTATAAATGTTTGTGATATGATTTTTTGCAAGAATGCAAGCACGTGTTAAGGCAATGAGTTCAGCAACTTGAGCAGAACGAGCTTGGGGTAAAGAATAGGCTTCCAAAACAGCATGAGTGCATCCTGCATATCCCGCAACTAATTTGCCTGCATCATTTTTAAGACCGGAACCATCAACAAACAAAACAAGGTCAGAGTTCAGGATAGGAACGTCCTTGAGGTCAGTTCACAGGGTTAACATTTGAGTTGTGACAGACAGGCAATCATGAGGCTCACCATCAGAGGCAATAGGCAAAAGTGATTCAGGATTCAGAATTGACCAGCGATTTAAGGTTACATTTGCAGCTGACAGTAAAAGTTTCTCATATTTAGTAAGTCGGGAATTGGAAATGTGCTGAGTTTTGCCCTTGAGAAGAAGGGTCATCACAGCATGTGGATCTGCAACGGTTAAAGAGTGTCCCAAACCTAGAAAATCTGCCTTTTCAACCATCAAGGCAGCAGCTGCAACTGAACAGAGGCAAGGAGGAAGTCCCACAGCCACGGGATCAAGGGCAGAGCTGTAATATGCAATTGGTTGCTGTTTTTCACAATGCAGCTGAGTGAGTATGCCTAAAGCAATTCCTTCCTGTTCATGACAAAACAAGGTAAAGGGTGTCTTATAATTAGGAAGTCCAAGAGTGGGAGCAACAGTAAGGGCTTGCTTAAGGCCCAAAAATGCTTGTTCAGCTTCAGGAGTCCAAGCGAGAGGTTCCAGGGTGGTATCATAAGTAAATGCTTGCGAGGGTTTTGCAAAAGCAGCATAACCTAGGATCCACTGTCTACAATAACCCATTGCACTCAGGAATCCCCTCATCTGTTTTCTAGTCATAGGTTTGGGAATGTTGAGGATAGCTTCAACTCTACTAGGGGAAAGATGTTGTTCTCCTGCTGAGATATCATGCCCTAAATAATGTACCTTAGACATACAGAGCTGCAATTTAGATGAGTAAATACAAACAGATACTGGCTATCCTTATGGACGGGGATAGAGAAAAAAGCAGAACAAAGATCCACTACTGAGAAATATGCAGCATCTGAAGAGATACAGGAAAGAATAGTGGCGGGGTTAGGGACCACGGGGAAAGCAGGTAAAACAGTGGCATTTACAGCTCAAAGGTCTTGCACAAAGCGTTTAGTATCTTTACCAGGTTTCTTGACAGTTAGGATATGTGTGTTACCAGGGGAGCATATTGAGACAATAATCCCTTGCTCAAGGAGTGAGGAAATGACAGGCTTGATTCCTTCCTCAGCTTCCTTTGAGATGGGGTACTGTGGGACACGAGGGAGTGGCTTCATGTCCCCACTTTATTTGCATGGGTGGACCACAGCTATGGAGGTACTCGTGCCAACAGTTCTTCTTGCAAGTAGGAAGTGTTAGGATCAGAGTACTCCTGGGTTAGCAAAGCCACAAGCTCGGTTTCCCTATGATCTGGTACCTCAAGGTAAACACCCTCTGGGCTATAATAACTTATGCATCCCAGTTTACACAGCAAATTCTTACCAAGAAGGTTGACAGGTGCACAGGGGCTAAGAAGAAAGGCATGATTTTCAGACAAAGGACCAATAGAGATGGAGTCAGGTTCAGAGACGAGATGTGGGATAGGTTGTCCGCCTACACTGACAGCATTTACAGTTTTAGGAGAATAAGGTAGAAAAGGAAACTTAGCAGCCTTTAGCGTGGAGTGGGACGCTCCGGTGTCAACAAGACAGGAGACAGGTTTACTAGAAATAAGGCAATTAACAAACGGACCAGAATGGTCAGCAGCAAGCAAAGGAGTGATGATGTTACTGTCCTTCAGGCTGTCCTATTCAACACTGGGAAAACTGACAGGAAGAGGAGGTGTGGGGCTGGGGTCTGGGTCCTTGGCTGGGGCGGTTGGGGCATTCTGATTTCTAATGTCCTTTTTGCTTGCAATAATGACATTGGTTCCCATAGCCTGGGTTTTGTGGGCCTGAGGATCTATCTCTTCCTCTGAATCTATCCGGGCCTCCCCTTCTCCATCCTTGTTCCCTTCCTCTGCCTGGATCCTGCAACTGAGAAATCTGTAAGGCTCTTAACATAAACTTGGCATTATCTTTAGACTGTTTTAATTTGTTATGAAAATGGTTAGTTGCAGCAAGGACTTCAGTTTAGTTTCCCAGCCAATAATTACTGTTTGAATTTTCTTAGTAATTTTAGGGTTAAGTCCCTCAACGAATGCTGCCACTATTGCTTGTTTAACATTTCTGACTGGGTTATTCATTTCTGAATATCATTTAAATGCCTGTTTGAGGTGTTCCAAATAGTCACTGGGGTGTTCATTTTTGTTTTGTTTACAGGTATTTATTTTGGTCCAGTCTGCCTTTCTCAGGCAAATTGTGAGAACTGCCTGAACTAAAGCATTTCTTTTGTCAATAAAGTCTTGGCCAATCCCTGGGTTTTGATCTGGCCAAGTACAGGCAGTGTACAGATGCAGCATAGTTTCCTTGGGCAAAATGGATTGCATGAGCTGATTAATGTCAGCTCATGTTGGATTATAATAATTTATAACCGTCTGCAATTCTTCCTGAAATTTTTCTGGGTCTTCCCTGATTTTGGGGAATTTTTGAGTTAAATTGTAGAGATCACCTGGAGTCCAGGGTGTATGCACAATTACTATATTTTGTCCATCGGTGCCAATGCCTGGCATTTGTCTTAGGGGGTAAACTTGTGCAGCTCGGGATCTAAGATTGATGGGAGTTTTTCCGTGCCTAGTCTCATTTTCCTAAATACACCTGTGGTGGGTTGTGACCCAGGAGTAAATTGTCACACTAGTGATGATTGAGTGGCAGATATGGTGGATGAGTCTGGACTATTAAGCTTTGTGGATGAATTTACCCGAAGGAGCTTCAGCTCCTTCCAGCTAATGGGTTAGTAGCCTGGGCTGCAGCCTGATGTTGAACCAGTTGTTGCTGATGTGGTAGTCCCAAGAGAGCAGGGTTTGAAAAAAGGTTAAGGATATCCTCTGCTGGCTCCGGAGGGTGCCCCAGGCAATGCTGGATATATTGGAGTGGTGACCAGCATGTAATTTGGGAGAGCAGCCAATTTCTCCCTAACAGCTTTTAACTGCTGTTTTAATTTTTCTTGAGAGTATTTTAGACTTCTAGTTTGAGGTTCTGTCTGCCTTTTGGACATCTCATCATGCCAATAAAAGAATGCATCCCACTGGTTTTGTAAAGCCCCTCTTAAGTGCACTATTTTATCTTGATCAAAATATTCCTTCCTGTGGAAAATGCTTCATGGGTTTATTCTTAGTATACTAGTTCTACTTATCCAGGTACTTGTAAGCCTTGGGAGAATAGTGTGTGTACATAAAGTATGCCGGACTCCCCTTAGTGGGGACAGGAACTTGTTTAGACTGACCTGTTCTCATTTTCAGTCACACAGGGAGACATAGGAAAGGCTTATTTAGGATGTCCAAGCCACTCAGTGCCTTGCCCTGCAGTTTTTTACCACCCAGACAAAAGGCTTCTCACCTGACACCAGCTCATAAAATGGAAATGGGTAGGGAAACACAAGAGGGATCCTTTCACTCCTGCGTTTGGCAGAAACTACTGGGACAAGAGGTTTGGAAAAGACAAAATTACTCAGACTCCCTGTCTACTGGGTCACAAGGTTTCAGCTGGGCCCCTTGCTTTCCATGCTACCTTTTTAGGCAGAATTGGGGTGGCTAAACCCAGCCTTAGTCCCAGACCTGGTCAGTGGCTCATTTTTTTTAAATACCCACACACATATTCATTTAATAGCCAGATAGAAAAAGACAAAATTACTCAGAAGTCCTGTCCATTGGGTTATGAGGTTCTAGTTGGGCCCCCTTGTTTTCAAAACTGCCCTGTCAGGCAGAATTGGGGCAGCTGAAGCCAACCATAGTCACAGAGCTGGTGAGTGGCTCATATTTTTAAATATACACACAAGCGCATTCATTCAGTCAGCCAGATCTCCTGCCCCACACCACCTTCATTAATTAACTACAAGCCCAATGTGCTGTTGGATGAAGGTGTCTCAAACAGTTTGTCCCTGAATAAAACATATATTACCAGACACAAAATTGGATCCTTTACCAGACAGAAAATTTTAGCCAGCAGTAAGGTTTAGACTGACCTGTTTTAACAAGGTTCAGATCCAGTTACTACAGCCAAGTTGGGAGTCTACAGTCAGTCCTCCTCCGAAACCCCAATAGAGATTTTGAATTAGGTCTCTTACCTCTCAAGTTTGGCACCTCAAGTTTCAGGGGGGCAGGGGCAGTCTGCGGTCCTCCTTCCTCAGCACATGTTCTGGATCTGAGTCATGGCTCCAGGAATAGTCATGGAAACACACGCAGCATACTTTTGGGTCAGGTCAGCAGAAGCTTTTATTCAAAAGAAACTACAGCTGTTTGGGGGGACTCTGAAGTGACATGGATTTCCCAAGCACTTGGAAGGGGTTGCCCCCCAAAAGCAAAATCAGGAGGCTTATATACTTTTTAACAGTTGCTTACAACTCAAGTGATCATATAGTGAAATTAGCATGAGAAGCGGCTATAACATTACTTCATTACTTCTTTGCTGTAATCAGGATGGGAACTTATGGGAGAGGCGAGGTTAGTTCACAAACTTCCTTCTTGCACCTGGAAATCAGAGTTGTACATATTTTTTGCTATCTTCAAGGTTGTGGTGAGCAAAGCAGTTGCAGAGGAGTTACAACAAAGAACAAACGCTTTCCCTTATCTGTTCTACTGTACAGAGCCAGCAATTCTCCACAAAGCAGGTATGTCATCTTATAACTAAAATAATCAAAGTTTAAGGCATATATTTTTTCTAATTCCACATCACTTTGGATGAAAGGAAGATGAGCAAGATTGTTAACACAATGGAAGCTGCTATAAATGCAGCTAATTTTATACTGTCAGCTTTAATTGGAAAAGAGGTGTCTCTGATTTACTCATTATGTGATTAAATACATTATTGGAGAGTTACACCATAAAAGTGTAATTCTGATGCAAGTGAGCATCACCTAGCACTTTCATTGTTTGACTGCCTGGTTGCACAAAGGAAGGTGATTGTATCTAGGAATAACAGATCAACACTAAATTGTGTAGTGTTTACACTACGGGCTAAGAGATTAGGCTTTCTGTTTCAAACACTTCCTGCTCTCTGTAGTCCAACAGTCCAACAATCCAACCCTGCCCCTTAGGGGATATAGAGATTACACTGAATAATCTGAGGCTAAAATGGGCAGTTATAGGTTCTCTCTGCCACACTTTTCTTTTGTCCCAATTGCAGAGTCAAATTTGGGGTAACCTCCACCTCCCAGCAATGCCTCCCTGAAGTGAATCCCTCAGAGCCCAGCACACAGGGAAATGTAGTCTGCCATCCAGATTCTCTTCCTATGCATTTCCCATCCTCAGACCAGATGATGTAGGGATGAGCCTTGTCTGGATCCAGAATCACTGTCTCTGCACAGGAGAATCAGAGCATCGGGGTCAGAGCTCAGTCATGGGGGAGAGTTTGATCATGTCAGTGATAGAATCAGACCCAATTTGAGGGTGAATTAGAGAGTTTCCTGCCCTCCAGATTTACACAGCCCTGAATGGAAGGAGTTTTGGGGCCTTAGTATAGGGCTCCCTCAGAGACATTGCCAGTTGTGCAGGCCATGTCAGAGAAAGCATAGACCACCAGGACGCAAGATATGTTTCTCTCAAGTCCTGAGTGGCTAACAGAAAGGAAGAGTCTCCCCACATGGTAAAGAGGAATGAGAAAAGTGTATAACCAAATGGCAGGGGAGGAGTGTGTGTGTGCATGTGGTGAAGAGGATTAGAGAATGGATGTGGTGTGGGGTTTTTTGTGTGCATTAGGGAAAAAAGGTTAAAGATTGACCAGATGAAGCAGTCAATTGTAGTAAAAGCAGGGAGGAAATCTTGATGCTTGAAGAAAATGACATAAGAGAAAAATCATGGTCATGGTGGTTGAATGGAGGAGCAGAGACTTTCCCAAATCTGCTCCCAGCAGCTATTGTTGATGACTGTGGATGGAAGAAGACTTTGTGTACTGAATGGGAAGGTGACAGAGCCTTGAATGATGACAGGAGGGCAGGGAGTCAGCTCCAGAAAGAGGAAGATTAGAGAAAATTGGCCCTGTATATATGAGTATGAACATGGGAACTCTCATGACTGTGCTCTCCACTGACCCACCCGCACTACTCCAGTGCCTTCCAGTTCCTCCATCTGTCCACTCTGATTTCCCCAGACCAGGCCTGAATGGGTGGTGATCTGTATTTTATTCAGTTGTTGTTCTTTCAACTTTTAAACCTTTGATTTCTATGCAGCCATGCAGAAATTTTAACTTACCATTGAAAGTTATCAAAAATGTTCTGTAAGGGATTTTTTTCTCCAGGCTTGAAAAATAAGAGCTTTATTCGAGTCCCTTCCTTTTCTATGCAGTAAGGTAAAAATAGGGCAATCATGTTAATGAAAATTGGAGGTGAAAATGAAGAAACTGGCAACCACAGGCACCTATTCAAGCACCTGAAAATTATAAATGAGCAACTTAGTCGTTCACTAAGTTCTTTCCCAACACTTTGCTACTTCCTCCTCCCAGGGTCTCCACTTTTACCACCACTTTGAGAATTGTATGGATCTCAGAGGGATGGGGACAGTGAGAGACCCCAAAATACTCATTCTAGGCACAAAAGCTGTTGACCCATTCCATCTTGGTAAAAATATTCTCATGTCCCAAACTGTTAGTTAATCCTAGAGTATCACTGTAAAAAGAAGACATTGATCCATGATGATTTTTCAGTACCTGGATGGCTCATGATTCTTCTCCACTTTGAAAGTAAATGGAAATAGGAATGAAAACTCCTCCTAGCAAAGGTTGAAGCAAAGGACTTTTGCATGAAGACTGAAGTAATGCTGCATAGCAATGTGAAAACTCTTAAAGACCAAGCCAAGCCATTGTCCCTTTCTGCCATTGGTTCTATCCAGACACCATATGTCAAAGTGGTGCTAAGCCACAAGGTCCTGTTTGACTTCTCACTCAGTTTCAGTGACCAAGCAGCATCCTACCTCATTCTCTTAAATGAGAAACTGCCTGAGGAATTCCTTCTTTGTTCACCTCCCAGTTGCATTGTGTGTCCACCTGGCCTCGAACATCTGGTCATGTGTGGCTCTGGCCCAGATGTTCGATGATGTTCTCCTTACCATCCCCAGTGGTCTGTTGAGTAGGTATTTGCTTCCGGTGTGATCTTCCCCAACCTCACCTGTCACTACTTTGAATGTTATTTCAGTGTAGCGTCCAACCACTGGGAGTCTCTCAATGGTGAAATGTCTGGCTGGCTGTCTTCTGCGAGGCTCCACCTCCCCTCTTCCTCACCCTTACACCCAGCCTCAGTGGGGCACAGCAGACCTCCTGGCCAGCTTCCCAACCATTGAGACCCTGATTACCTTTGCTGGCATGGTCCTTCCTGCTTAAGCATAAACAGCTTGCAGTATTCTACCCAGGCCATGAGGCCTCCACCCTTTCCCTAAGGCTACCAACCACCCCTGAGGCTTAAGTAACAATCAGGATTCACGAACTCTGACCCTCAACCCCTCCAAAAGTGGGAAACATAAAATGCAAAAGAAAATCACTGATGCACCCTGAGGGGCCCAGCTGCCCCTTTGCCAGGCTCCATTTATCTAGTCACTAACACCTGCTCTTGACCCTATGGGTCTATGTTTGGCCCTATATGTGGGCAGAGTTGCCTGTGGACTCCACCCTAATTCTTATGCCTCGCTGCCCAGCCTTTGGTTTCTTCAGACCTGTTGTGGTCCTCTGGTGGACACCTGTCCCCTTGTCACCCACTAGGTCAGCCTTACAACACCAAGGGCCATGTTTTGCAGCCCCTCACACTGCTCTTGCCTCCTGTCTCCCATTTGGTGTGCCTCTTCAGCTCCCCCAATGCCCTCAACGGTCCCACCTGGTCTGGTGCCATGAACTGCACTAGTCCCTCCAGCCCCTCTGCTGTGGCCACTGGTGTCAGGGTCTCCTGCTCCCATCTGCCCTTTTGCCTGGTTCCCAGTGTGGAATCAAAAAAAAAAAAAAGCCTTAAACTTTGATCATACGAGTTATAAGATGACATAACCGCTTTGTGGGAAATTGCTGGCTTTGTATAATAGAACAGATAAGGGAAAGTGTTTGTTCTTTGTAACTCCTCTGCAACTGCTTTGCTTACCATGGCCTTGAAGATAGCATAAAAAAGTATGTACGACTCTGATTTCCAGGTGCAAGGAGGGAGTGTTATTTCTTGCTTTCTGAACTAACCTTGTCTCCCCCATAGGTCCCATCCTGATAACAGCAAAGCAGTATGAGCTACTGTTTCTAGCTGCTTTTTCTAGCAAACTCCACTATATGATCACGTGAGTTGTAAGCGACTGTTAAAAAGTATATAAGCCTCCTGATTTTGCTCTTGGGGGGGAACCCCTTCCAAGTGCTTGGGAAAACCTGACCCAAAAGTATGCTGTGTTTTTCCATGACACCAAAGTTGAGGCTCCACCTCCGGCTCCTGACTCCTTTTGCTGCAGCCAGCAGTTTCTGGCTCGGAACATGGGCTGAAGTGTCCTTCTCTGCTGCGATAAGCACCTTCTGGCTCCTTTTGCTCCTGCAGGAGCTTCAGGGAGACACCTCCTGCCAGTGCTCCTGCCAGCATCAACTTGCCCCCTTTCCTTTTTGCTGGTGGCCCATTTTATTTCCACTGGCCAGCGATCGCGGCTGATGTCACCGGCCGGCCGCAGCTGTATAAAGGTGTGGCTGATAAGCCTCACGAGTTCCTCCCCAGATTCTGACTTTGGGTCTCACTGCAGGTAAATATCTCCCTTTATCTTTTTTTTTCTTTCATTCCCCTCTGAGGGTTCCTGACCTCGGGGCTCCTCCTGCTATTTTGAGGTCCTCCCTTCTGTTTCTCCCTGTGACACATTGATGTAATCCACTATGTCAGAGCTGAAAATGAACTCTCTTGAGTAGTACACAATGCAGTTGCCACCCTCTTTTAATTGCTCATGCTATTACGAGCACATAAGACATGCTTAGATCCCTATTCCAATTCACAGTTGGCTTCCAATGGCAGTTTAGGATTTAGGCCTTAATCAAACACCAACTACATAAATGGCCATATTTCAGTTGTGAGGGACCACAACAGCTGGTGAGCACCCAGAGGCAATGTGGCTGAGGTGCTCTTGCTCTACAACAAAGTTTAGAAATAAACTTAGAGCCTTGGTCATCCCTAGAAAGCTCCATAAAACCTTTCTGCCCAGAAAGTCTTTTCAGTACAGCAGGACATGAACTCAGAGCTCTGACACCTCCTCCTCAAAATGAAAGAAGGAACAACACTCTGTCTTATTCCAGGGGAGGTTTTACCCAAAGAAGAGACAGAACTAGATACTCTATGAAGTCCATAAGTGTCATCACTATTTAGCATTTATGCATAAGGAGCAGACAGTCAGCCAAGGAGCAGAATAACAGCAGATGGAGAGATATGAGAACATGGATATATTGCATTAGGGAAAGAGAAAAACTCACCAAGTTTCTTTCGAAGATGACCTAAATAAGACACAGCCAGAAAGAAAAACACACTTATTGAGTCTCTCAGTGGATGAAATTAACACCAGCCCTCTCACAAGAAAAACTATCCAAAGACTACAAAGGTCTGGTCTACAAAGACCAGGTATCCCAGCAAGACACAGTGAGTTATGAGGTGCTACGGCAGGATTCCCTTTCAAGGATATGGGTTCGCTATAGAGCATCGTAAAGTTCCTCATGACCCCAGGTGCATGTGTCATTCCAGTGACCCTGATATGAACACTGAAACCCTGAACATCTCCTATATGAAAATCTGTACAGTCCATATCCTTATGACTGCACTCCTATGTTTTTGCTACACTGATACTTCTCATAGGACCACAGGAAAGCATAACCATCATTTTATTTCACTGGACAAAGATTTTCCCTTTCATGAGGGAAAGAGATACTGCAGCATGTGCTAGCAACAAGAGTATTTTACAGACTCTGAGAGGTTTGTATTAGGCACACGGTAAAGCTGGTTTCACCATTTCTTAATGGTATTATTTCCTATGTAACATACATTAAGTATTAGAAGAATTCCCTTAATAAATAGACCATAATCACCCTTAGAAAACTTATGTTTTATCTTGAGAAGATAAACAATCACGTGAATTAAGCCAAATAAAACCATTAGCATCACACACAGTGCCACCATCCAGGGATTCGCCTTTGGGAAAAAGGGATCTGAAAAACAAAATGATTGGGACTTCCATTAGTGTGCAACTGGTGACAAAAATCAAATGTCTTAACTCCACAGAAACATATAACTATTCTCCAACTATTTTCCAACTGGTTTTACCTGATGGAGGACTAAGAGCAGAACCTCTATAGCACTACACAAAAACTGGAAACTGATTTCAAACATGCCTCTAACTGAGCACGTCTGCACATTCATGCATGTGCCATAATTACTGCACATTATTTTTAGTATCTGTGGGTGCCTATACACAAATGCAGAGGTTTCTTCAATGTGCTGGGATCCTATGTGTTGGAGCAGACTCGATTATGGAGTCTGCTGGAGCCTGGTGATTGCCACACTCCAGCAGCCTCCTGCGCCATGTGTATTAGTGCTCTGCACTTAAAAGTGCTGGTGGGGGCACTTGAATTAAATCATCTAAGCAGTAGGTCAAGCACCCCTACCACCCTTTTTAAGTACGGTCATGCTGACACAAGAAACTCGGTGGCATTATAAATTGCTGCCCCCCGTTTACCTCTGGAGCACATGTAAAAGTGCCCTGCAATACCAGGTACTAACTCAATGAATAGTAACCAGTGCTAGTGTGCAATAGCACCAATAAATAGTCTTTTAGTGATGCAAATGTGCAGTAGACTAATTTTACGGACATTAGCACAGCATTAACCAGGATACGTTATATGCATTCGGATTAATCTAATGCACTTTTAGCATGACATGTAGACATGCCCACTTACAATTTTAATATGGATTTATTAGTGAAACAACAGTATTTGTCTGATGAAGTACTCTTTGAAGGACTAAATAATTCAAATTTTCAGACGATGTGACTGAAAGGATTTCAGAGAGTTACAATTAATTGGTTCCTCAGTGTTCATTATTATTCAAAAAAGCCAGACTACAGTCAAAGTAATCAAATTAGTCCAGATATGAATTAGCCACCCATCTTCCCCCTATAACTTCTGTTAACGCTTCAGGTGCTTCTAAAGGTGGTGATTGGGAC
The DNA here is from genome assembly GCA_030014935.1 of Caiman crocodilus. Taxonomy (NCBI): domain Eukaryota; kingdom Metazoa; phylum Chordata; order Crocodylia; family Alligatoridae; genus Caiman; species Caiman crocodilus. The sequence goes on along the minus strand of JAGPOW010001400.1, from coordinate 131,761 downwards.
TGTAGATGGCAACCAACCTGATCTGAAAACTGTCGATTCCTTCACTTGATTAAGTTATTTCTGATCCAACAGGACAAGTTCTGGTGCGAATGTTCGTATATAATGATAGAGATTTCTATTTCAAACAGGCCGTCCTCCCTCTTGGATCTGGCTCCAGAAAGTGCTGTTAAATCCTGTCCACTCTGGTCTCTCCACAGCACTCT
>JAGPOW010001399.1:46099-58063 GCA_030014935.1 Caiman crocodilus | reverse complement strand
TGCAGTTGGAGGCACTGGAGATCTGGGGGGGGGGGGGGGACAGGAGGGGGGGTGAGAAAGGGAGGACAGGGCAGGTTGAGAGGGGGCAGGAGTGCAAAGGTGTGCACAGGCAACGCGTGGGTGTGCAAGCCTGAGGCACTGCTGTGGGTATATGCAACCATGCCTGTGGGTGTGGAGATGCATACACATGCACTTGCACAACCGTGTCAAGCTTGAGTGTGCATGCATGTGTGCATTTGTACACCAGTCTGAGCAAGTGTGTGCATGTATGCAGGCATGTGCGTGCATGTACATATGCACATATATGCAAGCCTGAGCAAGGGTGTGTGTATGTGCAAGGCTGCGTGCATGTAGGAATAGGCACGTGTGCGCACGTATTTGCCAGCCTGAGCAAGCATGTGTAAACATGTGCGGGCATGTATGTGGACATGCAAGCCTGACAAATCGTATGGAAACATGCGGGTGTGTGCAAGCATGTGTGTCTGCAGGCACATATGCAGCTGCAACCCTGAGCACATGCAGACACATTCAGGTGTGCACACATGCCAGCCTAAGTAGGTGTAGGCAAGTGTGGCAGGTATATCTGCACGCATGCATGTATATGCCACCCTCAGCACTTGCGTGCAGTCACATGTATTGCAAACATGAGTGTGCACAATTATCTGCACATGGGTGTGCATGGGCACATGAGTGTGCAAGCCCACGCAAGGAGGGGGTAGGCATGTGCAGGTGTGTGGCAGCTGGAGCTGAAGCCACCAAGGAACAGGCTGGGGCCAGCTGGAGCCGCCCCACCTTATGCCCTCCCCACCCAGCTGCCCCCCGCACCCCCCAGGCTGCCCCTCACCTCGCCGTACTTGCCCCTGCCGGGCATCCAGGCCTCAATGTCGTGCTTGCGGTAGGCCGGCAACCCCAGCTCCTGCGTGGGCATGTCTAGGACCCTGCAGGCACAGACCCCTCGTATGTACAGCGCCATGCAGCCGGGGGGGGGGGGGTGCTTGCAAGGCATGCTGGGAGTTGGGGGGGGCAGGGGCTCACCGGAAGTGCAGGCCCAGGTCGGAGAACAGCTCCTTCTGCAGGGACACGAACTCCTGCAGCAGCTCCGCGCTCTCTGTGCCGCGCTCCGCTGCCGCCACCCCGAACATCTCCACCTGCCGGGGGGCGGGGTCAGGGGGCTCCCAGCATGCCTTGGGACATCAGCGGGGAGCTCCCAGCACCCCCCAGGGCAACCAGGCTCCCAGCATGCCCTGGGGCAGCCATGGGGAGTGCCCAGCACCCCCCAGGGCAACCAGGCTCCCAGCATGCCCTGGGGCAGCCATGGGGAGCGCCCAGCACCCCCCAGGGCAACCAGGCTCCCAGCATGCCCTGGGGCAGCCATGGGGAGCGCCCAGCACCCCTCAGGGCAACCAGGCTCCCAGCATGCCCTGGGGCAGCCGTAGCTCTGTGCTCCTTCACCCTCCAGAGGTGTCCTGCCCCACCACCTTGTTGCTATGGAGACAGCTGGGTGCTGGAGGTGGGGTCCTAGCCACTCCAGGGCTGGGGGGAGAGGGGAGGGTTAGACATCCCCCTTCCCAGAATCCTCCAGGGCAGCTGCCCCCCCCCGCACCCTTGCTGGGCCTGTGCTGATGGACTTGTAGGGGTGGGGAGCCCAGACCCCCGGGGTCTTAGCTCCTGCCCCCCCGAAACACGCCTGCCCCACCTTGGTGAACTGGTGGACTCTGTAGAGGCCCCAGGGCTCCTTGCCCGTGTTCGTCTCAGTCCTGTAGCATGTGCTGGAACACACCGTCCTGGGGGGCAAAGGAGGCAGTCAGGGGGACCCCAAATACAGCCCCCCATAGCTGCCCTGGCTCTGCCCCCATTGCGCAGGGGGAAAAAGAGGAACAGGGCAAGAACCCAGGGAGAGCCGGAGTGGGGGAAGGACTGCTGTGTAAAGGGAGGGAACCGCTGTATAAGGGGGTAGGAACCACTCTATGTGGGTATGCTGCTGCATAAAAGGGGGAACCGCTGTATGGGGGGCACAGCTGTACAAGCAGGGGGTTACCTGATGGGCAGGTCCCTCAGCTCCACCGCGTGGTCCATGAAGTAGCCTGTGGGACGCAGCAGTCAGGGCTAGAACTCTGCCCCCCCGGACCCCTGCCTAGGGGGTCCAGGAGGTGGGGGCTCCATCCCTGGCTGCAGCCGAGATGCGATCTGCTCTGGGGAGGAGCAGGGGGTCCGTACCTGCGATGCCGACCTCGGAGGTGCCGGCCAGGCACAGGTCCTCGAAGCGGGAGGGGTCGATGTTGTAGATGGGAGAGGGGTCGGCATCTGGCTGCATCCCACAGCCTTCCTGGGAGGGCAATTTGGGGGAGGGGTCATTAACCCTTCCAAGCCTAGCAGCTTCTGGCAGCCTGAGGCCCCCCCAGATTAGGCTGGGGAAGTTTGGCCCATGTGGACACTAGTAGTGGGGGGGCCCCCCCAAAGTGGCCAAGTTGCCTTGGCAATGCAGACTCACACTACCGGGAGGGGGGAGCAGCTGGGACTGCCCCAGGATGGGGGCAGGCAGGGGACCCAGGAGATCCCAGGGCACTTACGAACACGGCTCCACGCAGCAGGTCAGGCACTGTCATGGGGATGAAGCCCTGGGGGTGAGAAGTGTGTGTGGGGGTGACTCTGGGACAGGATTGGGGCCGTGGGGAGGGAGCCTGAGCCTTCCCCTCCCCTGGGTAGAGAACCCAGGAGTATGTGTCATCCCGTCCCGTCCCCCCCAGCTCTACCCACCAGTCTCCACTGAGAACCCAGGCATCCTCCCCCGCTCCAACCACTGCACCCTGCTGCTCTCCCAGCCCCAGAGAGAGAACCCACGCATGTCCCCACCGCCCCGTACCCGCTTGACCAGCTTGTCCAGGGTGAAGGTGACCAGCGCGTGCTGGAGCAGGGCGCCTGCACCATACAGGTAGTAGGACCGGTAGCCGGAGATGTGAGACAGACGCCTGCCGGGAATGGAGCAGGGAAGATGCTCTTAGTTGCTGCCCCCCCACCCCAGCCAGGCTAGGGAGGGCTTGGGGGGCACTGGGTTAATGCAAGGGATGAGAAGCCAGGACTCTGGGTTTAGGTGTGGGAGGGCAATGCAGGGGTGGCTATGCCCTGGGTGCCTGGACACCTGGGTTGTACCCCCAGCCCGTGGGGGGGGGGGGGGACCTGGACTCCTAGGTTCCTTCCCTTTCTCAAATCAGGGGGGCAACCCCAGCCACGCCCCCCCTGGACACCCTGGATGTATCCGACCCACCAGAGCCCCAACATGAGGCCACGCGTGTGGTGGGCGCGGGCCTTTTTCCATCACAGAGGCCCCGGGGGGCTGGCAGAACTCCTGGGTTCTGCGGGGGGAGGGAAGCGGGCAGCTGTCGGAAACGAGCCCCGGGGCAGAGAGGAGGAGTGCAAGGGCAGCTCCTGCATCATTGATGAATGCGTGGGGGCAGGTGGCAGCTGGCACCCGGGACTTCCCCTCCCTTGCCCCAGGTTGGGGTGGGGGCCTGACCCCCCCCTCGTACTTCTGTCGTATGATGCCCAGGTGCTCGCCCAGCTCCAGGTGCCCCTTCACCTTGAAGTTAAACACTGCAAAGAGGGGGGAAGAGTTAAACTCATGGGGCAGGGGGCCACTTCCCTGCCCCCCCACCCATGGGGGTGGAACCCAGGAGTCAGGTCCCCGCTCCCCACAGCCAGGAAGAGAACCCAGGAGTCTGCCCCACCCCCATCCTGGGCCTGTAAGCGCCCGCCCCCGGTGCCCACCTGGCTTCTTCCCCACCACGTCCAGCACCTTGGCTTGGCTCTCATCCCCAACCGGCTGGAGGGGAGAAAGGTTGAAGGTCACGGAGGGAAGGTTCCATGTGTGATTGCTGGGGGGTGGGGGTGCAGCGTAGCCTCTGCTGCTCTGCTTTCTGCTCCACGCCGTGTCCCAGGCCCCACCCACTGCTCTGCTGCCTGCTCCCTGCCCTGACATACCCACTGTTCTGCTTTCTACTTCCCACCCTGCACCCCTATGTGCTGCTCTGCTTTCTGCTCTCTGCTTCGTGCCCCAATCTGCTGCTCTTTCTGTTTTTCCTGCCCTGTGCCGTCATGTACTGCTCTACTTTCTGCTCCCTGCCCTAGACCCATGGCTCTATCTGCTACTCTGCTTCCTGCTTCACTTGATGCCTATGTCACTTGCAACATGCGTGCCACCTGCCCCCACTTTACCACGTCAGGGTGAGTCTGGTTGGGCAGCCACAGTGCCTTCAGGTAGTAGCGTTCGTACAGCTGCTGCTTCTCTTGGTACAGGGTTTTCAGCTGCTGCCGAATCTCTCTCCCACGGTCCCGCAGCTCCTTATACGTGGGGATCTGGTCCAGGAACAGGGTGTGGGGGGAACAGACAGACAAGGGAGGGTGGTTTTTACCCAAGGCTGCCAGGCATGAGTCAGGACTGCTGCTGGGGTCTCTTGCCATCAGCTGCTCTGCGTTTTGCTCCTTCCAGTCTCTCCCAGGGAGGGTGCCTTCTCCCCACCCACCATGCCAGCATGAGGTGGGGAACAGAAGAAAGGCAGCTCTTACCGAGTCCAAAGTGCTCTGGTCATGAGTCTCCTGAGGGGAGTGAGAGAGACGTGAAGTTGGGGGGTGGGTAAGAAGGACCTGCAGTGGGGCCGGAGGGCTGGGGGGGAGAAATCAAGGGGTCCAGGGACAAAACGGGCTGCCCCATAGCCTCTGCTCCAGCCAGGGGGCAGCTGGGAAACTGGGAGGTGACTCATGAAGTGGGGGGTGGAAGCAACAGCCCTTGGGGGAGATACAGCCCTTGGCAAGAGCTTACAGACGGGCACCGCACCCTGGAAGGGTGGTTAAAAGTGTGTGTGCACACGCAGGTGCTGGAGGGATGAAGATGGACATGGATCCAGGGATAAAACTTCTGTGATCCACTTGCAACTCTTAATCCAGAGCCCAGGAGTGTGCACGTGTGTGCTCGCATGTGCACACATGTATGCATGAGTGTACTGGAGGAATGGAGAAACAAATCCAGGGATTAAACACCTGCACTCTAGTCAAACACACACACGTGTGCTGGAGGGAAGGGGATAGACATGGATCAAGGGATAAGATCCCTGTGAACCATTCACAACTCTTCAGCCAGAGCCCAGGGGCATGCGTGTGCATGTGCGTGCACAGGCGTGTGCGTGTGCATACACTGCCTGGCAGGGGATACGTTCCGAGGCAGCGAGGGCTGCTCCGAGCACAGCCCAGACTTTGCCTCCGCCACGGGCAGCCCCTGCCTGGCGAAGCCCATCTCTCGAGGCCCGGACGTGCCCAGCTCTGGGGCACGGCAGACACGGAGCCGGGGAACTCACTACCAGGGTCTTTACATCCAGGGTGACTTGGCTCCTCGCGGCTTCCAGCCCCTCCACCGCCTCCTCCAACGACTGCAGCCGCTCCCACGTGCTCAGCTGGGAGAGGCAGACAGGGCTGGGAAGTGCCCTCCTTTTAGGGCCCGCCCCTTCCTGCGAGCCCCACCCATACCTGCAAGGCGCCTCTTTCCCATAGCTCCGCCCCCTCTCCTTAGACCCCGCCCCTTTGCTTAGCCGGACCGCCCCGCCCCTCCATCAAGCCCCGCCTACCCAGCACTGACTCCGCCCCTTCCGGCGAAGCCTCGCCCCGTGACCCGAGATACAGGTTTCTCTTGGCCCCACCCCGTGACCGGAAGTACCTCGTTCTTGACTTCGCCCCGCCCACCAGCCCCGCCCCTGCCCCGAGGCCCCGCCGCTCACGATCTCGCGCAGGTCGCTCGCGCGCAGCGGGCCCTTGCGGTCCTCCAACTCGCGCTCCGCCTCCTTCTGCCGCCCGCGCAGCGCTTCCACGTCCAGCTGCGGCCACGCGCTATTCCCATCCCGCACATGCTCGTACAGGCGGCTCCGCTCCGCGCCGCCCCGCGCCTCGTGCCCCCAGTGCCGCCCCACGCCCGCCCGCAGTCCCCTCAGCGCTCGCGCCATGGGCGCCGCCATGTTCGCCGGTCTCGGGCGCACCCTTGATGATGTAAAGAACCCCCCTTCGCATAGCCGCCTGCTCCCTTTGATGACGTAACAAGCCGCGGGCGCCTCTCTGGCCTGCCGGCGCTCCTTCTTGACGTCCTCCCATCCGCTCCCACTCGGGGCGACCAATCCGAGCCCAGGAGGGCGGGCCTGTCCCTAAGCAGAGCCAATCGGAGCGGAGGAGGGAAAAGCGGTGGCCAATCAGGGCGGGGGAGAGGCTCGGCAGCAATCAGCGGCCGGAGGCGGGGCCTAAGGCCGGCGAGCAAGATGGTGGCTGCGGTGTGAGAGGTCGGGGTGGGCCTGGGTCCCCTTCCCCCCCGGGGGCGGGGCTCCGTACCTATTGGGGGGGAAGAATTGCCCCCTCTTTCCCCGCCGCCCCACGCGCTGGGGCCCGAGGGAGGCGGAGGAGGAGGGTCGTTACCGTATTTCCTCACCTAGATGTAGCAGCCCACCTGCAGGGCCCCCCGGTTGTGGGGAGGGGGGGGGTCAAACCCCCGCCCCTCTCACGCCCGCCCGTCCGTCTTGCAGGTGCTCGGATCGGACCCGGGGACGCCAGCGAGTCCTCATGGCTTTCAGGGGGCTCCTGAGGGTGCTGGCGGCACCGCTGCTGTGGGGTATGCGACCCCGCCCCCCCCCCAGCTTCCCCTCCCCCATCTTGCTGCTCCGGGGCCGGGGAGGTTTGGGATGGGGGCTGGGATTGGCCGTTCTTGCCTGGGGCTAGGTGGCAGGGGCGGCCTATCACGACGCGGTTTCCAGCAGGTCAGCCACGTGGGTTCCCTCCAGCTTGCTCTCCTGTCCTTCCTGACCCAGCCCTGGCTGTGCAGGTGGACCCGACCGGAGGCAGACGGCAGCATAAAGCACGCGGCTCCATTTTGGGGGGGTGGGGCTGCTTTGGAGGGGAGAAACGGTGGGGAATTGGTGCCCATGCTCTGCTGTGGGGGTGTCCCAGGCTTCTGGGCCTTGCTGGGTGCCCCCCTCCCTTTGCTTTATGCATCAGGAGTGTTTCAGGGTTGGGGATGCTCCTGTTGGCGGGAGGGTTTTGCCCCCGTGCTCGTGCTCAGGCTCAGCCCCACGCTGTGCTGGGGGCAGGAAGGGATCTCCCCCTGCTCAGACTGGTGCAGGCTGCGGGTTTTGCCTTCCTCTGCGGCAGGGGCAGGGCTTTGCCTGGGGTCGGATGTGACCCCTACCGCTCTCTCCCCTCTAACCCGGCAGCTCTCAATTCCAAGCACGGTACTAACAATTCCTGTCCCTTCATGCAGGCCCGGCTGCTTGCCGCCCGCCGCCTGCCCGCCCCATGGCCACCCTGAATCAGCTGCACCGGATGGGCCGGGTTAAGTTCCCAAAGCACAAGCTGGGCCCCCTGGGCAACAGCCCCCAGCTCAAGGGCGTGGTGCTGAAGACCATGATCCGCAAGCCCAAGAAGCCCAACTCGGCCAATCGGAAGTGCGCCCGCGTGCGGCTCAGCAACGGGAAGGAGGTGGTCTGCTTCATTCCTGGCGAGGGCCACAACCTGCAGGAGCATCACCAGGTTTTGGTGGAGGGCGGCCCGACCCAGGACCTGCCTGGAATCAAGCTCAAGATTGTGAGGGGCAAGCATGACTGCGTCCACGTGCAGAAAAAGAAGAAGCGAGTCCCCTGACCCTGTCCTCCCAGCAGCTGAAGATGGAGTGGGGGGCGAAGGGGCCGGCTCTGAGGCCCACCTCCATGGTGCCATGGGTTGTGATGATGTCCCTGTTAAAACCTCACTCCTCGCAGACTGGATTTCGTCTCTAGTTGGGTCTTGGGGGGGTGGAAGCTTCTAAAGAGTAGGGCAGAGAACCCAGGTGTCTGGGGGTGGCCAGGGGCACGGGCTGTGAGGCCCCATGTGCTTTTGTGATGTCGCTGGCCTTTGCAATCATGTCATCATTAAAGCGTCATTCTTCCTGGAGCAGCAGCTGGGATTTGTGTTTCCAGGAGGGAGGGGCTGGGATGCAGGACTCCTGGGTCCTATTTCTCTGTATCATGGGATGACAGGGAAAGCAGACAGGTTGGGGTGCCCAGGCAGCAGGGCTGGATCCTGCAGTGGCAGCAGAAACGTTGGCAACAGCAACTGGGCAGTGCGAGATTGCTGCTGCCGCGGGGGGCTGCAGGAAAACAGTCCAGCCGTGCCACCCCTGTCCCACTGCACACCCAGAGGCAGCAGGACCAGCCCCACGTGCTGCCCCCCGGTGGGGCCAAGGGACCCACTGCAGGCCAGGTAGAACCCCTTGGCGGGCCAGGGCCAGCCCACGGGCTGTATTTAACTCACCTTTGGGCTACAGTGCATCTCCTACCGTATTTCCCCACATACGACGCACATCTCTTTTTTTGCCCCAAAGGCCCGGCTGCTGCGTAAGCATTAGATACCAGTGTCTGCTCCGGGTAGCTGTGGACCTGGCATCCCTGGAGGGGCTTGAGGGGAGGCTGGGCTGGGGTAATCTAGGTGCAGCGATGCCTGTGCTCTGCTCTGGGGATTTCCCAGGCTTCTGAGCCTTCCTGGTTGCCACATAAAACTGAGAAAGAATTTGATCCCCTCCTGCATGCTGCTGCATGAGTCAGGGTGTATTTAAACCTCCCCCAGAGGTGTGGGATGCAGGGCTGGGCATGGGACTGAGCTGTGCCAATGCTGCTGGCACTAACCCCACTGCTGGAGGGTCTTGCCCCTGCGCTCAGGCTCATCCTGACGCTGCAGTGGGGGTCAGAAGGGATTTCCCCCCTGCTCAGACTGGTGCTCACTTTGGGGGTTTTGCCCTCCTCTGCAGCAGGGTCATGGCCTCAATCTACGTCTCTCCAGTGTCCATGACACGCCCCCAGCAGCAGCAGGATGTTGCCCCTTATGGACCCTCTGCTGTCCTGGGGGCAGGGGCAGGTGGGGTATCAGGGCTGATGGTTGTGTTGCTCAGAGGTTCGACGCTGGGTTTGTCCAGGCTGGTTTGGACGGGGCTGATCCTGCTTTGGGCCGGGTTTGGATTGGACGTGACCCTAGCATTCCTTCCCAGCCCCACGGCTCAGTGATTCTACATCTGGACTGGTTTTAGCCAGGCAGATCCAGGGGTTGAATTAGATGTAATGTTTGGGGTCCCTTCCATGGCTCTGTGATTCCTGTGCATGTGTTTACTCCTAGAAGGTTTTAGTAAATGCCCAAGGCTAAAAAAAATGATTATAGAGAAGTCGTCTGTGGCAGCATCGCCCCCGGGCTGTCTCTGGCGGCTTTTGTTTTCTCTGGAGAAGGACAGGAGAACCCAAAGTAAGGTTCTCCAAAGCAGACACTAGTTTACTGTGATATTACCAATCTGGCAGTGTCACCCAGAGCAGCTGCATCCAGCAGAGAACGCACCGATGTGCTCGCTGCCAGGCGGTGAGGTCTTGGGGGCCGCGGCCTGAATCCATCCCTGCAGTTTGAGGCAACTTCTAGACCTGCCTCGCCCCCGCAACCCCTGCCTTGGTGCGGAGGAGTTTATACATGTAGGTCACATTTCCACGTCTGTATTTCCACCCATGTCTCTGAGACAACCATCTCTTGACCAATGAAAAAAGGAAACTGAGTCATGACCCATGCCCATTATTATTTTCTGGAGTGACCTTATTAGCCCTGGGTGTGACCCTTGGCCTGTGCATCTCCACTCCTTTGAAACCTGCTCATTATCCGCCTTTGCACATGCTGATCCTAGGGCTTTAGCTTGAGTGGCTTCCGGCTGCAGAGGATGTGGGAAGAGAGATGGAGTTCAGGACTTTTCTGCAATAGGGAAATGAGGGTAATTAGGGCATTTCTTGTGTAAGAGTGTGCGCTGTCTGCGGAATATGCCTTCTGGAGAGGAGCAGAAATGCCAGTCTCTGAAGTTCTTTCTCTGCCACCCACCAGTTGCTCATCCAAGGGTTTGGGGTAACTGCTGGAAAAGGATGTGTGTGTCATAGGTGGGAAATACGGGAGAGAACCCAGGCGTCTGGGCTCTGAGTGTGTCCATGAAGCATGTGTTACACAGACCACCCCCTCCCTTTATGCCCCCCTCCACAAGTACCAAGCCCCAAGGCCGGGCACAGGATGTGGCCAATGGAACTCAGGCATCCAGGCTCCCGGCTGAGCCCTCCACCGTGCACCCGCCAGGATGGAATCTGGGTCTAGCGCCCGCTGGCCCCGAGGCCTCTGACAGCCCCACCACCTCCAAACAGTAAGCAAGAGTCCTTTAAAAACCCAAATCTCCCCCAAAACTGTCCCCTCCTGCCAGGAAATCCCAGGCACCAGAACCCCCAGTGGGGGACAAAGGTCTGACCTGCTGCAACAATTGGCCTAGAGGGGGAACGGACGTGTATGTGACAGGTGGGAAAGAGTAAGAGCAGCTCCTCTGACCAATAGGATTGGGAGCCAGACTTTCTTGCAAGTGGAGGGGAAACACCAATGCCTCGAGCTTTCTCTCCCTCCACCACCCACTGGTTCCTGAGCCAAGTGCTTGAGATAATTGCAGGAAATGAAGGTGCGTGTTGTATGTGAGAAATACGGTAAAAGCAGTTCCTCTGATATATAGATTAGGGAACTAGACTCTTGCAAGTGGAGGGGAAGCTCCCATCTCGAGTGTTCTCCCCCACCCACCAGGTCCTGATCTGGGGTAACTGGGGAGTAACCTGATCTGGGGTAACTGCCGGAAACGCATGTTCGCGTTATAGGTGAGAAATGCGGTAAGAGCAGTTCCTCTCATCAATAGGCTCTTGGCATAACAGGGCATGCTGTCTGTTGGATAACCGTATGCGAGTGGAGGGGTAACTCCCATCTCGAGCCTTCTCTCTCTCTCCACCGGGTCCCGATCCAAAGATTCGGGGTAAGCACTGGAAATGTACATGTTATATGTGAGAAATACGGTAAGAGCAGTTCCTCTGATCAGCAGGCTAGGGAGCATGACTCTTGCAAGTGGAGGGGAAAATCCCATCTCCCTCCCCCAGTTCCCAATTTGAGGGTTTGGGGTAACTGCTGGAAATGAACATGCGCGTTAGAGGTGAGAGATACGGCAAGAGCAGCTCATCTGAGCTACAGACTATTAATATAAGCATGTTGCTGTCTACTGGATAAGCCTCTGTGAGCGGACGGGGAAATCCCATCTCTCCAGGGTCTCCTCCCCCCCCCACAAACCAGCCCCCAATCCCAGAGTTAGGGGAGACCACTAGAAACAGACAAGCGCGTTATAGGTGAGAAATATGGTACGAGCAGCTCCTGGAGAGCCAAACGCGAGCCAATCCACCGGGAGCAAGACAAGCCCCGCCCCCTCGAGGCCTGCTGGGAAGGGAGCACCTTTGGAAGGTGTGGGGTGCATCATAGGTGAGACAATACGGTAAGCAGCTGCAGTGACCCGGGGTCAGATGTGATTGGCTCCCTGCCAGCGATGTGGGGGTGGGAACATTGGGGGGCCCCCAGGGAGCCCCCCGCCCCCTCCCACCCCCACAGGGGCCCAATCCTGGTAGGAGTCTGGAAGGACTTGGGTACTCGCTGCAGCTGGATCAGCCCCCACACCCTTGCCCCCCAGATCCTCCCTCCTGCCCCCCAGCCCCTCCCGCCCCGAAACCTGGGCAGCCTGGGAAGGCAGCCCGGTCTAGTGGGTGGAGCTGGGGGTGGGATGGCCCCGCCCAACCTGCTCTGGCTCCTCCCTCTCAGTGACATCGTCCTACCCTCCCTCCACCTCCTAGGGCTGCTTGTCAGCTCGGAGCAGGGAGGCTGCAGGGCAAGTGACCTGGACGCCTGGGGTCGCTCCAGGGCGGGGAGGGGAGCAGGGGCTAGGGGTTAGAGCAGCTCCGGGGGTGCGTGGGGTCGTTCTAGCACGGGGAGGGGAGCGGGGACTAGGGGTTAGAGCAGCCGGGGGGTGCGTGGGGGGAGCCCAGACGCCTGGGGTCTCTGCAGTCTGGGAGGGGAGCGGGGACTAGGGGTTAGAGCAGC
>JAGPOW010001399.1:0-45999 GCA_030014935.1 Caiman crocodilus | reverse complement strand
TCTGCAGTCTGGTATGGGAGAGGGGACTATTGGTTAGAGCATCTCGGGGGTGTGCGTGGGGTCACTCCAGCACGGGGAGGGGAGCGGGGACTAGGGGTTAGAGTAGCTGGGGGGTGCGTGGGGGGAGCACTGGGTTCTCTAACTCTGGCAGGGGAGCGGGGTGTGAGGCGTGACAGGACGTCCCCCCCCAGCCACCCGGATGCCTGAGTTCCCTCGCTGGGGAAGTGGGTTGGGGCAGGATCCAGCCTCCGACCACTGGTGCCCACTCCCCTCCGGGAGCCGGGGGAGAACCCAGGCGCCCGGCACCCGCTCCTCTCCCCCACGGCCCCCAGCTGGGAGTCATTCCCCCCTCTGCGAGTCAGGGCAGGCAGCTGCTTCTGGGGCGGAACGTGGCTGTTTTCCACCCCTCCGCTCACTCCCATGACCTCTGACCCCTGCAGGACCCTCCTGGTGACTCCGGAGACATGGGGCCGTGGCACTGGCTGCCCTGGCTCTGCCTGGCGCTGCCCCCGGGCCTGGGCCATGACCCCAGCGGCCCCGAGCCCCAGCAGGTGCATCTCTCCTACCCAGGTGAGGGCAGGGCTGGCTCTGGGACACCTGGGTTCTCCGTGGGGGGTGCGGGGAGCCCAGACACCTGGGCCCTCTGGGAAGGAAGTGGACTTTGGGAGGGTGGGGGGGCAGTCATGTGAGCCTGGACACCTGGGCTGTCTGGGAAAGAAGTGGCATCTAGTGGGTTGTGGGGTAGGAGGAACTTGGACGCCTGCGTTGTTTACGGAGGAAGTGGTGTCTAGTGGTTTCGAGTGGGGGGGCGGGGAGCCCGGGTGCCCGGGTTCTCTGGAGGGGTGTGGGGGCTGGGGCTGAGAGCAGGGGGGCTCGGTGCCGAATGCCTGGATTCCTGGGGGGAGAGGGGGCGACACGGGCACGACTCCCAGGTTCTACGCCTACCCCGTGCCTCGGTTTCCCCGCAGGTGAACCTGGGGCCATGACTGTGACGTGGACGACGCTGGCGCCGGCCGGCTCCGTGGTGCGGTTCGGGCAGGCGCCGGGGCCGGAGCTGCCGTGGCAGGCAAAGGGCTCGGCCCAGCGCTTCGTGGACGGCGGCTTCCTGCGCCGCGTCCTCTACATACACCGCGTCACTCTGCGCGGGCTGGTCCCCGGGCGGCACTACGGTAATTGGGGGGCACACGTGTGCCCAGCAGGGGGCAGGCAGCTCGCGTGCACACAGATGTGCCAATGCTGAGTCAGTGGACAAACATGCATGGATGTGCAACCAGACACGGGCGTGAAAAGACACGTGCCTGCGCACTCATGCGCAAACGCACGCAGCGTAGTGCACGCATGTGCAAATGCATGCCCGGGCACATGCCTGTGCAAATGTGCTGCTGGATCTGTGCACGTGGACATGCTCCCAGGCATGCGTGTAAACACATGCCTGTGCGCATTTGCAGTCAGGACACAAAGATACCCCCAGACCCTCATGCACCTGGACACGCGTGTGAAGTGCAAACCTAGGCAAGGGCACTCCTGTGCACACCCAAGTGTGTGCACACACAAGCCCATGCTCATCTCAGACTCTCCCGGTTGCACACATGCACACGCAGCTCCCCTGTGGCCCTGACCCTTCTCCACACGTGTCCCCACAGTGTACCGCTGCGGCAGCCAGGAGGGCTGGAGCCGGCGCTTCCAGTTCCGGGCACTGCGGAACGGCACGGCCTGGAGCCCGCGCGTGGCCGTCTACGGGGACATGGGCCTGGTCAACCCCCGCGCGCTGCCCCGGCTGCAGCGCGAGGCCCGCGCTGGCCTCTACGATGCTGTCCTGCACGTGGGTGCGTTCCGCTCAGCCGCTCCCACCCCAGAGCTGGCCGCATCTTGGGCCTGGTTGGATGTGGGGGGATAAGGGGGACAGGGCTGGGGGGAGGGGGCTGGCCCCAGGGCTCTCTTTGGGCACTGTTATACTTGGCTGCTGCACCCCAGAGCTGGCTGCATTGCCTGGGCCTGATCCATGCCTGATCCTGGGGGCTGGGTTCAGGGCTTACGTGGCCGCTTTTGCTCCCCCAGGAGACTTCGCCTACGACATGGACTGGGTGAGTGCCCCCACCCCAGCACCCCCTTGGAGGCTGGGCACGGGAGTGAGGGGGGGCACTGACAGGAGCAGGGCGGGCTGCAAGGGGTGTGCGTGAGGGTGGGCACATGCATGTGTGTCTGCGTGCATGAGTGTGTCTGCAGGTACACATAGGAGTGTCTCTCTGCGCACAAGCGTGGGCAGGTACGAGCACCTCTGGGCAGATGTGAGTGTGCCTATGTGTGCAATTGTGTGCACAGGTCCACACGTGCATATGTGCGCCCAGGCATGTGTGTGTGTATGACAGCATGCACACATACATATATGGGTGCACATGGGTGTGCCTGTGAGTCTGTGCACATGCGCACGAGCGGGCCTGTGTGGGCCTGCCCCTGCACACGTGTGCACGGGGGTGCGTGCTCACACGCATGTGAACGTGTATGCTTTCTGTGCCTCTCGCCCCCCCCTCCCCACACCTCCCGGAGCAGAGCGACGCCCGCGTCGGGGACGCCTTCATGCGCCGCGTGGAGCCGCTGGCGGCCACGGTGCCCTACATGACCTGCCCCGGCAACCACGAGCAGAAGTAGTGAGTGCGGGAGATCCCAGGCATCCGGCACCCCCCCCACCTGCCGGACCCCCACTTTGGGGGGGGGGGATACAAGCCAGTCCCTCCTCCCTGCTGCAGCTGTAACCACTGGGCAGCGCTGCCTATACACCCTGCCGGGGCTTGTGATGGGGGTTGCGGGGCAGGTCTCCGCTCACACCATTTCTCCCTCCACCCCCAGCAACTTCTCCAACTACCGGGCCCGGTTCAGCATGCCCGGGAACACGGAGGGGCTGTGGTACAGGTGAGTGCCCCCGCCCCACTCAGGCACTCGGGGAGGGGAGTGAGGTGGGGGAGCCCGGACGCCTGGGGTCTGCCGGCCGCGTGCCTCAGTTTCCCCCTCTCCCCGCAGCTGGGACCTGGGCCCTGCCCACATCATCTCCTTCTCCACTGAGGTTTACTTCTTCATCTGCTACGGCCTGAACCTCATGCGCCAGCAGTACCAGTGGCTGGAGCAGGACCTGAAGGTGGGGACCCCCCTCCCCTCTCCTCCCCTGCCCCCCACCCCCGGGCTCGGGACCCCCCCGCTCACCTCCCCCGTCCCTCCAGGAGGCCTCGAGCCCGGCCCGGCGCCGCGAGCACCCCTGGATCATCACCATGGGGCACCGGCCCATGTACTGCTCCAACAACGACTGGGACGACTGCACCCGGCACGGGAGCGTCGTGAGTATGGCGGGTGGGGGGGCAGGGACCCCCCAGAGAGGCCTGGGGGGGAGGGTCCCTCAAGACCTTAGGGGGCAGTGTGGGAGTGGGAAACTGAGGCACAGCATGTGTGTGTGGGGGGGAATTGACCCCAGGAGTCCTGGCTCTCGGGTTTCTGCCCCCCCCTTCAGTCCCTTTCCCCACCCAGAGCTGGGGGAGAATCTGGGCTCCCCTCTCCCCCTGCCCCCACCCCCGCCCCAGGCCCCGGGCGCCCAGCCCCACTCCCCTCCCAAAGCTGGGGAAGATCCCAGGTGTCCAGGCTTCTCCCCCCTCCCATCCCAAATCCTCATCCCTAACCACTCACCACTGCTGCCCGGGGGGCAGAGAGACCGGGTGGGGGCATTCGTCTCTGGGCTTCTAGCAGGGGGAACCGAGAGCAGCCCCCCAATCTGTGACCCCCCCCCCAGGTTCGCCGCGGGCTGCTGGGGTTCTACGGCCTCGAGAAGCTCTTCTATAAATACGGTACTGCCCCCCCCCCCGTCACCCCGGGGCATTGCCTTCCCCCACGGCTGTGGGGAGGGGGGGTGGAGCAGGGCCCTCTCCCTGCCCCCAGTCCTTGCTGGGGGCGGGGCTTGTTTGGAGGGCCTGGGGGGGCATCTATGGAGCTTGCGGGGCAGGGAGGGGTCTGGAGGGGATGAGATCCATCTCTCCCCCTCGCTGCCCCCTTCCCCCCCAGGCGTCGACCTGGAGTTCTGGGCCCACGAACACTCCTACGAGCGGCTCTGGCCCGTGTACGATTATAAGGTGAGGCCCAGAGAGCCCGGTGGGGCGTGGGGCGGGGATGTTGCCCCGAGACCCCCCTCTAATGCCCCCTCGCCCCCGCAGGTCTACAATGGCAGCACGGAGGCCCCGTACACCAACCCCCGCGCCCCCGTCCACGTCATCGTCGGCTCGGCTGTAAGTGCAGTCGGGCCCGATCCTGGCAACCGCATCCCCAGGCTTGCAGGGAGGGGCCTGGTCCTGCTAAACCCCCTGCAGCTGGCAGGGAAGGGGGACAGGGATTTTGTGGGGAAACTGAGGCAGGGGTAGAGACTTGGGTGGCGCCGTGACGACCGTCGCCCCCCGCGCCCCAGGGCTGCCGGGAGCGGCTGGACCCCTTCGTGCCGGCGCCGCGGGAATGGAGCGCGCGGCGGATCGAGGACTATGGCTCGGCCCGGCTGCACCTGCTCAACCGCACCCACCTGCACCTGCAGCAGGTCTCCGACGACCAGGTGGGACCCCGGCGGCGCCGGCCCCCCCTTCAGCCCCGGGGCAGGGGCGGGCAGGAGCCCCCTGACCGCTGCCCCCGGCCGTGTCTTGCAGGACGGGAAGGTGGTGGACGAGATGTGGCTGATCAAGGACCTGCACGGCCCCGAGGCCTGGGGCTGAGCGCGGGCGGCCCCCCAGACACCGGGCAGACGCGCTGCCGCCCCGCGGAGGAGCTGGCGGGAAACCGAGGCAGGGGCTTGATCTCCCCTGGGGCGGGGGGCAGGCCCACGCGGGGCAGTCAAGCGCTGAACACTGATGTTAATGAGCTGGAATGTTAATTTAAGACATTAAAGACTGGAGTTAATTAGCTGGGGTGTTAATTATGGTGACGCTTGTTAATGAAGGGCGGGCCATTGCGTCACAGCGCGCGTCACCAGGATGTTACAGGGCCCCGTGTCTGGAGCCGGCCTGTTGCGTCGTGGTGTGTGTCACTGTGATGTCACAGGGCCCCCCCCCCATGTCTGCAGCTGGCATTGCATCACAGCTCGTCTCACTATGATGTCACAGGGCCCCCCTTGTGTCTGTAGCTGGGCAGTGACATCACCATAGGTGTTGCTAGGATGAGTGTGCAGCAGGCGTGTCACTGTGGGGAGGCCCTCACGGTGGACCTGTGACCCTGATGATGTCACTCCCTGCTGCGGTAGGCGCCATGGTAACGCCCCAGGCCGCGCTGGCGTCCCCCAATCCCGGGGGAGTCGCTCAGGAAAGGCCACTCGGGGTTGACCTTTGACCCTTCCGCACAGGGACGCGGCCCCTTTAAGAAAACTCCGCCCCCTCCCCGTCAGCCAATCGGTGCGGGGTCCGCCAGCGTTCCTCCCTCCCCCCGCCGGCCACAACGGCTGCGTCAGTTCCGGTCCGGGCGGGGCGTGTGGTGGGCGGGGCGGTGCTACCTCTCGGCACCACCCCCTCCAGGGCGGTGCCTGTTGCTGGGCGACCGGGAGGGGGCGGGCCCGGAAGTGGGTCGGGCTCCCAATATGGCGGCGACGGTGGCGGCGGAGTGAGCGGGACCGGAGCGCGGGGGCGGCGGTGAGCTCGGGAGGGGGGGAAGAATCTGGGGGCGGGGCGTGAGGGGGCGGGGCCGCGGCCTGGGGAGGGGGTGGTGGCACCTGGGGCAGGGGGCTGGGGGCCGGGCCTGCAGAGGTTTGGGTAAGGGTGCGGGGTTGTGGGCGGGGCTTAGGCCCGTGGGGGGCGAGGCATACAGGAACTGGGCGGGGCTGGTCCCGCCACCCCCCCGGGCCAAATGTGTGGGGGTAAGAGCTCCCACAACTGCCCCCAGGGCGGGGCGGGCAGGCCCCCCCTTCCCTTCCCTTCCCTTCCCCCACCGGCTCTCTCCCGTCAGTGCTGCCCTGCCATTAACTAAGCGGGAACGAGCCCCGGGGCGGGGGCGGGGCGGGGCCTGGGGTGCCCGAGGTGCCAGAGCGAACCCGCGGGTCACATCCTGTCCAAGGGCTTCGGGGGGCGGAGCTGGTTGCCGGGGGCGGGGAGGGCACCGCGGGGCCCCGTTGGGAAGGGTCCGGGTGGCCAGACGGGCTCGAGGGGTTGAAGCTGGGCAAGGGGAGACTGACGGGGGTCGAGGGACTTTCCTCCCCAGCCGCCCGGGCCGGGCCGGGCCTGGGAGCAATGGGCTCCCGCTGCAGCTGGGTAACCTGAGGCCGGAGGGCAGTGGCAAGCTTCGCTCGCGGCAGG
This sequence comes from Caiman crocodilus, assembly GCA_030014935.1. NCBI lineage: Eukaryota > Metazoa > Chordata > Crocodylia > Alligatoridae > Caiman > Caiman crocodilus. Next base: position 39,697 of record JAGPOW010001399.1, on the reverse strand, counting down.
CTGGGCCTGGGCTATGACGCGCGTGGCCTGGATCGGCCCGGGGCTGCCGTGCTCGCGGGGCTCCCGGAGAGCTGGGAGTTGCAGGCCAGGGCACGGAGCCTGCCGGGGGCACGTGCCGGTGGCCGTGGGGCGTGCACATGCCCACGGCTGCGTCCAGTGGGGCACAGAGCCCGCTGGGAAATCCATAGGAAATCCCTGGCTGTCTTGGCTTTGCCCCCGGGTCCCCTTCCTGGACCTGGGGCGGCCTCTGTGGCTCTGAGAGAAGGGAAACCGAGTCACGACCTGGGACCGTTGTTCTCTTCTGGGGTGGCCTGCGCAGCTAATCCCCGTCGTTCCCGCGCTGGTAGTCGGGGTCCAGACTGAGCTGCTTCTTGGGAGGAGGGTGGAGGGACCCCAAGGGCTGAGGAACTGAAACCCGGCGTGAAGGCCAAGGCAGAAGGAAAGGGAAGGTTTGGAGCCTCGGGCGCGCGGCTGGAATTGCGTCCTCGGGGGTCCTGACGGAGGGGGTCGTGTCCCAGCGCATGGGCGCGGGGCGGGTAAGGCGCGTGAGACACCGTACTTCCTGCACACGACGCGCCCCGGGGTAGAGCCCCTGCGTCCTGGTGAAAGGCTGAATGAAGCAGGCAGGAGGGAATAAGATGCCTGAAGCTGCTGGTGCCCTGCGAAGCAGGAGTCGAAGCCTCCCTGCCTCCTGGGGCCTTTTTTGGGGGGGATAAGCTGCATGTGGTAGGTGGGGAAATATAGTAACAGCTGGGCGGGGTGAAGCCAGATCGCAGTTCGATGCAGCGTGCACCAGTGGTTAGAGTCGTGTTGGACAGATTGCATTAACCAGGGACCCTAACGATCGTGTTGTTTTGAGCAGCCATGAAGCGGTAGCTGGCATCGGGGCCTCCGCTTCTGCAAGATCCTTGCCCTTCTCAGCCTCACCTCAGATGCTAGTAATTAATGAATTATTCTCTGCTGTCTCCTCCCTGGGGAGGGGGAAGGAGGCAGCGGTCAGGTTTGCGAGTGAGCCATGAAGCAGGGTCCAGCCACCCTGGGACAGCAGGAAAACTGCCCGTTGGGCTGCCCGAAGGCTGCTCCAGAGCTACCGCGGCTCGGGCGCAGTGGCGGGCAGGTGGCATATCCAGGCAGGCGTTTCCTTGCTTTCCACGTGCCCCGTCGGAGGCTGGTACAAAGCCTCCTGCGTGACGGGTCTCCGGGAGATTATGATCCAGGGCTGCTCATGTTACACTTGGTGGAAACTCGCTCCCTGCTTCTGGTGCCCAGCTGGGTTTTCGCATCTCTGGTCTCTGCGTGCGGGTGGGCGCCAGGTTTATTTTGGTAGCGCTTATCAGCCCCGCCAGAAGGAAATGCTCTCGGTGACACAGGGTTCCCAGGCTCTTTCTGGCTCCCTTCCACACCACCGTCACCTCTGCCCAGGCTGTGGGGCTGTGCAGGGCCCTTCTGGGGGGGTCTGCGGGGCAGTGCTGGGCACTCTGGGGCAGAGTGCACTGGGCGCGTGCCTGGGACCCCGTGACCTGTATGGCAGGATGCAGTCCATGCGGCACGATGCCTGATTCTCTGGGTTCAGCGCTGCGTGCAGCTCTCCGATTTCACTGGAAAGTTCAGGGTTGTGCCCGTTGCCCGCTCCGGGCCAAGCCGGCTGGTCAGAGAAATGTCAAACCGCAGCCACAGACGTAATGACGGAGCGGGGACTCAACCCCTTCCTTTCCAAGCAGACGGGTCAGAGCCACAGTCCGGGGTGGGGAGTTTGCAAAGGATGAGGACGTTCCTCCACGTGGCAAATGCCCCATGGAGAAATTGTGGCTTATAACCCAGAGGAGAGGGGCAGGGATTGGAACAGGCCGGTGCTTTCATCCCAGCTCCGTTGGACACGGGCTGAAAAAACCAAGGGACCCGATATAAGATCTCAGTCCTAAAGCGGGACAAGGGGGGTCTCCAGGCTGAATGGAGCAGAGATCCATCTGCTGCAAGCGCTGGCACTGCCTCTGCACCGCGGACGTTCAAAGGGAATTTTGATTGTTCTTCAAGAGCTCGGGATTAGCAGCAGAAGGCGGCGCCGCAAAACCCAAGCGCCGACGCAGAGGTAAAAATATCCTGTCTTCCCCCTCAGCTCGTCAACCCCCTCTCCCAAAATTATTCATCTGAGGAGAGACTTCAGGTAACGAGGAGCTGAGGTGTTGTCAGAGACCTAGTTTGCCACGTTAGTCTGAAGTCGAGTAGCAGGCAGGGCGGATTTGCACCTTATAGGCTATACCATATATAGGTATATAGATCTGTGTCCGCCTACATGGCTGGGTCCGTGTACATCAGTGGCCACCCGTGCGCCTGGGTCCGTGTAGATCTGCAGCTTTGACATGTGTTTGATCACGTTAAAACAAGATGCAGGTTTTATCCTGGGTCCGGCTGTCATGGGCTTTGCCTCCTGTCAGGAGGGGACTCGGGTGGGAGAGAGAGGACAGGACAGTCCTTTTACACGTGCAGCTTGAATGTTAATGAACTCAAATTAGTCTTGATTAAGGGAAAAGCATCATCTCAGTATTTCACAGGTACTTCCAGTGGGACGAGGGGCACCTTGCTTCATGCACTGTGCTGTATATGCAAACAATACAGTAAGAGCAGTTCCTTGCCAAGCAAAGTCTGTGTGAGACTGTTGGGGAGGAGGAGGAGCCGGCCTGGCTCCCTCGCTGCTGCTACCTAGTTGCTACAAAGAAAGAGATCTTTATTTTTTCCTTCGTTCTCCCTTTGAAATGCAAGGTTTCAGAGTGGTTTCAAGGTTTCAGATCTTAGTGCAGAGGCGCGTTGTATGCGAGAGAGTATGGTATCGCCTCTCTACGGCACCCTACCACTAAGCTCGTCCCCCTGGGAGGTTCAGCAGCTCCGGGTGGGGGGTTCAAGAGGAGATTGGGCCTTGCTGTTTATGACCTCACCAGGTATCCTCGTTAGGCCCCTAATGACCAGCAAGAGGTATCATGGATCCAGCTTCTGGGTTACACCTTGTTCATGGAGACCTCATGCTGGAGCCAACTTGGCGGGGGGTGATGCCTTGCTGTTTTCCAGCCAGCCTTGGCCACTGGTGTATACTGGTGCTGCTGCTCTGGTTGACCAGTATGAAAGGGGAGAGCAACTCCACCATGGGCCAAGTCATTTCGGAATGGGTTAGTTTTTTCCCCCCGGGCACTTGCAAAAACTCCCAGTCCCTTCTGCCGCTTCTCCATGGCCTAATTACAGCCGCAACGGAGGCTTTTCTTTAACCCAGGCCAATTTCTCTGGAGCTCCAGGCGTGAGCACAAGGCATGTCGGCGGCAGTGTGTGTAGCTGTGTCGCTGGCGGGGTGAGCGGCTTGGAGACCGCGGGTGCACCGGATGGGCCAACGGGGCGTCCCTGTAGGTTGCATCTTCCAGGAGTCTGGGGCGGTCGTTGAAACAGAAGCAACTGCTCTCTCTTCTCACTGCAAAACCCCGCTCCAGAGCTCTGGCCTGGCTGAATACCGTATTCTCTCGCGTGCAACATGCTGCGAGTTAAAATATGCACCTGGGGTTTGAACAAAGAAAATGAGATCTCTTTTCCTCCCCTTTCCATTTGTAAGCTGGCAGCAGTGAGAGAATCAGGCCTGTCCATGGCTCTTCTCCCCAGGAGCCCCCATGCCTTTTGGGTTGGGAAGCAGCAGAAATGGCTCTTACTGTATTTCTCTCATGTGACACCCAATGCAATGTCCAGCAGCTGGGGTTTGGGGGTGGGGGGAGGTGTGTTATGCACAGGAAGACATGGTGATGGTGTGAAAGATCCCGGCTTGGATTCTGCCATCCCTTTGCAGCGGAGGGTCACAGCATCCGAATATGACAGCGTGGGGATGTCTCTGGGCAGAGATTTCAGTGTGGTTTTTTTTTTTTTCCCTGGGTTGCGTTGAGTTTTTTTGTGGTTCCTTGGCATACTGCTACTGCGGTGGGGCGTGAGCATTATTAGCAGGAATCTTGATTTTTCTCTGATTTAAAAAAAAAAAATCTCCAATTTTCGAATTTGAAAAAGTAATCCAAAATCCACATTTTTCAGCTATTAAACTTTAATGCCACATGTGTATATATATATATATATATATAGCCATGTATTGTATGTCTAAAAATACAGTATTCCCATTGGTTTTGCTTGCGGTCAGCCCATCTGGCTGGCTTTGGGGTTTGGTGGCACTGGGTGGGTTGCCCATCGGGTGCTTTGGAGCAGGGATATCCCCGGAGGCAGGATTTGTGCCATGAAGGAGCAAAATCTATGTGCAAGAGAAGTGAGTCCAGTGGTTCTCAACTGGGGGTGATCCCCCAGATCCCCCCCAGATCCTGCTAAGGGGGTTTCACAGCAGCACCCTTGGGTGTCCAGCTGAGTTTTTTGCAACATAAAAGTTGTTCTATGATCGTCAAAAAGCAAAGAGCTGGGATTGGGGGGCGGGGGGGGGCCTGAATCTAACAAAGCAGGGGGAGAAACTGGAGCCTAACGAGATTGAGACTCACCGGCCTAGAACCGCGGCACTCCAGTTTCTGGTGCTGTGGCTGGATCGGGACCACCTCCTCTCACCCCCCACAAGCCAGGGTTGGGCCCAGGGGCCTGAAGCTTTCCAAACCTGGGTGGGGGAGAGGGTTTCCTCCTGTCCCTGTGCCCCAGGTTGATCCACCCCCAGGCGAGCGTCCCCTTCTTTTCCCTAACGAGGCTGAACTTAGCTGTCACGGAAAGAGCCATGACTCTTCCGCGTTCCCTCCATTCCCCACCCCCGTCTTCACCATGCTCACGCATCCGTGGCGTGGGTAAGTGCTCAGGGCCATAAACGATGTAAAAGGCTAATTGAAGGGTTCCCTTGGTTAATCAGCTGGCAGCTTAATTAGTGCCAAGTGGGAATCGCTTTGCTTCCACGACAGACACCATAAATGTTCCCAGCCTCTCACTCATGCCAGCCTCTCCACACCACCCCCCGGTGATGGAGGGACCCAAGCGCATCAGCATGTTTTCAGTAGGGGGGAAAGGGATGGAGACACCTCCACTTCTCCAGTTCCAGTGCCAGACCCCGCCTGCCCAGAGCCAGGACGTGCCGCCTCCTCTCCAGTCTCAGTTTCCCGTGCTGCAGCGGGAGCCTATTGCTCCTAGTCCCATCCCGAACAGCTGTAGAGAAAAGCACATCTCCATCCTCTGTTGTTGCCCCGAGACTGGGATCAAATCACCCCCTCGGTCTCCTTCTCCCCCTCTCTGTCCTGCCTCCCAGGCCCCTCGTCACTTGTGTCCCTCTCCGTGGACCGTGTCCAACATGTCCACCTCCTTCAGGGACCTGAATTAGACCCAGAGCTGGATCGAGCAGGAGAATCACTTTGCAAGGGATGTGGCTGTCCATACAGGCCAGTAGGCTGCTGGCTCCCTTTATTTGCAGCAAGAGCACGCTGTTGGAATGGGCTGTATTTCTTCACACCTCACATCACCCTTCAGAGGCTCTGGGGAGCCCCAGTTGAGAATCGCTGGGTCTAAGGGTTGCAGATCTGCAGGAAAGCCAGGCTGGAGGTTGTATCCAGCCCACCCCCCTGCTCTACGCCAACTGAACCATCCTAGACATGCTTGTGTCTGCGTCCAATGTCTGTTAACGTGCCCCAGATGAAGCTGAGGCTCCTAGGGCCAAGAAGGAGTGGGTTCAAATGAGCTCTAGAGCCCAGAGGAAGGCAACGCCACCCCCACACCAAGGGGTTGAAGTCCTTCCTAACCCCCAATGAATAGGGGGGCCAGGCCCTCCACCCTGGGTTCAGGTGCATGTCATGTGCGAGGAATTACGGCAGCGACTCCTGCATCTCTTCCGCTGCATGATTAATGTGCTATCGAGGTGGAAGCGGCGGGAGAAGCCTGTGTCAGTCCTGCCTGCATTCCTGGCATGCCTGTCCTCTCCACCACTCCCCTCCTGCCAGACCCCGCTGCGGCACTGTCACTGCGAGGCGGTCAGCTGGTGCTCGGCTCTGTCCTCCCCCGTCCTTAGCTGCATTTGGGGCCCGGCTGCATCTTCTCCTGGGGGAGAGACGAAAGAAGCCAGGTCTAGCCAGGTTAGCAGAGACGTGCTGGAGGGGGCAGGACGGGGGTTTATATCCTACTAAGGGAGGAAGAGACATTGCTGGGGAATCGACTCCTGGCTGCCTCTCGCCAAACAAGAACAAGGGGTCATGGCATGTAACAAGCAGGTCGGTGGTGTAACGCTGACACCAGGACAGTTGTTTCCCCCGGCCTGGGGTGAATGGGGGAGCTCGTGGGCACTGGGTGCGGGGGGAGCGGAGAATTTGGTCAGATCCACCCGGGGGCTGGACCCGTGCTGGGGCAAAGGGGCATTGGGGGCTGTGGGGCGCGGGAGTGCAGGGCACAGCACCGGGGTCACAACATCTTGGACCCTCGATGGCTGCGAGGGGGAGGGGAATGGGGAAGAACCCTGCTCGGACCCCATCGCTCTCCCATCCAGTGCCGCTCTCTGCCGCCAGGGCCTACCGGACATGGGAGATGGGGCACGACAAACCTAGGGTCTGACCCTGTTTGCGGCTGGTCTTGTGTTCTTACAAAGCCTTTGGAGCTGCTGGACAGGTGGGGTGTCCACGTTCACTCCTCCCAGCCCAGGCTACAGTGGTCCTCACTCTCTGGCCTCCAAATAGCAAAAAAAACCCCCAAACCACACCCCTCAGTGTCCTCCACAGCACTTGTCATGGGGCACCTTCGTTAAGGCAGCGTTAACGAGGAGTTTTGCCCTTGCAGAAACCTGCTGGATCTCATGCCTTGCATTGGCCCCCGGGTCTAGTTCCACCACAGGGAGAACGATGAGAAGCGATTGACTGGCCTGGATGACGCGTCTGTGCCAGGAGGTAAGCGCAATGGGGCTGCGACTGCCATGAGCTCTACGGTGGCTCTGATGAGCTTTCCACCTGGCCACAAGTGTAAATACTTGCAAATGTATAACAGGGAAATGCCGCTGCATCCATCCCAGAGCAGTTTGTTGTCTTGTGAGGGACTAGACTGCAGCCAAGAGGGTAGGGGAGGTATTTCCATGCTTGGAGGCCAAGCCAGAGCTACAGGGTGGGAGACTAAAGGGCCCCCAGTGCTAGAGGCAGGTTCGCTCCAGCCCCTGTTTATAGAGAGGAGACGGGGAAGGCAAAAAGGAGACTTGGATTATCAGCTGGGCCAAAAGGGCGGCCTGGTTCCTGTGGCAGCGGGTATATGATGGTGCTGGCAGGTGGGATGGTGTAACCAGAGATGTGGGAAGGTGGTGGTGCATCACTTCAGAGATGGATGTCCTCTGTCTCTGCTTGTATCCAGAGATCAGTGGAGACGGTGGTAACAACATGGGGGAAGAGTTGTTCCCTCCCCTCCACCCAGACCAAGCACTTGGAAAGGGCTGTCCCCATTCCCAGCTGAGCCCAGCCCCCATGTAGGGGGCAAGAATAGCTGTGGTGCCCCCCCTGGATAGTGGGGGAAATCAGGGCATGCCTCTGTGCAGGGAGGGGAAGAAAAGCCCTGCTTTAGGGCTCTCAGACAAGGATTTCCTAGGGTGCAATCTCTTATTGCACCAAACTGGGATCAAGTTAGACAAAGCTTTCAAATGCAAGATGTCCTCCTGTGGGTCTCTGACCACAGGAAGCCAGGCGTGGCCTAGTGAAAGCCAGCAGCGGAGAGGGCCTGAGAACGAGTCTCCGGGGCATGGGGTAGGGTTCCCTTGAGTGGGAAGATAGTGAGGTCAGAGATGGAGCAGCTGCTCAGTAAGAAACGCTCTTAATCATCAGAACTCCCTTGGTTCAAGAATGACCTTTCGGTGGGTCCAGTCCTTGAGCCCCAGGCCCATCTCCGCAGGGGAGAGCAGGCCGTAGGCTGGGATTGCCCTCCTCGTACTCCTCCTGCTTTCTGCGCTCTGTTCAGGCAAGGCGCTTTCCCTCGAAGTGCGCGGCTGCTTGGCGAAGGTTGCAGCATTGCTGGAGTTGGTTGGCATCCAGCTACCGCCAGCTCTTGATATCCATTGTCCGGAGATCTGTCTTCCACACGTCTTGGTAACGCTTCCTGTGTCCAGCGCGAAATCTGAGGCCACTTGTTGTTAGAGCACTTGTTTTGGGGGTTGAGTCAGGAGTCCATACGCAAGGTCCGGTCCAGCGAAGTAGGTGCATCAGCATCACTGACTCAGTGCTGGTAACCTTGCCTTCAGCCACGACGCTGGCGTTTCTGCTGTGATTTTCCTGTTGGATATGGCGGGTACCTCTCCAGGCTCTTGAAATGAGGGTGGGGAGGGACCTCAGGAGGTCACGTCTAGTCCAAAGCAGGACCAGCCCCAACTAGATCCTCCCATTTCGCATCTGTAGAGTAGAGTGGGGATGACGACTGCACTGTAGGTGTCTCGCAGTGACTGTCTTGGTGTCTCGCAGTGAGTGTACATCTCCATCCTTTTTATCTTTGCTTCATTCTCTTGCACAGTTGCTGTTTTAGTTCCATGCCCAGCATTGCCATGAGGACACTTGGGGCATTGGATCAGGGTTATCGCATTTGGGGGAAAACATGCACAAACACTGATGGTTTCTTTATGGGGGTGTTGCTAGCACACCAGTGGAGATGTTCTGATGGGTTCAGCGTTATTTGCCTAGATAAAGCCGTCTCTGCTTGATGTCTGCTGGGCAGTGGAGAGTTTGAGCTGGGCCACACCGGGGCAGGGGGGATGTTTGAAAGCCAGGAGTGGAGGAGCTGGGAATGTCTGATCGCTGAGGGCTGTGGCTGCTTGACGATTCTCCACTGGTGTGGTCGATCCAATCCGAAACGGGGCCCTGCACCCCCTCTGCATCCACCCCTGGGCTAGAGGAAGGGAGTCAGGCCAGAAGCAGCTATCTGGGAAGTAGGGCAGGGGGTGCCCAGGGCTTGGATTTTGTCCTGGCTCCAAAGCAGACGCTGCTAAGGATGAATCTCACTCCTGCCGGCATCCCTCCTATGGAGACAGCCAGCTCCATGCCCTTTTGCTTGCCCTTAGCACGATCCAGCCGGCTGTCCGTGGCTCCCCAACATGCTAAAACCCTGCTAAGAAGCCCGCAGAGGCAGCCGCCTTCCCAATGGGCCTGCTCTCCACCGCTGCTCTTGTCCTGGTGCTTACCCTGCAGCAGTATCAGATTAGCCAGCAATGGGTTATGGCGGCCTGCTTTTCCCCCTGCCAGCCCACGAGTTCTTGGCACCCAGCCTCTGGGCGGAGGGGGGAGCTGGGCATTGTCTTCCCTCTGCCCGCCCAGATCAGGGCAGATCTGTTGAGCCTGGAAAAACCTGTTTTGTAGCTGTTGGGCACAGAAATGCAGAGGCCTTTCCAGGCACCTGCCTGCTCAGGATTTCCAGCTGGGGAGGGCTTTAAAAAGTTTCACCTTCCCCTGCTTCAGCTCCTGGGTTTTGTGGCACATTTGTCCTAAGATCTGTTGTACTGGATCCACCCCTAGGTCTGTCTTTCCTGCCTCCTGTGTCACGTGGCGGCAGAGCGCGGAGCTGGAAGGCAAAGTATGGGGGTCTGAGCAGGGTTGCCCCCCACCTCCTTGCAGCCATTGACGGTCCAGGACATTCTCATTCAGAGGCTGTGCCCCAGAGCTCCCAGTGCCCCTTTCTCCCAGGACCTTGACCAGACCCTTCTGAATTGGGCTAAACTCCGCTTCCCCCACATCTGGTGGCAATGAGCTCCCCCCTTTCATCCCATGCTGGGTGGAAAAGACCATCCAGGTGTTCATTTTAAACTGGTCCTTCCATGCCGTAACCCTTCATTCTTGCCTGGCGAGAGCTGGCCCAGAGTAAATCCCCACTGAGCTTCTCTTCCTTGCTTAGTACTTTGTAAACTCGTATTATGCCCCCCGTTGAAGCGTCTCCTTTTGTAACCAGGCCAGGCCTGCTTGTTAGTCTCTTCTCGTAGGGAAGCCATCTCCATAGCCCTGATCATTTTTGTTGCCCTTGTTTAGGGTTACTTTGTCTTGAGGATCTGGCATGCTCAGAGCTAGGATTTTGAAAAGCGGGGTGCAGGCGGTGCTTCATCACATAGGACACGACCAGGGATGGATGCAGAGTGGGTGCAGTGGCCTGCCTGCACCCCACCCCCCATTCAGACTAGTCCGTGTTGCCGGAGCCTCTGACAGCGCTCAGACGAAGGGGTAACGTTCGTTAGACCCCACAAAATCTGCCCCGAAACCAGGCTGTGTTTTGGGCTCTTTACAAGTGGTTGCCATGAAACCTTATGAGTCAGGTTGATCTCATTAGCCAAGTTTATCTCCTGGATGAAGGCGCAGGAGCGCAATGGGTTGACTGAGGGATTATCTTGGCGGTAGCTTGATGGTCGAGGGAATATGAGGAAGACCAGGTTTGCTCGGGACCTTTTTTATTGCACCTGCTGTGTGGGTGGGAGGTGTTAGGTGAACCTTCAGGGCCCACATGCCCTTCTCGGGGCCAGGAATCCTCCTGGATTGCGCTCGGATGGTCGGAGATGCAGACGTGAGCAGGTGCGGGTGATGATGTTGCTGTGGTGAGGATTTGGGGATGAAGCTGTTTCATGTGACGGGCTTTGATTTTTTCAAAACATCAGTGGGGTTCACTAGGTCTCCCTGGGGGGGACATCTAGCTTCAGGCACACATGGCCCCAGACATGTCTGCCCCGTGCCCAGGAGATGTCCAGCTCCATGCACGCAGCCCCCCTGCCTCTTTCTGCTTCATGTATCGGCGTTTTTAAGCCTCCCCCAGAGGTGCTGGGCTGCGGATGGGCCAGTGGTCCCACGGGGTCCTGGCTGGAGGACCTTGCCCCTCTGCTCAGAGCCAGACTGACGCTGCACAGGTGACAGGAAGGGATTTCCCCTCCTGCCTGGACTGGCACGAACTGGGGGGTTGCTGTTCTTTGTAGCAGGGGCACGGCCTCTACCTGGGGTCTCTGGAGCGCCTGTGACCCCCCTTTGGCAGCAGCAGGATGTTGCCCCCACACCCTCCTGCTTTCTCTGTGGCAGATTCGGGTGCAGTGCCCGGTGCAGCGTCAGGGCTGGCGATGCTTTTGCTCAGAGGTTTGACCCTGGGTTTGTCTGGGCTGGTTTGGACGGGGCAGATCCTGCCTCAGGCTGGGGGTCAGATCGGCCATGACCTCTGGAGCTGCCTTCCCGCCCCACTTCTCTGCAGTTTCTCTGAAAACCACCCCAAGCCAAGATGCACGCAGCCCTGGCGTTCTCTGGGTTTTAGCGGCGGTCTCGTTATTTTTTTCCCCAAAGGAATTAAAAACAGACTAAAATCTACTCTCAGCCCCAATCCCTGCCAGGGGCTCCGGTGCTTGCTTTCCCCCGAGAGGGAATCGACCCATGCTGAGCTGCTGGAGCGAAGGACGTGTTTGGTGTTTCTCCGCGCTCTCTCCCCTCTTCCTGCCCCGAGAACTGTTTGCTACTTCCCAGCACCAGGATTGATTTCCTCTCTGAATGCCTCCGCGGCTTTGATGGCCTCCCTTCCCTTCCCTTCCCTTCCCTTCCCTTCCCTTCCCTTCCCTTCCCTTCCCTCACGTGGCCCCTTCCCCATAGAGCGATGATTGGTCTTGAACCCAGGCCTGCCCCTCTTCCTCCCAAGGGTGCGGGGTAAGTACCAGCAGATGCTAGTGAGGGGCAATCACTCTAAACATGCCCCGTTCATCTGCCGTCACCTGCCGCCGCCGCAACGGGGGAGCCAAGCCCCTCCATGGCGGGAGGTGCAGATAATCGCATGGGAAGCCGGGAGGAGGAGGGCAGGTGCGAGGCTAGGAACTAGGGGCTGCAGGAGGATAATCAGATGGGAGCTAAGCTTTGCTGATCCTCACGTGTGCTCATGCTGTCGTGTGACCCAGCGGATCAGACCTCTCCCCCACCCCAGTTCCCTTCCCGTCAGCCTCTGAAAACTCCCCGACCACAACATCACATGGGATGGAAAGGATCTGTGTCTGGGCACCTCCATCTACTACGGCTGACAGCTCCTAGAAACCCCGCTCTTTTCCAGCAAGTCTGCAGACTTGCCAGCTCTCTCTGTCCTCCACCTCCCCAGTCTGCTCTCCAAGACACCCGAGCCGCTGTTCCGCACCGAAAGAGAGAATTGGCTTTTGCAAATAAAGCTGCGGGGGGAAAAAAAGGGTGTGGGTGGTTTTGGCTTTCAGTTGCCGAATACTTTTCCTGGGCTGTCCCCTCTTCCCCGTGCGATTCTGGGCCAGCTTCCAGGGAGCAAAGAAAGCGCCCGACAGTGGCAGGAGCGTTCGGAAAGGGGGAGTCTGAGCTGCCTGGTAGGAGCTGATGTGTGAGAGCAGAGTGGCAGGACCCTGCCAGCCCCCGGGGCAGGTCCGGGGCTATCTTGGGGTAACGTGCGACTGGGCTGCGGGGTTGTGTTAGGACTGGGTCAGACCAGGCCGTGTCTGGGAGGGTTTAGACAGGGCTGATCCTGCCTGGAGCAGGAGGCTGAACTCTGTGACCTCCAAGGGGACCGTGCTGTCCCGCGGTTTGAAGACCTCACATTGCAGGGGCTTGTGTTGAACCTCTCCTGCTCCCTCTTGTCACGGCAGAGAGAACTGGGGTGATTTGGTATGGAGCAGAGAAGGCCGAGAAGCGGGGATTTGACCCCTTGAAAGCCACTCGGCAGAGGATGGAGACGGACTCTTCTCTGCAGGGACAGGTGGGCAACGGCCTCAAGCTGCAGCAGGGAATAGTGAGGTTGGACCCCAGCACCCTATTCATTCATCCCCCGGCCCCACGGGTGTCTGCAGTGGCAACTGGGGGGTCTCCAGGCACAGATCCTGCCTGCGCCACATGGCTGTAAACCTTCCAGTGCTGACGGCAACTCTGGCTTTCTTCTGCCCTCAACGCCTCTCCAAGCACGTTTGTGACTTAACTGGGTTGAATCCAGGGTGTTTCCCTTCTCCAGCGAAGGCGGTAGGGGGTGCGCGGGCTGGCTCCGACAAGCGGTAGGATTTTGGGGCCTGATCTAGCTGTGTTCCAGTTCCAAGCAGAGAGTCAGAGAGGAGCGGGGCTGCAAGGGACCCCCAGAGGTCATGGCTAGTCTGACCCCGGCCTGAGACAGGATCAGCCCCATCCAAACCAGCCCAGACAAACCCAGCATCGAACCTCTGAGCAGCATGACCACTGGCCCTGACACTGCACTGGGCATTGCCCCCAAATCTGCCGCAGGGAAAGCAGGGCTGTGGGGGCAATGTCCTGCTGCTGCAAAGGGGTGTCATGGACCCAGGGCGAGGCCGTGCCCCCGCTGCAGAGGAAGGCAACCCCCCCAGTCCAGACCAAGGGGGAAATCCCTGCCCCAGTGCAGCCTCAGGCTGAGCCTGAGCGCAGGGGCTAGATCCTCCAGCCTGGACCCTGCAGGGTTGGTTGGCGCGGCCCAGGCTCCATCCCCAGCCCAACCCCAGCCCCACCCTGCAACACATGAAGCAGAAAGCAGGAACCTAGCAAAGCCCAGAAGCCTGGGACATCCCCAGAGGACATCAGATCACCCCCACGGCTTCCCTGGTTGTCTGTTCCTCTGCCTCCGGCTCTGCAGTGCACCTGCTGGGGCCGGGCAGGTTGCGGGGGCGCTGTCCTGGGGCTTTCTCTCTCTGGCGGCAATTCTGAGCCGGGACCCCCGGAGGTGGTTGCTTTGCCTTTTTGCAATGGCCAGGGCTGCTCCCTGCCCCCAGCAGGTCCAGCACCAGGAGGCCACGGGGCCTTCTGTTCTCCCTGGCTCCTTCCCCATCTTTCAAACGGGACACTGGGATGCATAGGATCCCAGAAGGAAAGGGTTTGTCCTGGGAGAAACCCGAATTCTCAGCTCTGCAGAGGGTTTAAACGGCCCTCCCGGGTCATCTGGTTGAAGGCGGGCACCCGGCGTGGGGATCTTCCACACTGGCGCAGGAGCTGCGTCTACACTAGGGCTCCATTGGGAAATGCCTCTTTGTGCCTTCTTCTCTGCATCGAGGAGGAGGAGAAAATCCGGCGCAGAGCAGTGTGGGACAGATCCGGAGCTGGGGTGGTTTCATCGGGGCTGGACTCGACACGACCCCACGGATGCCCAGGGTTGCCAACGGGGCGGATTTTAGGACTTTCCTACCACCAGCGAGGTGGGTTTTTGCAGCCGAGGCCGGCGGTGTGCGTACTGTGGTGCCGGGCGGGCAGCCCCGTGGTTGTGGTTGGTGGGTCCGGGGGCTGCCCCCAGCACCTGCCTGGGGTGGGTTTTTGGGGGTGGGCTCTGCCTTTCCCTGCCCTCCAAGGGCAGCACCTGAGTGGCCGCTTTGTTTTCAAACCTTGCTCTCCCATTGGCTGCAGGCACCAATCCCCCACCCATCCCTACTCCTGATTTTAACCCTTGGGTGCCTGGTGGGTTATGCGGCACTCCAGCCAGCTTCCTTACCCCCTCTCCCCCCATTTCCCAGTATCTGAGTATTTCTGGCCTCCAGGTGATGTGGGTTGTGGGGGGAAGCCCCTCCCTGCCACCTAGAAGACCCCAGTATAAATGGTTGGTAGGCACGTTCCCAGCCGTCATGCCCTGCCGCACGGAGGGGGAGCCTGCAGGGAACCAGGTCCTCTCTCTGCCTAATTTTGCCTTTCTCCCAGCTGCGCGTGAGGCTTTCCCAGGGGTTCAGTGTGCATGTGTGGGGGGGGTCCTCGTGCCAGGAGGGGTCGGCAGCCAGGACGTGGGTGGACATGGTACCTAGGGGATGCGGAGGGCAGAGACTGGGACCAGGGGACCCAGATGGGCACGGGGTAGGGCGCTGGCTCCTCCTGGCACTAACACCCTCCAGGGCCCAGGAGGAGGAGGGCAGTTGGCAGGAGAGAGATGCCTCCCCCAGAGAAGACACTTCCACGGGGTGGGGGGACGTGGCTGGCTGTTTAGGGGGGTGGGGGGCTCCCTTACATCCCACCTTCTTGGGGCGGGTGCAAGGGGGTCGGTGGCCTCCTGGGCGTGTGTTCTTGGGAACCTGTCTGGATTTCGGAGGCCGGGGGGGCGGCGTCTTGGAGTCTGGGCTTCGCTGTTTATTCCCTGGTTCCTCCATGGCTAAATAATGCAAGGGGGCGAGGAGATCAAGGTAGCGCTGCCCGGCCCGGGGCAGCCTGGCTCCCAGCTTCCTGCCGTGTCCAGGGGGGCTTGGGCACAACACAGTGGGGAAGCTCTTTGGTGGTGGTGGGGGGATGTGTCACGGACACCTGGGTTCGGTGCGTGCGTATTTGTGTGTGTATCCGTCACGGACATCTGGGTTCTGTGTGTGTGTTTCCCAAACGCCTGGCGGAGCTGAGGGGGGCTGTGTCACGGACACCTGGAGGCAGGGTGTGCGCGTTTCCTGGATGCCTGGGTTCTGCGTGTGCGTGTCCCAGGCACCTGCATTGCGTGTGTGTTTTCCGAACGCCTGGGTTCTGTGCATGCGTGCATCCTGGATTCCCAGGTCGTGTGTGTGTGTGTCCTGGATGCCTGGGTTGTGTGTGTGTGTGTGTGTGTGTGTGTATCCATCCAGGACACTTGGGTTTTGTGTGTTCGTGTCCTGAATACCTGGGAGGGTGTGTGTGCATGTGCATATCTGTCCCAGACATCTGGGTTGGATGCCGGCATCCAAGACACACACGCAGAACGAACCCAGGCATCCAGGAAACGTGTGTGTATGTGCACAGGTGTGTGTTCTGAAGGCCTGGGGTCTGTGTGTGGGTTGAGGTTTGGGCTGAGCAGGCCAATTTGGGGTTAAAGATGTCTATGAGAGCAAGGCAGGCTGGGTTCTAGGCTTGGGGGAAGCAGAAGGGACACGACCTGGGTTCACGACCTCAGTCCTGGGCTCAGGATGGCCAGGGGCCCCCATCCCGCAGCCCCGGCCAATTACTTTGTGGCTCCGTGCCTCAGTTTCCTTCTCTGCGCACCGGGGAAGATGCTCCTCTTCCTCTTCCTGGGGCAGAAGCCGGTCCAGGACATTGGAACGTGCCTGCGAGCCCTTGGCAACTGAAAGCCGGCTGCGTTTTGGGGCCAGCCCCTTTGGAGCACTTCCCTCTCCCTGACTGGAGCCTCAGCTCCCTCCTGCCGCGGGCGGGAGGGCAGCGCAGCCCAGTGCCCGCTGGGAGGGGACGGGTGAATCAGAGGCCAGGACTCCAGGAACCCGCGTGGGTGGCACTGCGCCCCACCCCGCCCCGGGGCCTGCCAGCCTGGCGAGCCCCCAGCCGGCCCGGCCCGGAAGGAGGGAGCCGAAAGCCGCGCGGCTGGTTTGGGGAAGCCATTAGCCAGGAGACAGAGCCTGGGCTCGTTCTCCAGGGGCCTGGGTGTACCGAGGGCCCCGAGACGGGCTGCGATGAGGTCCCACGACGAATGGGCATGTAAGTCCCTCCCAGCTCTCGGCCGCTGCCCCCCAGATCTTCCCCTCGCCAAGGCCACACTTCTCCCTGCTTCCCTTCCCGCTCTGGGCACCCAGCCCCGCAGGGAGCCAGCCCCGGGTGATGCCGGGTAGGTTGGGAGCTCTGGGGTGCACTGGAATTTCCCCCTGCTCTACAGCTCGCCGTCGGGGCTCAGACAGGATCCAGGCACTTCCGTGGTGCCCCTGCAGAGCATTTGCCCGCTGCTCTGGTGGCGTGTTGCACTCGGGCAGGCCGCGGGGGTAGCCCTGGGGCTGTGGCGTCTTTGCAAAGGGCATCAGGGAGGTGGGGCGCAGATAGCACCGTCCGCTTCTTCTCTCCCGAACCACAGAAGCGCCCGCAAGCCGGACTGCCTCCCCGCTGCCTGGGTTTCGGGGGCTTTACAATGAATCTGTCCCCGTCATGTCATGTGAGCAGGAGGTGGGGGAAAGCAGCAGACTGCCGGAAGTGCCTGGGGAGGGGGCGGGAGGCAGTCGCCCCCCACTTCTTCGAGTCCTGTTCACACAAACCAGGCAGAGGCAGCGGCATTTCTATCCAAGCAGCAGCCAGGGTGTCAATTGACTTTGCGGCTTATTATCGTCGTCTGGATTCCTGCTAATCTCTCCACTCCACGGGTACGAACGGCCCTTTCTCCTTTCCTAATGGTCTTGACGTTCCACTATTCAAGCTCGCCTTTTCTCTGCTTGCCTGCCCTTCCTGCGACCCTCTCTCCTCCTCTCCCCAGTCCTGCAGGCCATTTGTAGCTCTAGCTCCAGCCCTTCGCGCCGGCGCAGGGGCAGGGGTGACCGACGACAACGTATTGGAGGCACTTGAGAAATCACGGTTTTGGTGTGTGCTGCCAAATAAGAGATGTCCGATGAACTGTTCCCGGCCGCAGGCCTCGTGACGCAGCGGCTTTTGGCTTTTTCTGGCGCATCGTGTTCTGGTTCTTTTGTTTAAAACTTGATATATCGTCTAGCAAACGAGCACGCGGGCCGTAGCTCTGGTAGTCTTTGCTGTGCTTTTAACTAGGATCATCTAGTGCCAGCCTCACTCCTTATTAATTAAGATTCTGGTTTTGCTTTTGCTGCAGAAAAATAGTGGTTGGGCCTTACAGGATGATGTGCCCATGCCAGGTGCACCCACCTTTTCAAAATCCTAGATCCGCCCAGGCCTGGAGATGTCTCTTGCGTTCCCCACCTCCGTGATCTAGGTCTGGTTGTAGCCTGCGAGCTGCTGTTCAGCTAGAGAAGCCTCTGCAGCCAGGAAAACCTGCGCCTCTCATCTCCGGAGCCGAAGCTTTCTCTCAGCCGTGGCCTGAATGCCTCGGACCCGGGAGGGGAGAAGCCCCGGCCTCCGCGGTTCACACTTGGGGTGGTGGGAGGCTCTGAGACGTTGGCTTCTCTGGGATCTATGCCGGGTTACCAGGACCACGTCTTGAGCAGTGTCTAGGGCGGACCCTGTCCTGCCCGCGGAAAAACACGCAGGTTCATGCCTGCCTGGAGAACCGGCAGCCCTGACTAGAGGATCTTCCTCTCTCTCCTTCCCTTGTGCTGGGTGGGCTTTGACGTGGCTGGATGCAGTTGCCTGCCCCCCTGGAGAGGACCAGGGTCCTTCAGGACAGAAAGCAGCTTTCAGGGGCACACATGAGCACTGCCTGGTGCCACCCGCCAGCACGGATGCAGGGCCGGAGCTGGGTGTGGGGGTGTTTTTGGGTCTGTGCATCCAGGAGGACAGGCCTCCAGGTCTGAGCTGGCCCCCGCTGCCCCCAGTGCCTGCTGGGCCCTGCCTGTGCCTCACCTGAACCTGGAAGCACCCGGGGTCCTCGAGCCTGAGTAAGGCTGGTTCAGGAGAGGAAGGGCTGGCCGGCGGGGCCCCGTGGGAGGAGCGCCCATAAACATCCGCTGAGCTTCCTCCTCACCTTCCTTCCTCCCCAGCCCCGCCTGGGCGTGGAGTGGCCGTGGTGCCCAGCAGGGAGAGGGCAGACGGGGCTCTGGGCGTGCTGAGTCCCAGAGCCAAGGCCCTGCAGGGATGCCGGGAAGCTTGCCCGGTGCTTCCACTGCAGTGTCTAGTTGTTTGCTGGGTGGGGGCAGCCGTCTGCAAGGGGAGCTGATGTGTGTGGGCACGTGTGCATGCACACGTGTAGGTACTGGAGCACATGCAGGTGCACCTGTGTGTATACATGCGTGTGTGGGCGGGTGTGCTTTGGCACGTGTGGGCATGTTTTTGCTTATATGTGTGTGTGGTTTTGCATGCGTGTGCACCTGTTGGTGGGTATGTGTATAGGTGCATGTGCTCTCATGTGTACATGTGTCTGTGGGTATGTGAATGCATGGGTGTGTGCTTGCGTGTGTGTACGTGTTCATGAGTGGGCCTGGTGTCTCACCAGCCTCCCAAATCCTGGCTTCTGCCCTTCCATCACCATCATACTGGGCCCAGCGCCAGTTCCCCACATCTTCTTGCCTGCCATCTTTGCCAGCTGCCAGGCTCCACAGTCCCTGCCACAGGCCCCTGGCACCCTGGGCATCCCCTGTGACCACCGCCTCCCAATCTCTTCCAGGCCTTGTAGCCGACCTCACCATGTTCAGCAAGAAAAAGAAGCGCCTGGAGATTTCGGGCCCCTCCAACTTCGAGCACCGGGTGCACACGGGCTACGACCAGCAGGAGCAGAAGTTCACGGGGCTGCCGCGCCAATGGCAAGGCCTCATCGAGGAGTCGGCCAAGCGGCCCAAGCCCCTCGTGGACCCCGCCTGCATCACGGCCATCCAGCATGGCTCGCAGAAGGTAAAGGTGAGTGAGGCAGGGGTCTCTCCGGGGTTACCTGACACCCTGCCGTGGCTTGGCGGGGTCCTGTCAGCTCTCCATGCCCAGAGTCAGGGATGAGCCCTTCCCAGCTGGCACCGGATATCCCTCCCAAATCATCATCCTCCCTTGGACCTTTTTTAAGGTGCCAGTCATTAAGGGCAATATGGTCATTGCAAATCCCCCCACACCCCGTCTCCCCCCAGGTCTTTTAGGCCCACCCCAGATGCAGCTGCATCCTGCACCTAGCTGGGAGAACATGAGGGTTCCCTGCCCCTGGGCCCCCTTGGAGCCCCAGAGCCATGTTGGGGGGTCACTGCATTGGGGGCAAAGATGGGATAGGGGAAGGGGGTGGCCTGTCTCTCCAGCTCTAGCTCCCCTGATCTCCATGTGCCAGCTCCCAGTGCCAGGTCAGGGGGCTGGGGACTAGCCACGCTGCCCCCATTCTTCCTGCCAGGGGCAAGGTGTGTCCCAGGACCCTCCCCTCCACACTCCCCGCTTCCCCCAGGGGTCCCACGGTGGGGAACAGCCGCTTACATGTAACCTCCTAAGGGTCCCTGCTCCGGCCCTCCCAGAAGCGCAGGCTCTCGGGGGACTTTTCTCCAGGGAGGGGTCCGTGGAGCCTGCAGCCCCCTCCTCCCCAGCTTCAGGCGCTGGCTGGTTTCCACCCTGTGGTCTCCACTGATTTCTAAGTGCCCTTTGGAGCTAAAAATACCGGCGCTTCCAGACAGCGGCTTGGGTTTTCTGGGCCGCGGCAGAGAAAATTGCCGGGTGGACCTAAGGGCGTGGGTCTTCCTAGAAAAGAACGTGAGCATCAGAGGTGCCGCGGGCTGGATCAGACCCAAGGTCCGGCCTGCCCTGTCCCCTGCGTCCGAGAGCAGAGCTGGAAGGGAGAGGGACGGGATCTGAGCAGGGTTTTCGCACGTTTCTCTCCCCCTCGCAGCCTCCAGCATTGAAGGTCCAAGACATATTCATCCAGAGGCCGTGCCCCCCTCTCCTGTGCTGGTTTTCTATATTGCAAAGAGGTGGGGAAGGTGCAGGGAAGGGCAGCAAGGGGGATCGGGCTATGAGGGAGACTAATGAGGCCAGGCCTGGGGGGGTTAGGAGAGAGGTGCTGGAGAGGGGACGGTGCAAGGGTTTATAACATACAAAGTGGTGAAGAGATGGTTCTGGGGCATTGATTCCTGGCCCTGTCTCACCAGACAAGGATGAGGGGTCCCGGCCCAAGAGGAGCAGGCTGGCAGTGTCACACTGACACTGGCATGGTCGTTTCCCCCCAGCATGGGGTGAAAGCGGGCAGCTCGCAGGCACCGGGTGCGGGGGGAGTGGAGAGTTCAGCCAGATCCACCCTGGGACTGGGCCCATGCTGGGGGAAAGGGGCATCAGGGACTGTCGGGCACAGGAGTGCAGGGCACAGCTTTGGGATCGCCACATCCTGGACCCTCGATGGCTGCGACGGGGAGAGGAATGCGGGGAAACCCTGCCTGGACCCCGTCATTCTCTGGCATGCAGGGACTGGGCAGCACGGATGCGGGGTCTGCCCCCATGCCTGGCAACTCCCTTGCCCTTGTGTTTCTCTCGGGCTCCCCAGAGCCGACTGCATCACCTCTGGGCGGCCGCCCGGGATGCACAGGGTCCTGAGCAAGGTCTCCAGAGGGCTCGGAGAATCCAAACCCTCCCCTGCCCCCTCCTCTACGGCTCATGGCCCCCCGCCCCGCTGGGGCTGGCACCCGGCCTGGCCTCCGCTGCGCGGGAATGTGCTGCCTCCACAGTCTCGGAGCTGAACCCCCTCCTGGCCTGGCGCCGCCCCAGCAGGCCTGGCAGTCTGGGAGGGGGGCTGGAGACCCCAGGTGTCCCTGTCCCCCACTAGATCATAGAGCACCCCTCCTCCTCCCTCCCCGTGGCTCTTTGGGGGACAGCGTGGAGTTTCCTCCTCCTCTTGCCTTTACCAGTGGCTGCGGGTGGCTTTGCTGGCCTGGATTTTGAGGGGAGGGGGCTGGTCCAGGTCTGCCCTGGACAGGGGCGTCACGTGGGCCACATCGTCTTGTGAGCTCTGGCATGGCCCCAGGTTCAGAGCAGCCGTACAGCTCCGAGCACCGTGCACAATTGCCCTGTGCAACACAGTCACACCCCTGCCACACGCACGCATGCTCTTGTACCTCCCACACATGCTCACCCTCTTCCCTTCTGCCCCCTCCCCAAGCCATTTCATCCCCCCATCATCTCATTCCCCTTTGATTTGGGTTTTGTGTTGTTTTTTCCTCCCGGCCCCCAGAGCATCGTGCGGGGGAACAAGCCCGCGCCCGACAGGTCCCTGGCCTGGCTGCTGGACGAGTTTGAGAACGTGTCCGTGTCGCGCTCCAACTCCCTGCGCCGGGACAGCCCCCCGCCCCCCGCCCGCCTGGACCCCCCCCGGCAGCCCAACGGCCTCAGCCCGGGCGAGGGAGTTCCCCGGGCCCACCCCGACCGCAGCCAGGAGCCCCCAGAGCGCAGCCGGCGCGGGGCTGGCGCGGCCCGCCCGCCCCCCCCTGAGTACCCCCGGCCCCGGGCGGGCGGGGAGCACCGGGGGCGGCGGGACGGGGCGGAGCGCCGGCCCCAGGCCCCGCGGGCGGGCGAGGGCAGCCCCCCGGCCCCCCGGGACAAGCGCCCTCTCTCGGGGCCCGACATGCGGACACCCCGGCTGCCCGCGGGGAACGGGGCGGCGAAGACGGCGCAGCAGACGGGGCGGGGCTTCCACACCTACCCGCGGGCCGAGACCGACCCTGGCCGCAGCGCGGGTGCCCAGGTAACCGCTCCCCCCCCACCAAAACCAGCCCCCTCCTCCCCCTGCAGAGGCTGGGGCTGCCCCCAGGGAGTGACAGGGCTGAGGTGGGGCCACATACGCATATGCACGGATATATGGACACTCCACACGCATGCCCCTACTCGCACCCCTCATGCACCTCTCCACACGCACGCTCCCCAGGCATTCGCACACATCCCTCCACATGCACATGTATGCACACACACGTGCATATACACCCCTACTTGAACCCCCCCACCCATGCACTCACACATCCCAGACATTTGTGTATGCATACACACATGCCTGTGCACGTTTACCCCTTCTCACACCCCCCCAGGCACACTCCCCATGCAGTCACACATCCCACAAGCACACTCATGCATATACACATGTACACCCATCCACACACACCTCTACTGGAATCCCCCTCCACATACACACTCTCCATGCACTGCACACACCCCACACGCACATGCACATACCCATGTACACTCTTCCACACACACATCCCTACTCAAACACACACTCCACCTGCAGTCGCACATATCCCACACATGGGTGCATACACGTGCATATGTACTTGTAGGTATACCGCTACACATGCTCACATCCCTTCTGCACATGTTCACACCTGCTCCCTCAACACATTTGCACCCACCTCCCCCCATGCACATTCATGCACACACACATACACATGCCTCACAAACTCACTCTCACCCCTCCACACTCATGCCCCCACCCTGCACACCCCCATATCCATCCACACCTACACCCACCCCCACAGCAGACAGCCCTGCCTCTTCCCCTGGGGCAGCTTCAGTCCCCCCAGCCTGGAGTTCCCGGGTAAGCCTCTGCCCGCCACCCCTCTGTGCTGCGGGGCCTGGGGGTCTCCCCTGACCTCCCCCAGCTCCTTTCCCAGGGACGCTCGGGCCTGCCGGGTCCCTCGGTACCTGCGTGCTGCCCTGCGAGCTGCCCCTTGCCCGCCTCCACTTCCCCTGCCACGTACCTCAGATGCCTCCATGTGGCCTTTCCACCCCCTCCATCCACCTCCCTGCCCCCATCCATCCATCTGTCCCCTCATCCCTGCACTCCAACCCCTCTAACCCCTCTCTCTGCAGCACCGGGGTGGGAGTGGGGGGGCATCACCACTGCCGTCTCCCTCAGGCTCTGGCTCACACGGCCTCTCTGTTTTCTCCACCCCTGTCCAGGCTGACCGCCGGCCCCAGGACACAGCCTCCAATGGGCCCCTCGGTGGGTCCTCCCAGCCCCGCGCCGGGCCCCCTGCGCCACCCCCGCCAGGGCTGTCGCCGCACGCCTCAGAGCCCCACCTGCCTCGTGCCGCGCCGCCCCCAGCCCCCCCCCAGCCCCGCTCGCCCCAGCGTGAGCCGCAACGCGTGTCCCACGAGCAGTTCCGAGCTGCCCTGCAGATGGTGGTGGACCCCGGCGACCCCCGCACCTACCTGGACAACTTCATCAAGATCGGCGAGGGCTCCACTGGCATCGTCTGCCTGGCCACAGTGCGCAGCTCTGGCAAGCTGGTGGCCGTCAAGAAGATGGACCTGCGCAAGCAGCAACGCCGTGAGCTGCTCTTCAATGAGGTACGGGGTGCGCCCTGGGGCCGGGCATGTGAAGCTTTAGGTTCCCTGGATCCATGTGCAAGGAGCTGGAGGTTCCCTGGATCCATGTGCATGGAGCCGGAGGATCCCCAGGGCTGTGTGCAAGGAGCCGGAGGTTCCCTGGATCCACGTATGTGGAACTAGATGGTCCCTGGGTCCATCTGCATGGAGCTGGATATTCCCTGGGGCCATGGGCATGAAGCTGGCAGTTCCTTGCATCTGTGTGCACACAGGATCCATGTGCACGGAGCTGGGCATTCCCTGGGTCCGTGTGCATGGAACTGGACATTCCCTGGATCCGTGTGCACGGAGCTGACCATTCCCTGGGTCCTAGAGTTGTAGAGTCCTGGAGCTGTGGGGGTGGAAGGGACCCGCCGCCAAGGGGGGTCATGGACGCTACAGAGCCCAGGCAGAGGCCGTGCACCCACTTCAGAGGGAGGGGAAACACCCCTAGTCTGGATCAGCCTGACCGGGGGAAATCCCTTTCTGCCCTAGTGCAGTGTGGGGCTGAGCCTGAGTGCAGGGCCAAGACCCTCCAGCCAGGACCCCACGGGGTTGGTGCCAGCAGGAGCATTGGCACAGCTCAGCCCAGCCCAGCCCCTGCAGCCAGCGCCCTAAAACCCCCCTGACACGTGGAGCAGAAGTGGGACCGTGTGCGCAGAGCTGGGCATTCACAGGGCATGCCTGAGGCCCTGTGTGCCCGGAGCTGGATGTCCCCCAGGCCACGTGTATGGCTTGCACATGCCTGGGGCCCACGCACATGGAGCTGTACGTGCTCAGGGGCTTTTAAGCCGCCTCCACCCCATCTCATGGGGGCAGCAGATGGCTCCACAGCCCTTCTAGGACCCCCTCCCCCCACAAGGTGCTCTTCCTACCCAGGTATGGGGGGCTCAGGGTGTCTGGGCTCCTGGCCGGATCCTATCCGGGTCTTGGGGGTCCATCCCTGCCCCCAAGGCTGTGGTGCCCCATGCCTCGCCCACATCGGCACCAGGTGCTGTACATTGCCGGGTGTCCCCCTAGCCCAGCCCAGCCCAGCCTGACCCCCGTGCCCCCCATGCAGGTGGTGATCATGCGGGACTACCAGCATGAAAACGTGGTGGAGATGTACAACAGCTACCTGGTGGGTGACGAGCTCTGGGTCGTCATGGAGTTCCTGGAGGGCGGTGCCCTCACCGACATCGTCACCCACACCAGGTGCGCCGGACGCCTGGGTTCCCTCCCAGCTCTGCCCCGGGGTGTCGGGAAGGGGGTGACCCCGGATGCCTGGGGCCTCTTCTCAGCTGTGCCAAGCTGTGGACGCATGGTTGGTTGGTGTTGGAGAGGGGGCGATCAGCCCCCCAGACTCCTGGGTTCCCTTCTAGCTGTGGGGCTGAGTGCAGGCTCTCCATTAAAGCTGGGGGGTGATGACAGGGTCCCTGGACGCCCGGGTTCCCTTCCCTGAACGGTGGCCCCTGCTCACAGGATGAATGAGGAGCAGATCGCGGCCGTGTGCCAGGCCGTGCTGCGGGCGCTGTCCGTGCTGCACGCGCAGGGCGTCATCCACCGCGACATCAAGAGTGACTCCATCCTGCTCACTCACGACGGCCGAGTGAGGACCCCCTGCTCCCCTCCGTACCCCTTCAGGGGCTTCCCCCCAGCCCAGGGTCATGGGGTGGACCCCCCCAGGCATCCTTTGTGGTGCGGGCAGTGCTAGAGCTGCCCCCCGGGCTGGGTCTGCCCCCCCTTCCAGCTGGCCCTGACCCCTGTCTCCCCAGGTGAAGCTGTCGGACTTTGGGTTCTGCGCCCAGGTGAACAAGGAGGTGCCGCGCCGCAAGTCCCTGGTGGGCACCCCGTACTGGATGGCGCCCGAGCTCATCTCCCGCCTGCCCTATGGCCCTGAGGTGAGACCCTCCCTCTCCTCCCCCAACCTGCGCCTCAGTTTCCCCTCCCCGTGCTTGTTTCTCTTCTCTGCACCTCTGTTCCTCTCCCTGCGCCTCAGTTTCCCTTCCCCTATGCTTGTTTCCCCTCCACACGGTGGTTTCTGTGCCTCAGTTTCCCCTCTCTCCATGTCTCAGTTCCCCTTCCACCATACTTGTTTCCCCACCATGCCTCAGTTTCCCCCTCCCACCCTCATCTACAGAGCCTGGGAGCCAGGCACTGCTGGAGTGGCACTCCCTGGCTCAGGGGATGGGGGTGGGGGTAGCGAGCTCCAGCCCCCACCCCACTGACCTTCCCCCCCCCCCACCGTGCAGGTGGACATCTGGTCGCTGGGGGTGATGGTGATGGAGATGGTGGACGGGGAGCCCCCCTACTTCAACGAGCCGCCGCTCAAGGCCATGAAGATGATCCGCGACAGCGCCCCCCCGCGGCTCAAGAATGCCCACAAGGTACCGGGGTCTGGCCCCCCTCTGCCCCCAGTACCCCCTGGGGGCAGGGGCCACCCCGATGCCCAACCCCCCCGCTACAGTTTCTCTTGGGGGGATGAGGGGGGTGGAGTATTATGGGGTGGGGGGGTATTATGGAGTGGAGGTATAGGCGTGTGTGGAGGGTATTTTGGGATGTGGGGTTAGTATTATGGGGTGGGGGGGTATTGCAGGGTGTAGAGGGGGATTATGTGGTGTGGAGGGTATGATGGGGTGGAGATGTACAACAGCTACCAGGTGGGCGAGGAGCTCTGGGTCGTCATGGAGTTCCTGGAGGTGGGGGGATTGATCAGCTGGAGGGGAGTATTATGGGATGCGGAGAAGGGATTATAGGGTGGGTGTGGGGAGTGGATTATGTGGTGCGTGGTATTACGGTGTGGGTGTGGGGAGGGGTTGTCGGGGGGTATGATGGGGAGAAGGGGAGTATTCTGGGGTGTGGGGAGAATATTATGGGATCTGTTTGGGAAGTATGGGGTGGAGGGGAGCATTATGGGATGTGACGGGGGGCACCTACCCTGGCGTGACAGCTCAGAGCTGTGCAGGGCTGGGCGTCTCTGCCTCCTCCCCCCGGCCCCTGCCCTCACGCTCCTCATCCCCCCCCAGGTGTCCCCACTGCTGAAGGGCTTCCTGGAGCGCCTGCTGGTGCGGGAGCCGGCGGCACGAGCCACGGCAGGCGAGCTGCTGTCTCACCCCTTCCTGGCCAAGGCCGGACCACCGGCTGCCATCGTCCCCCTCATGCGCCAGCACCGGCTGCGATGAGCTGCCCGCCGCCGCTGCGCACCAAAGACCGGGGTGGGGGGGCCATGGACCCCCCCTGCCCAGCCTGGCCACGGGGCCCACGGACCGGACTGACTGTGCCACTACTGTCCCAGCCACGGGAGGGCTCCCTGCCCCCGCCCCGTGGCCCCTACTACTGAGCTGGGGGGTATTATGGCCCCCCCTTTTAGACACCCAAAGGGGTGAATCTGGGGCTAGGAGGGGGTTAACTCAGCCTGCTCCTCCCCTGTGACCCCTCCCCCATGGGGCTGGGTGTGTGTGTGGGGGGGGCGTCCAGGCAAGGGGCATCTGTGTTGACCCCCCCCAATGGCTCCGATCCTGGAGACCAGCACAATGATGGGGGGGTCTGGTGCACCTGCCTCAGCTCCCTCCCCCTCCTGACCCCCCCCTCCAGGGGGGCCACACCAGCCCCCACCTACCACACTACTGCCTTGCAGCCCGCCTGGGCCCGATCCTGACCCCACTGCTCCCCCCCCACCCCCGGGATTCGCTCCGGGGCCGGGGCTGGGACCCCAGAGCTTGCCCGGGAGGACACTACTGAGGGGGAGCCAGGGGAGGGAGGGGGGCAACTGCTATTTATACGGGGCTTTTGTAACACTGCAGTTCGGGGGTGTCCGGCCCCCGGCCCGGCCGCAAGCTGAGCCCTGGGCAGGGCTGGGCCGGACTCTGTCCTGATCGGGTCCAGGTCAGTTTTACTATTAAAGGGTTTTTTCGTTTTGGAGCTGCTGCCTTGGGCTTTGTCGGGGCTGGGGGGGATGACGACACATGAGGGGGGTCCTGGCATCCCAGCCTGGCTATGGGGGTCCCTGGCCCAGCTCTGGGGGGTCCTGACCTGGCTATGGGGTCCCATCCTGAAGCAGGTCTCGGCCCCCCAGCTGTGCCCCAGCCCCCGAGAGAGAGGCCAGGTCTGGGCGGGGGCCAAGGGCTGGGTCTTGGGGGCTGTGGGTGGGGAGTGGGGGGCATGGGATGGATGGACGCACCCCGGGGAGGCTGGCTCGGGCCTGGCTGCGGGGGCAGGCGTGGAAGGGAAGGGATCAGTCAGGGAGAAGGGACTAGTGGGTAGAGGCAGGTGGGGCGGGGGCTGGCTGGGGGCCCAGCCCCAGGACTCGGGGTGCCCGGGCAGGGTCAGGGGTCAGGGGTCGAGGAACAAAGCCGCGCTGGGAGAAACAAGCTGCGTCTCGACCCTCTCTGGGTGGAAGTGTTTATTGCTGGCGGGGGCGGGGTGCAGGGGCTGGTCTGGAGAGCAGAGGATCATGGGAAGGCCAAAATCCCAGAGAGAGAGGATCGCGGGGGGGCCGTTTCCAAGCGGGATGCTTCCCCAGGCAGAGAGGATCATGGGAGGACCGTTTCCTTGGCAGAGAGGATCATGGGAAGGCTGTTTTTCTGGGCAGCGGATCATGGGAAGACCTTTTTCCAAGCAGAGAGGATCATGGGAAGGCCGTTTCCAAGCAGAGAGGATTGTGGGAAGGCCGTTTCCAAGCGCAGAGGATGGTGGGAAGGCCGTTTCCAAGCGCAGAGGATGGTGGGAAGGCCGTTTCCAAGCGCAGAGGATCATGGGAAGGCCATTTCCAAGCGCAGAGAGTGATGGGAAGGCCATTCCAAGCAGAGAGGATCATGGGAAGGCCGTTTCCAAGCAGAGAGGATCATGGGAAGGCCGTTTCCAAGCAGAGAAGATCATGGGAAGGCCGTTTCCAAGCGCAGAGGATGGTGGGAAGGCCGTTTCCAAGCGCAGAGGATCGTGGGAAGGCCGTTTCCAAGCGCAGAGAGTGATGGGAAGGCCGTTCCAAGCAGGGAGGATCATGGGAAGGCCGTTCCAAGCAGGGAGGATCATGGGAAGGCCGTTCCCAAGCGCGGAGGAAGGGGCAGGCGGCTCAGTTGCACTTGCAGTAGAAGGCGGAGATGCTGTCGTCCCAGTCCCCGAACAGCCCCTTGCGCACCTCCTGCAGCCGGTAGACGACGCCGGCGGTGAAGCGCTTGGTGGCGCCGTCCTTGCCGCGCAGGCTCCAGACGGTGAGCTCGCAGCGCGGCGCCACCACCAGCGACGAGATGCAGTTGTTCCAGTCCCGC
Organism: Caiman crocodilus; assembly: GCA_030014935.1. NCBI lineage: Eukaryota > Metazoa > Chordata > Crocodylia > Alligatoridae > Caiman > Caiman crocodilus. The sequence goes on along the minus strand of JAGPOW010001399.1, from coordinate 10,914 downwards.
GGCAGGTAGGGCATGTCCGTGCCTGGCGGCACCGGCAGCACGCGGCCCCCGCAGCACTGGTCGTAGTAGGGGCTGGCGTCCGCGTAGAGCTGGGCGCACAGCTTGGTGCCGTTCATGTCCTTCAGGTCGGCCGGCGCCGGGCACTGCGCCTCCCCCGGGCACGCCAGCACCGCTATGGCCAGGGCCGCGGCCACCACCAGCTGCGCTGGGCTCATGGTCGCAGGGAGTCAGGGGGCGGGCGAGGGGCCCTGGCTTTATAGGGCAGGCGTGGGAAGGGCCCGGGTGCGGGGGGACGCAGATGGCTGGAGTTCCCACGGGGGGGTGGGGGTGTCCAGGAGGCTGGTTGGGATGGGGGGGTGGTTTGGGAGTCTGGGACTGGGGGGCACTGAACAGACCCCCCCTGCCCGGCTGGGATTTGGGGCACTGGGTGCTGTGGAGACCCCCCAGGCTAGCACTGGGGAGCACTGGTGAATAGGACCCCAGTGTCCAGGAGGCTGGTTGGGATTTGGGGGGTGGGGTGAGGGCTCCCCCCCAGATGAAGGAGAGAAGCCGGGCGTCTGGGAGGCGGGTTGGCAATAGGGGTTCAGCCCCGCACCTCTTTACTTGCATTGTGCCTCAGTTTCTCCATGTGCAACACTGGGCAGGGGAAAGCCCCCCCACTACTCACATGCCCCCCCAACCCAGATGTGCCCTTCCCCACGCCCCCCCCTTGCCCTTGTCTCTCTGCTCTGCAAATATTTGCCCCTGAGAGCAACGTGTCCCTGGGCTGGACCCCAAGGCTGCGGGGAGGGGTCTCTTTAAGAGCAGCAGTCCCTTTAAGACTAATGAGCACCTGATAATAAGCTAATTTATCTATGCAAATAACTCCCTTAGCCCCTTAGGAGACCTCTGGACCCCTCAGCCTACAACCAACCCCCTGGGGGTGGCCCTATGCTAATTATGCTCATTAGCCCCTATTAATATTCATGTCAAGCACAGGAAGGCGGGGGTAGGAGCGCTGCTGGTGAGCCAGGGGAACTGCAGTTTACAGAGGTGCGGGGCGCCTGGCCTTTTAAGAGAGGATTTGCCCCAGCTGGGGCAGATAGGAGGGGTAGGTGGGGCTGGAGCTGAGCCCAGAGCTAGAGCCGGGGGTAAATTTCTGCCCCTCTCCTAGTCTCAGGTATTTCCAGGCTGCCAAAGCCCTGGAGAGGGGTAGTTCCAAGCAGCCCTATTGCCCCCTACCCCCCCACCCATCCTGCCCTGCCCAGGTGCCCCAGAGAGGCCACAACGCTCAGCTCCCTTTGCTTTGGCTTTATTAACATTCGGAGAGACCCACCCCCACCTCCCAGGGGACCAGCCCTGGGGCACCCAGTAAATAGGGGAACAGTCACGGGGGAGTCGCCCTGCTGCACTGCGGGGGCTAAGACACATGCGGGGAATAAATAACATGGGGCACACAGGCGGGGAATAAATAACATGGGACCTGCCATGGCCAGAACGGGTGAAGCGGGGAAGCACTGACGTCTTGCCATGTGTGTGCACATGCACACCTAGCATTACACACAAATGCACATGCATGCACATGCAGGCTCTCACATGTGGGAGGGTGTTGCCCTGGGAGTCTGCACAGGTAGAGCAGTGTAAATGTGTGTGCGCATGCTCGCAGGTGCAGGGTGTAATGTGTGTGCGCATGCTCGCAGGTGCAGTATAACGTGTGTAGACATGCTTTCAGCTGCAGGGTGTGGCATAGTCACACGTGCACACATGCCTGCATGTTTGCACATGGTCTAACCCGTGCACACGTGGTCTCAGGGGCTGGTGTGCCGGTAGGTGACGGGTATGACAAGTTTGTAGAGCAGGCGGAAGAGGTTGAGGACGGCGGCTTTCTCCAAGCACTCATGGGATGCCTGCGGGGACACACACACACGTTTGTGTTAGAGCACACACAACAGCCACAAGTTCCTGTGGGCATGCAGGGATTGCACCCCTAGGCTCGATTAAAATAAGCCACAGTCATGTGCCACATCCCCCTCCCCACATCATGGCCCCTTGCGCTCGCCGCCACGCACGGCTCTCACCTGGCTGCTCTTGGCCCAAATCCTCTGCAGCCGCTTCCTGAGCCCAGGGGGGGCCTGGAAGGTGCCTCTGGGGGCCGGTGCCTTGAGCGGGATCTGTGGGGGCAAGACACGCGTGTTGCAGATGGCTGCTTGGGGGGGTCACACCCACAACTCCTCCCAAATTGGGGAGGGGGCGCTTAGCTGCCTGCTCCTGAACCAGCCTGGTTCCTCAGCCAGGCCTGGGGTGGGGCGAGGCGTCTGGGAGAGGACTGAGCCCCCGTGCAGGGAACTGCGGTTGCTTCTGGGGTGGAACGTGTCACAGGGTTCCCGCGTGGGCAAAAAGCAGCAGCAGAGTTGTTGGGCTTCGTCTCTGACCGATCCCAGGCAGAGGTGCATGTGGGGGCCCGGGTGGGGGTTCCCCCACCCACTGCTAGCTATATGCGGGAAGATATGGTAGATGTTCCCTGGGGGGAGGGGGGCAGAGGCAGCTGCATTTCAGTGGGGGGCTCGAGAGGGGCAGGGGATCCGTAGGGCCGGTCCCCAGGTGGGACAGCCCAGAGGCAGCTGCCTCCCAGCCATGACCCCGCCGACCCTCTCACGTTGCACCCCAGAAGCAGCCGCATTTCGCCCTTACGCAGCGTCGCAGCTCATCCCGGATGCTGGCGAGGAGAGCCAGGGGCCGGGCCGCCTTCCCAGCCAGCTGGGGCGCGCTGAGGTTCTGTAGGACGCGCATGGTCTGGTCCAGCTCCACTTCCGCCAGCACCAGCTGGGCCCACCCCTGGGGGGGCAGAGAGTTAGGTGAGCCGGGGTGTGGGGGGATCCTAGGGGTTGGGGTCAGAGCGGGGGGCAGGTCTCACCGGCAGCCGCTCCAGGCGCCGTGGGGGGTGGAAGAGCTTGTCCAAGCAGTTCTGGGCATCCGGGAGCCCTGCTTCCTTCTGTGGGGAGAGGGGAAGGATCGGCCTTTGCCCTGTGTGGGGCGGGAATGCAGCCACCTCTGGGGTGCGCCAGGGCAGCTGACACCCCCTTCCCCAGACTCACATATCCATCCTGGAGCGCCTTGAGGGCCCGGAGCTCGCTGCTGGGGAAGTTCAGGTACCGGGAGAGCCGGCAGCCAGCAGTGGGGGCCCCATGGCCCCCGAGGCCCAGGCACCCCAGCCCGAGAGCAAGGAGCAGCAGTCGCAGTGTTGGCCTCATGGTGCCTGTGTCAGGAAGCGTGGAGGGGGGTCAGCCTGGGGGGTACCCTAGATGCTCTTCCCAGGTTTGGGGGGGTCTCTGAGGCAGGGAGGCGCTTCCTTTGCCATGTGCACAGGGTGGGAAACGGAGGCAGCATGGGGCTAAGCGACTCTGCAGAGTCCAATCAGGCACGCAGTGGCAGAGCTGAGATTAGCTCTGCCCCCCCCAACCCTTTGGCTTTTAAAGGAGCCGCCTTGGTACAGCAGCAGCAGAAGGTTGTTATCCACCGTGCTACTGGCTGGGACATGCCTGGGGGGGCGGCCTGGGCCTGGCACTGCCAGGGGCGGAGGGCTCCAGGTCGCTTGAACCCCCCCATCCCGCCCCTCATTGTATAGGGCCACACTAGGCGCCGCACATACCCAAATGCTCCCCAAAGGGGGCAGCAGTGGGAGCCAGTCCTACCTGGGGGGTGCTGAGCAGGGGGTCCGGGTGGTAGGTGCCGAGTGCGGGTTCTGGAAAGCGAGCGTCTCCTCGGCAGCTCGGGGACCCGGACAGTGTTTCTGGGGCTCCATCCTCCAGCCTTTTATCCCCCCCATATCAAAAGTGAAAAGGGAAAGTGAAAAGCAGCCCCCCCCCTCCCCCCAAGAGGGCTCAGGGGCATTTTGTGGTAAGAGAAGCGAACTGATGATGTCATGCCATGGTATGATTTCATTGCCAGGACATTAACATAACGGTGCCCCTCTGGGCCAATCGTGGCAGCAGGCTGGAGACCTTTGGCCCCACCGGGGTTTCCCGGGGTGGGGGCAGTTTTGAGGGAGATTCGGGTTTCTAAAAGACGTTTGCTCTGTGTTTGCAGGGCGGGGGCTGGGGGCTGGGGGGCCCGGGGGCCCGGGTCTCGTCCTGGCGGGTGTGCAGCAGAGGGCTCGGCCTGGACGCCTGGCATCCATGGGTCACATCCTGTGCCCAGCCTCGGGGCTTGGTACTGGGGGCGGAAGGTGGCCTGGCTGGTACTGGGAGCCCGGCCCTGGAAGGGAGTGGGGTGCAATGGTTAGAGCGGGGGGAGGCCAGGAGCTCGGACACCTGGGAGGGGAGCAGGATCCAGAGAGGGGGAAGGGGATGGGGGCAGGACAGTGGCACGGGGGTCAAGGCCCCCCCTGGCATGGCCTCCATGGGGGAAGGAGTCTGGGCTCTGCCCCGCCATTCCTAGGACCCTGGGGACTCTCCCTGAGCCGGCAGTAGGGAGACAAGGACACCAGAGGTTTGACACAAGTGCTTTAATTCCTGCGCATGGCTGGTTGCGGCAGGACACGGGCTCGGCCCCGGGACCAGGGCCTAGAGGGGCCGGGGCCGGGCGCGGAGCTGGAAGGCCAGGCTGGACCCGCGGAAGGCGCGGCGCAGGGCGCGCAAGTCGATGGTGTCGGGCGGCCCTGCGGGCTCCAGCTCCAGGCTCTGCAGCAGGGTGGTGGTGAACAGCAGCAGCTCCAGCCGGGCCAGGCCCTCGCCGGGGCAGGCGCGCTTCCCTGCGCGGAGACAGGGCTGTCGGCTCCACCACACCGAGGGCCCGTCTCCGCTACGGCTGGGCACGCGGCCTGCCGGCGGGCTCCCAGGCTCCATCCCGGGCGCTTGGGTTCTCTGTGTGCATGTGTCCCGGACACCTGGGCTGCGCATGTCCTGGATGCCTGGATTTTGTGCGAATGTGTGTGTGTGTGTCCCAGACCCCGGGGTACACCCTTCCCTTGTTACCTATGGAGAAGGGCATGGCCTCCTCTCTTTTGCAAAATGCCCCCTTCTCATCCAGGAAGTGCCCAGGGTTGAAGTCCTCGGGGGTCTCCCACACGCCCTCCTCGAAGTGGGCCGAGGTCAGCAGTGGGATCACGGTCGTGCCCTGATCGAGGCAGGGGGCACATTTTAGGGGCTATCGTGACCTGTTGGGGACCAACAAACCTCCCCAGGGGGTGATAATGCTGGGATTCCCCTGGGGTTAGGAGACTTGACCAGGGCTGTTGGGGGGGCAGTGGCAGAGGTGGGATTAGCACCCAGGTTTCCAGCTGCCCAGCCTGCGCTGAGCCCTCATCAGTACCGAAGTGTGGGCTTGGTATCATGGTTGTGAAATCACAGGTATGGATGAACGGGCTAGATGGCAGATGTGAGATTATGAGCCTGAAATAATGGGTGTGAAATCACAGGTGTGGAATTATGGGTGTGAAATGATAGGTGTGAATTGGAGGCCCAGAGCATGAGCACAACTGACAGGTGTGATCTAGTGGATGGGAATCACAGGTGTGAAATTACAGGTGTGGATTATGAGTGTGATATGGGAGTGAAGGCATGGGCCTGAGATAACAAGTGTGAAAGGACAGGTGTAAAATGATAGGCATGGACCACAGGTGAGAGATGATGGCTGTGGGATTGCAGGTGTGAAATGACAGGCATGAAAGTGAAGTTGTGGCTCACAGGTGTGAAATAACGAGGATGGACCACAGGTGTGAAATCAGACATGCAATCACAGGTGTGAACATGCAGGTGTGGGATTACAAGCGTGAAAGCCCAGGCATGAAATCAAGCATGAAGTCCTGGGTGTGAAATCACAGGTGTGGAATTGGGTGTGGGATTAGACGGGTGACATCACAGATGTGGAACGATGGGTGTGAAGTCCCAGGCGTGCTTCCCTGGTGGGCACGGGGTGTACCTGGGGCAGGTGGTGCTTGCACAGGTCGAGGGGCTGGGTGGTGGCGTGGGGCAGGGCGCCGGGCACCAGGTCGAGGTAGCGTTGCAGCTCGTGCAGCACGGCCAGCACGTAGGGCAGGCGGGCGCGGTCGTCGGCCCCCGGTGCACGGCTCCGGCCCACGGCCACGTCCAGCTCCTGGCGCATCCGGGCTGAGGAGACACGTGGGCTGTGGTGGGGGAGGAGGGGCGTGTGCCTGCACGTGCACGTCCCAGGGGCCTGCCCGGGTTCTCTGTGTGTGCACGGGTGCATGCCTGTCCCGGACGCCTGGGTCTTTTGTGTGCATGTCACAGGCGCCTGGGTGTTCGGCACGCGTGCATCCTGCACACTTGGGTTGCGTCTATGTGCACACATTTGTGTGCTAGTCTCTATGTGTGTGCATATGTGTGTCCCAGATACCTGGGTTGGAGGTGTGTGTGTACATGTGCATGCACATGTGTGCCTGGGACACCTGGGTTCTCTGCACATGTGAATGCACACACCTGTGTGCCTATGTGTGCATGTTCCGCACACCTGGAGATATGTGTGTGCGTGTGCAGGAGTGCACGTGCCTGGATTCTCTTTGTGTGTGTCTGTGTGTGTGTATATCCATGCATGCCTTGGACACCTGGGTTGTGTGTGCATGTAATCCTGGACACCTGGGTCCTCTGCACGTGTCCCCAGCCATTGGGCTGTGTGCGCACCTCGCATGCCAGGGCAGAGGCATCACCCACAATCCTTTGCAAAAGCCACCCCCCCACCACCACTTTTAGAGCCACCTCCAGGCCACCCTCCGGTCTGCAGTGCCCCTAGGGGCCGGGGGGGGCGGACCAGACTTCCACCTCCCCCCGCCCCTAGGGGCTAGGGGGGCAGACCAGACTTCCACCTCCCCCCGCCCCTAGGGGTTGGGGGGGCAGACCAGACTTCCACCTCCCCCCGCCCCTAGGCTCCTGGGTAGGTGCACAGCGCTGTACATCTGCGGCCCGGTAGGAGGCAGGATGGACCCCCACAGCCCCCCCACCTTGCACATCAGGGTATTTGCAGAGCACGAGGAGGCTGAACTGAAGGGTGTTGATGGTCGTCTCGGTGCCTGCCCTGAACAGGGACCGGACCAGAGCCACCAGGTTCTCGTCCCCGAACTCCGTGTCCGCCTTCCCGCGCTCCTGGGGGGGCAACGACCCACATCAGCATGACCCCAACCCCCCCTGCACCTCTGACCCCTGATCAGCTTGGGTGCGGGGGTCCCGCCTGGGCCAGGACCTTTGGTTGTGATTTGAGGTGATGCCTCGCATGTGTGTGTGTTGGGGGCAGGGGGTGGGTATCAAGAGGCTGATTAAGTAACCAGTGGATTAACGAGTGGGTTAATCTCCCATGCAAAAACACAGGCACTGATTGAGCCTATTGGTCTCCCACGATGTGTGACGTGTACAAGCGCCCCCAGGGCGCACACAGGGGCTGTCATTGATTGGTTAATGTCCCATGCAAATGATACGTGTGCTAATTAGTTGATGGATCGATTACTATCCCATGCCACATATGGGGGCATTCATTAATGAATCCATGGATTCATCCCCCAGGCGTGGGAAAGGCCCATCCTTTAACGTGGTGCTTTCCAATGGAGGTTGGCACACCGGCACCCCTTGTTAATCAACAAAGGGATTCATGCCCCCAAGACCAATGCATTAATTAATAAGTCTCTGTTGATTTCCCACGGGTTGTAGTACCATGCTAATTAATATGCAAAATATAGGTGCATCCTTAATGAAGCCGTGTCCCCTGCACAGCAGGACTGTGCTCATGGACTGATTTCCTTATGCAAAAATATAGGTGTGTTAATTGGATCAACTCCCCTGTGTCACAGTGGCCAATTAATTAATTTATTAATGCCTTTATTTCCCTTGCTAAGGACAGGGGCATTAACAAACTGACATTCGTATTTCCCAGGGCTGAACTTGTTTCCTGGGCAAAATGCAGGTGCATTAATGCACTCCCCCCACAGCCCCGCATGTAAAATGGTGAGGGAAAGTGAAATGCAGTTAATTAAGTGGATTAATCAAGTTAGTTAAGTCAATTAAGTTAATCGAGTTAATAGATCATTAAAATCAGTAGTGACTGATTTTACATACCCCTGTAGGCCTATGGGGAGTCCCCTCTGATCATTTGACTTATTAAATTGATTGATTTATTTATTGAATAAATTGATAATTTATTTAATAAAGCTGATTGACTTATTTAAACCAGTTATTTAATTTAGTTAGTTGATTGTGCCATCTTAATTGATTTAATAAATAGATTTGTTAAATAAGTTTACTTATTAAATCTATCCAGAAATAAATTGATTGATACTCAATTTAACAAAGCCTGTCGAGTTAGACCAGCTAATTCATTAGTTAGTTAGGCCAATAAGGTTAATTGATGGAGTTGTTCAAGTTAGTTAACTAAGTTAGCAGAGTTAATAAAAACTGTTAATCATTGAATAATCAACGGTCGGTTTAATAAATCCACGAGGTTAGTCGGGTCAGTCAATTAATGTAGTTAATCGACCTGGTTAGGTAAGTTAGGTGAAGTAACTTATGGAGTCGGTTCATGAGGTTAACTCGGGGGCCGGGGGGGGGCGCTGACCTGCTCCTGGCGCCGCAGGTAGCAGTCGAGGAAGTCCTGGGGGGCCGGGGGCGCGGGGCGCCGGCGGTGGGCGTCGATGCGGGCGCGGATGAAGGCCTGGACCCGCGTGTCCTCCCGCAGGGCGCGGCGGTGCTGCCCGGGCAGCCAGCGCAGGAGCCCGGGGAAGGCGTTGTAGCGCTGGGGGTGGATGCCGGGGTCTAGCGGCGTGCCTCAGTTTCCCCAGGAGGGAAGCGCGGCGTGCCACCCCCGCCCCCGCCCCCACCTGGGCCGCGGGCGAGCGGAAGAAGCGTATGTAGGCTTCGGTGAGCTGCAGGAACTCGCGGGTCGCCGGGTCCTCGGGGTCGAAGTCGGGGCCGAAGAGCAGGGAGCCCAGGACGCCGCACACGGCGCGGGACAGGTCGGGCTGGGGGTCGAACGGCCGCCCTGGGGGGGGGGGACCCGGCTCTCGCCACTGGGCTGCGCTCCCCCGCCCGGCTGCACCCGTCGGCCCCGCTCCCCTCCCAGCCGGCACCCGTCGGCCCCGCTCTGACCTCGGCGGCGGTGCCAGTCCCGCGCCAGGCGCTGCGCCGCCTCCTGCACCCGCGTCTCCATCCCGCGCCGGCTCACGCCCAGGTCCCGCAGCGCGCTCAGCGTGAAGCGCCGCAGCTGCCGCCACCGCTCCCCGCCGGTGCCCACGAGCCCTGGGGGGCGGGCGGGGGGGCTCTAACCACTGCGCTTCGCGCCCTGCCACCCGGAGCGCCCGCCGCCCCGCGCCGCCCCCGCCGCCGGCGCTCACCGTAGCCGCGGCTGACCAGGTGCTGGGCGGGGATGTGCGGCCGGCCCGCCATGGCCTCGGCGTGATCCAGCAGGGCGAGGCGCAGGGCCCGGTGCCCGCACAGCACCACGGCCGGCCGGGGGCCCGTCCACACCGTGAACACGGCGCCGTGCTGCCGCCAGAGCTGCGGGCGCGGGGGCTGAGACCGGGCCGGCTCGGGGCACCGCAGCCCTGCCCCCGCCCCCACCTCCGGCCTGGGGGGGGGATCGGATTTGGGCATGGGGGTGGGGGGCACGTCCTCACCCGCCGGTAGGTCTCGTACAGCGGCTCCAGCCCCTGGCCCAGGTTGCCCAGCAGGGGCCAGGGCCGGGGTCCCGGGGGCAGCCCCTTGCCACCCCCCCGGCCAGGGCCCAGCCACCCCAGGCCCAGGAGGAGGAGGAGGAGGAAGAGGATGAAGGCTGCAGCCCCCAGCTCCATGTTGCTGCTGCCCGGGGGGCCCCGACCACCCCCCTTATATCCAGCACTGTCAACCATTAACCAGACTGGACTCTGCCCCCCCCCCCGCCTGGGGGGACCGAGCCAGGGCCCGTGACTGAGGGCGGCCCTGATCCAACCCTCCCCTCTCCCTTTTGGGGCCTGGCTGGGGGGCGGGAAGGATGCTGGCCGCAATGGTGCTGTCCCCCCCCCCCCCTTTGTGCCTCGGTTTCTCCGCGTCCTCCATGACCCGCTCCGGTCTGCCATGGGGCTGGGGGGGCCAGGGAGGGGCAGCATTGCAATGGGGAGGGGCGGGGGAGTCCCCCCCCTTCATCCGCTGACTCAGCCCTGGCTGGGCCTGTGAAGTGCTGGGTCAGCAGCTTGGGGGCAGGGCGAGGGGGGCAGGACACCCGGGTTCCTTCCCTGCCCCCCCCCGAGCTGGGGCTTGGGGGCGCCCAGCTGCAGCCAGCTGTGACCCCCCGCACAGCGCCCCCCAGCAGTTGAGGCAGGGGTCACTGCAGCCTTTTACAGGCCTCTGTGCCTTTAAGGGGGAGCCCGCATGGTCCCGCCCCTGTTTTGCATATTCATGAAGTGCCGGGGCTGGCAGGGAGCACCACTGCTCCCCCCTCCTTCCAGGTGAGCCCTCATTGCCTGGCAACCAGCAGCTGACTGTCTCCCAGCAACCAGGGCCTGGCAACTGGCCCCCCTGCTGTCTCCTAGCAACCAGCATCCTGCTTGCTCCTGCACTCCACCCCTTAGCAACCAGGGGCTGCGGGTCGGGAGTGACGGGCACCAGTGGGGCTGGGGGGGGAGCTCCTTTAGCTGGGCCTCTTCCTTCCTCCTGTCACCACCCCAATCTGTCTCTGACTGTAGTTGTCATAGCAACACCCCCCCTCACAGCCGCTCCGGCCCCTGGCACACAGTACCGACATTGCACAGTCGAATGGTGAGTTACAGGAGTTGCTGGGCCTGAGTGCACGTGCAAAGCAATGGTGAAGCCATAAAAATGGGTGTCCAGCTACAAAATGAGCTGGGCCCCACAGCGCTCATGCCTGGAAACACACACACCCCCCCGGCCGCCCGCCGGCCCCTCCACCGCAGGGCGCAGGGCCCCCCGCCCGCGCCGGGGACCGGCGCCGGGCCGCCGGGCC